>OV049924.1:223237683-223257683 GCA_920104205.1 Eupeodes latifasciatus
AATGATAATGATAATGATAATGATAATGATAATGATAATGATAATGATAATGATAATGATAATGATAATGATAATGATAATGATAATGATAATGATAATGATAATGATAATGATAATGATAATGATAATGATAATGATAATGATAATGATAATGATAATGATAATGATAATGATAATGATAATGATAATGATAATGATAATGATAATGATAATGATAATGATAATGATAATGATAATGATAATGATAATGATAATGATAATGATAATGAGATAATGATAATGAGATAATGATAATGATACAAAATGTATAGATCTTTTAATTTCCCAAATCGTTTGACTAGTCCTTTTTGTTCTTTAAGTAACGGTTCCTAAGAACAAGATGTTCAAAATCAACTATAAAAACGTTATTTCTTTTATTAACGCAAATACGCCTTATGATGTGTTAGCATTTTTCTTTGGTAGTAGATTATAACAAATAGAGTAATCGAAAATTAAACCCATTAACAATTAGTTCTTGTTGACTTTCCTAAATAAAAATAAAAATATTTTTTGTCAAATAGGTCCTGTTGCAACTTCACAAATGCATGTGTCAGCTGCTGCCGCTACAGGTCAGCCATTACTCACAGCAGCTCCAATGCAACAGTTCATCCATTATCAACAAGCAACGCATCCGACACATTTTTCTTCGCAACCATATCAACCAATGGTAATTATAATAGCAAATAAGCCAGCGCAGAAATAATTGCTTACTTTTTTCAATTTCACAGATGCGGATGTTTCATGAGCCACCTCCACAGTCAATACAATTCTTAGCGCAAACACCCCCTTCAACTACTCCTTCACCAGGCCAGCCACACCAACAATTCCACCCGCCACCACAACCATCTCCTGCAGGCGGGGGACCTCAGACGAATTTTGGATCTTCAGCTCAACCGTACCATGTTATGTGCCCAGTTATTCATCCTCAATTGGTTCCCAATTATTATCACCAGGGAACGCCCCAAAACCATCATCAGCAATATCAGATATTAATGCCACAACATCCAGCACAGTGAACCTTACTGCAAAACTCAAAAAATGTTTCGATGGCGTAAACAGTATATAGTAATACATACATGATAATAAAATGTGAATAAAAATCAAGCTTCAGTGGTTTCGTTATATATGTATATATATATATATTAATATATATATATAGAGAGAAGGAAAATATATGTGTTACTCATTTAAAATATATGCATATATATATATATATATGAATATAAAAATATACAGTGTTGAAAAAACTTAAGCATCTAACACAAAGTGGATTTTGTTTTCTTTTTAACATATATTATTGAAAAGGGAAAACAAATACATAAGTCTTTATTCATTTTTAAATTACTGAAAGAAACTTGAACACCGTCTCATTTGTCCACAATTAAGGGATTAGTAAACAATCAAAGAGAGGGTAATTCCATAATAAAATGCCCTATTTAAAAAAGTCGGTGTTGCGACACTTGGGATATATGTATATAAATTGCTGAAATTCAAAGAAATAAAAGGGTGGGCAAATAAGAAGTTTTTTAAATTAAATTAAATTAACAAATTTAAACAATAAAACATAAACCAAAGAAATTGAACCATCTGTTACCTACATATGTACATAGCTCAATTTCAAACTAACCGAAATCGGGTATCCCTAAAATATGCTACAAAAAGAAGGCAAACCCTACTATCAGATAACAATTGTTGCAGACACGGAGGCGGTAAGGTGGTTAGGAAGCTTAGGTTGAGTAGAGTTTCTAAGAAGCAACATTTCCCACTTTACAAGAAGAGGTCAATCCGCGCTAGATTCAGAAGCGTGAGATGGAAACTGGGATCCGTGTGTTGGTGAGTTGGAGAACCATCAACGGGATAGGAGCTTTGCTGGATTCTCTAAAATATGAAAATGGGTAGTCCGCAGGTTGGCTAGGAAGCTTAGATTCTTTTCAAAAATCGAATCCTGAGAGAATCATCCTCAAAGTCATAGTCATAGTAATTTTTGAATAGAAGTTTAAATGCCCATTTTGTTAAATAAAGTGGTAAAGTTTTTTTAACGGAAATTTTGTTTTAAAATTCCATTTGGTGTGCCTGAATTAAAAGAAGATATATCCAACAACTTAGGTAAATTTTTTAAATAATTTACATTTATGTATAGGTTTAAATGTAGGCAATATATATATACACGTAGATGCATATATAGAATTGCAGAATTACATATATATATCGGTAGTTTTTGCTTCGATGTAAAAGAAACAATCCTTTTTTTTAATCAGCTCCGGAAGGTATCCTTAAACTTGGAAATAAATATAAATAAAAACACTTCTTCACTGCTTGGAAGTCAAAGAACGACTGATTTTGTCGGCGCCTAGACACTCTAGGCTACCGGGCTTCTACAACTTGGTGGTTCTGAATGCTCAGGATGAGTCCGGCCACGTAATCCTGTAGGGATTTCTTTATTTATTCCTTTTTTGGAAGTATAAATTTTGTATAGCTCCTCGTATTTTTTTCGATTTTAATTAAAGTATATACAAGTTAATTTCAAACTAATACCATTTTTGAATACGCGTTGTAAAAATATATTCGAAAATATAGAAGGATTGCTTGAGATCATTGACAAATTAAGTTTTCAAAGGATTTTTTCGGCTATCAATCTAGAATTCAAACTGCGGTACTAATCATTTTTTAGCAGATGAACCGCAAGCGCAACATAACCGAAATTTCACCCGAACACAACACCACCAACAAAAAAAGCTCTATAAACACAACAATGGGAGTAGGAAATTTATCTGTTGATAAGCTTAAGCATCTAGTCACAAAAAATGATTTATTATCACTTTCAAATGAGTTAACTTCCATGAAAGCACTCAACACCCAACTGACTAAACAACTAACCGTCATGTCAGAGAGATATGAACTTCTAGAAACTCAATTGGAAATACTGTCTCGCAAAGGAAACGAAAAATCTATTGTGGTTGACCTCCATTTAGGACCAGAAACCGATGCAATCAAATTCGCTAAACAGACTTGCGAGGGGCTTCTGATGGTAAAAGAAGGTGAAGAACTGCAAGTTAAAAGTAGCCGGCAAATAAAAAACAACAACACTCAACGCGGCACTGTCATGGAACTTACTACAGCGGAGGACGCCGAAAAAATGATCGCGGCCGCGCACAAACTAAAAGGCTCTGGAATAAGTATATTTCGCGAGCAATCACTAATATTCAGGAAAAATCGACAATCTTTAGTATCTACTAAAAACAAACTGCTGCAAATTAACCCAAAAGTGAAAATTTTAATCAAAGGAGATAGAAAAATGCAAATTAACAACCACCACTTTGTTTACAAAGTTTCACGAGGTTTGATTGTCAAAACAGCAGCCGATATGACATTTGTAGCAGAAGCTTTTGGTGACAGATGCCATGACCTTTTTGACTGCAGCGAGGGAAGAAAGTTAGTGCCTGTCTACACGCGTTGTGCCCACAACGTTGTGACGAGAGTTTGTGGGCAAGCGAGGAGCTGAGTAAAGGGACGGGAGGCTCATGATAAAAATTGAATTTTCTGCTTGGGCAGTACAGTTCCTTTCTCATTTCGTTCCGAATTTCTCATTATTTTCTGTTCGTCGATGCGAAAGGTATACTAGTTTTGCTCTTCGGCTTGGCACATATTGTATACACGTTGGTCATCTGTGACCAAATTTGGTCATTATTTTTTCACTTGGTCAAATGGTCATTTTTTATTCCATTTGGTATATATATTATTTAGAAACGACAAAAGATGTTCGACAATTGAGTACGATAACGTTCTTTTAACATACTCACATGGCTAAATAGAAATAACTGTTAAACTAATTTAAGCAACTTTGTGTAAATAATAACTTTATTAAAAATATAAACTCTTGATCTGAATTGGACTTAGGGAACAGAGAGAATTATCTACGCATTACACAAGCCGTATAAATTCTCGAAATCGAAATTATTGTAAAAACTTATATACTGTGATCTAATGTTAAAACGCTTTGTTTTTATATTTCGTCATCTTTATTTGGGTTAATCTAATTTAATTAAGTATGTTAGGGATTTTGTCAGTTTATTTGTACGTAGTTAAAAAATAAATGTCATCTGCATAATAAGGAAAATATGTTAAACAAAATGTGATTATGTTGGTCGTTTTTACCTACAAGTGGTCATTTTTATTTTCAAATTTGGACACAAACTTTTTTTTCAAGTGGCAACCGTAAATGCATGTCGGCCGACAGTATCACCGGCTCAAAATTTCAAACACAAATGTTTCAAGTTTGTCGTTCCATAACACAAAATGGAAAAGGGGTCATGAGTAGTCACAACACATGTAGACACATAGTGTTGTGAGCACAACGTTGTGGGCACAACGCGTGTAGACAGGCACTTAGCTCCGGTTTCAATTGGTCCATCATCTTCTTCCTCTCAATCGCTAGGAGCGCCACCTGATAGTCGAATGCCACAATACTTAAAGCGGAATACACAATAGGTAAAGTCTGTCGTCTGCCTTAATTCAAATCTAGTTAATTTTAAAAATTTTAAAATATGTTCTTATAATATTACTGGTCTCAAAAACAAACTCTTAATACCAAATTTTTTTAAGTATTTACAAGATTTCGATATTATAATGCTTATAGAAACATTTGTGGAACATAAAAACGAAAACGAATTCTTAAAATATTTTAAAGATTTCAAATTAATGTTTAATTCAGCAATTAGATCGAATTCACATGGAAGAGCCAGTGGGGGTATATAATATGGGATTAAACAAAACTTATGGGGTAATTTAGTTAAGTTTAAAACAATTGATGAAAAAATAATTTTTGAAGTGGTTTGCAACAACTTAAGTTATTATATAATTCCAGTTTACTTAAATTGCAATAATTGGCAAACTGAATTTGATGAATTAGTTGAATTTATGAATACCATTACTTTCGAAAGTGTAATGATAGTGGGAGATTTAAACGCTAGAATTGGCAGATATCAAAACTCTAATGTTAATTTTTTACATCCGCGAACGGCTTTTAATGAGCATAGAAACTCTAAAGACGAAATTTTTAATCGTAGTGGACGGATTTTAGCAGAAATGTTTGAGTTATTTGGACTTTTCGTACTAAACGGGTCTTCTAAAAGTGATGCTTGTGGTGAATTTACGTTTGTAAGTGGACAAGGTCAATCTGTTATTGATTTCGCGGCTATTTCTGGAAACTGGTTTAATGTTATAGAGGATTTTGAAGTTGCTCTGGCCAACTTTTCGGCACATTTCCCAATAGTCGTTAAATTACATTTTCCTGATGAAACTCAACTTCCGAATCCTACTAGCTTTGATAAACTTAAATGGTCTGATCACAATGCACTTCTCTATAAAAGACTAGAGATTATAAAAAATTATGTCTATCTAAAAAGATAGATTATCAAAAAAAAAAAAATGGCCAATGAACTAGAACACTGCACGAACTCCAAATCCTTCTGGCAAATTGTAAACGAGCTGAGTGGGCGTAATCAGGGTATGAAGTACTCTCTAGATGCTGAGACGCTAGCAGCTCATTTTAAAACTCTGCTCTCAGCTGACGAAGACCTTCATACTTTCGATTACGCGCTACATAACTCTATAGTAAATGAGCTGGATTCTGAGATCTCGCTTGTGGAATTGGAAGCTACGCTCTCAAAAATGAAAAACAATAAAACACCAGGTACGGACGGTATACCAGTGGAATTCTACAAAAACAGCACTTTGGAATTTAAAAATTTCCTTGTAACCTTCTTTAATAGATTGTACAACGACGCTATCGCTCCAACTAGTTTCAAGAAATCCGTTATTTTTGCAATTTTTAAGAAAGGTGATGCAAATACGCCTGAAAATTATAGAGGTATTTCGGTATTAAATACAATTCGAAAAATTCTTTCAGCCATTCTGAATGGAAGACTTATTAAATGGATTGAAAGTAGTAATCGTTTGAGTATTTTTCAAGCCGGTTTCCGCCCAGGTTATTATACAATGGACCATGTTTTCGCTATATCCAGTATCGCTAGAAAGTTTATTGAACGGTTGTATTTTGAGCCCTTTACTGTTTTCTCTCTTCATTGATGATATTTGTGATCATCTTCCTGGTGGAGTCTCTTTTGGTAACAGCATTGTCAAAGTTTTATTATATGGCGATGATTTGGTTATGTTTGCCGACAATCCAGTTTCGCTACAGATGCAAATTAACCGACTTTGCTTATTTTGTGAGACCTGGGGTCTGCAAATAAATGTACAAAAAACAAAAATTATGATTTTTGAAGGAAGGCAAACAAGAAGACGCTCTGATGAAAAGTGGTTGCTCAATACCACCGTTATCGAAATAGTCCAGGAATTTAAATACTTGGGTGTTCTTCTTACCCACAATTTAGATTTCGCTAAACATGCTAAAATGAAAAATAAAGAAGCCAAGTTGGCACTAAATTTGATGTGGCCTAAGTTCTTCTCCAACTCCAACATTGATCTGGTATCTAAATATAAAGTCTTTAATGCAACAATAAATTCATGTTTGTGTTATGGTGCACAAGTTTTCGGTTTTTTGAACCTAGATGCTTTCGAGAGCCTGCAAAGGCACTTCTTTAAACGCTTGTTTCGTTTGCCTAACTCAACTTCAAATTACGCCATTTACGTAGAGTCAGGCATCACCCCTATTTATATAAAAAATTTAAAGGCTAATGCGGATTTTATTGTTCAGGTGATGAAAAGAAGTGAACTGTGCCTTCACAAAATAATTTTGAAAAAATTGCTGCAATCGAATGCATCTCCGTTTAAAGACTGGTACCAACTCGCAATAGCAACAGAATCTTCCCTCAACCTTTCGGAAACCAATGTTGACGACTGGCAAGCGCATTTCGCAGGTGTTATTGCTAAGTTTGACCAAAAGTTGTATGTAGAAAATCTTTTTAGTGCAACTTCTTCAGCATCTAGAAACGTTTATAGAAACTTAAGTCATCAATTGAATTCAGACATAAACTACTTCAGAAATGATTACTCAGTTGCTCAGATAAGTATTATTTTTAAAGCCAGAGTCGAAATCTTAAACTTAAACTTTATACCACACCGGAGTGATTTGCCGCAGCTATGTGATCTGTGCAACAGAAGAGAAATCGAAGATATCTACCACTTTTTAGCTATTTGCCCAATTTTACAAGAAATTCGTAGATTACACTTTCGGAAAAGTATTTTAACAATGCAAGAATTTTACGAAATCCTAAATGGAGCACTAGGTTGGCTAAACGTATTCAAATTTTGTCGACAAGCTCTTAACTACCAGAACAGTTTCACTTATTAAATTAACTTTTAGCCTATCTCATTTTATGTTACAAATCATACAAAATTGTCTTTTTTGTGTTTCAAATCACGTAAAAATTGTCAAAACTTTACTTTGAGTAAAGCCTACTATTCAAAAAATTGTATTATTTTTATAAATTGTAATTTTGTGTTTCAAATCACGTAAAAATTGTTCGAATTATTCTAATATTTTTATTTAAATAATTTTACATTTTCTTTTTAATTTATATATTTTTTTTATCACTTATGAAATGTCAATTCAGGCAGACGGCAGTCAATGCCATGTCCTTATTCTTAGGAAATTATATTGTAAAATCTTATGATGAAAAAAAAACAAATAAAGAATTTATCTATCTATCTATCTATTCCTTTTCCAGAAAACCTTCTTAATCTATCCTTAAATAGTGAAAGTTATAAGTTGCAAATAAAGTTGGCAGTTTGCCACCACCAAAACTAACAAGTCGATAGCCCAGTGGAGGTGGCGTCCGAAAGGTTAGGTTAGGTTAGGTTAGGACACTGAAGTCGTCAATAAAAAATGTCAATCTGTTGATTAAGGAGAACTACAGGTTATCAATTAACAAGTACTGGGACCGCAAGATCCGGTCAGTTAATTCCAGTGACCCTAGTATGTTCCCTAAAATCAACAAGATATTCAGGAAAAAGAACGACAATGACCTTCCGTGTCTGAAACTCCAAAGAACTGAAGAGACCAGAGACGTACTCATGACAGCGCAAATAGATCCAGAAGAAGCCATCTTTGACGATGACTTTTATATAATTGAAGATCCGAAGGAAAAAGTGGAGGCGGTGGGAGCTGCTTTCCAGCAAGTGTACAAGGTAAATGTTAGCATTCGTCCAACCACGACCTGGAAAACAGAGCCCTACTTAATCACTTTTACCTTCGAAATGATATGACACAATGGCGATCTGAGAACCGCGGTTTCGTGCGGTTCAATGACGATTCCTCGGCAAATGCCATAATCGCCGAGCAAACGGGACCAAGTCCCTTGTTAGTAACGAAGGTTGAGCTTCAGCTCATCTCCAACGTTGTACTAAGACATTTACCGATGGAGGCAATTGACATTTACACCACACTTTTCAATAATGCACTGAATAATGCATATTATCCAGTGCATTGGAAGACCGCTGTGGTTCATCCTCTCCCAAAAAAGGGAAAGGACAACTCCAACCCGTCAAATATTCGGTCGATAAGTCTTCTTCCGAGCATCAGCAAAGTTTTCGAAAAAATCATTAATAGGGCTCTGACTAAGTGGGCTGCGGACAACAAAATAATTCCGGATAAACAGTTCGGGTTCAAGGTGGGTCATGACACAACTCATGCTGCGTCTAAGCTCGTTTCTGATATCCAATGGAATAAAACAAAACAACAATGCACAGGTGCTGTTCTGGTTGATTTGGAAAAGGCCTTTGACACCGTATGGTTAGAGGGTCTTTACCTAAAACTGAGCAGGCTTGGCATAAGCAAGCCATTCTTGTTTATACTTTATGATATGCTTAACGGTAGCTAGTTTGTTGTCAAAAGTGGCAATGTAACTTCTACCACAACATTCTTAATTAAAAATATTCTTCAACAGGGAGCGGTGAATTCGCCGGTTCTTTTCAGCATTTACACCAGCGATCTGATAGGTAGTCTTACAAAGGCAATTACGTACGCCGACGATCTTATTGCGTACAGAACGGCCTGAAAGGTTGAGGTTATTAGAATTCTCTTGCAGCGTGATTTCGACAAGATTCAGCGATATTGCGACGACTGGAAATTGAAAATAAATGTCCAGAAGTCGGAGACAATTCTGTTCCGGACTCCGTTGGCTAGGGCCACGAGGGATACGTGCAAGAATTGGCGCAAGATGGTCATCGTTGATATCAAATGATTTTGACTTGATTGACGTGATTGCCACTTACGATAGATTTCCTTCTTTTAAAGTAATAAAGAATTGTTGTTGAATTAAATCAAATTTGTATTACATGTAAATTAAATTTTTGGTTATGTTAATTTGAATTTTCAGTACATACTTACATATATGGATCTTGCAAATTTAAATACATATAAATATACTAGCTGACCCGACGGACTTCGTACTGCCCCAATCGATAATTAAAAGACCTAAACTTTTGTATAAATTAATTTCAAAACAAACAAAACGTATTGAATTAAAAAAGCAATTTTAAAATGAAGCATGAAGTTTTATTATTATTTTCGACACATCATGTTGCTTACTTAAAAAAACAGAGTTTTCCTGAAATACTGGCTATTTATAAGGTTTAAATTTTTATTAACAGGCACACACTGTTATGATACAGTTTGTTAATCAATTTAAAGCTTTCTCATAAACTATATTTTTTGTTTTTTTTTTGTGGTGCGTAAATAAACAAAGAAGACGGTTTTCCGACGCGCGAACACGCGACGTATAATTGTCCATGCGCGAAACAGGGAAACTCCAAGTTGATTCCGCAAACCTCTAAAGACTGTCCTTGCGATTTATTTATTTATCGCAAAGGCCAGACGTACTGGAAATTGTAAGCGTTTAAAATCGAATGGTAAATCCGTTGGAATCATCGGTATTCGCGGGATCAACACATCCTCTCCTTTGTATCTTCCTTTTATGATTGTTGCTTCAATGACGTTATACATCAGCTTTTTCACAGCCAGTCTTGTTCCATTGCATAGTCGAGGTTGATTAATGTTACGCAGCATGATGACAACTGATCCTACTTTTAACTGCAAATTGTGAGGTGGTAATGCAGGCAATTCCAGTGAATTTAAAAACTCCGTGGGATAGTTGACTACGTCATCCTGGTTCATAACGATGTCGACTGATTTGAAGGAAACCAACTGTCCTGGAAGAAAATTCTGAATGGTCGCATTGAGATCCTCGACATTTTTATTTTTCGCTGCCAATATTGCTCGTTCACCCAGCCAATTATGGTTATTGAACTTTTGATGTGACAGAAATCTATGGGTAATGTGATCCGGTCGAGGTGTCCATTGCAACTTTATTATTTCCAATATCTTACAACTGCTTCGCAAACACATTTGCAGTTTCATCATGTTGCAAAAATACTCGCATGTTAGTTGTTAATTGGAGTGTCTTTATGTACTGCCACTAATTCGATGATTTTAGGCATGCATTTAGTTCATCAGCAACAGTTGATCGGGGAATAACTGGAAGAGTCTGACGAAAATCACCTGACAACCCAAAAGCAATAATATTAAGAACGTTTTTCCGGTTCCTCCGGGAGCATCAAGGAAATAAATTCCACCAGATCCACTGTTCACAGCTTCTATCAAAGTGTCGTACGCAATTCTTTGTTGTTGATTTAATTGTGAAACATTTGTACGAACTGTTTCGGCCAATGCTTCAATCTCGTACTGTTGTTCCCTTTGCAACTCCAAAGCGCACGCGAAGACTATTTTCATAGATATGAACGAATTTGAACTTTATGCAACGGTAATAAATTGCAAATTGACTCTTTGACGTTAGGAACACACCTAAATTGCTTAGACAACAGTGAGTAAATATAATTTAATATAAACTAAGCAATTTTAAAATGAAGCATGAAGTTTTATTATTATTTTCGACACATCATGTTGCTTACTTAAAAAAAAAAACAGAGTTTTCCTGAAATACTGGCTATTTATAAGGTTTAAATTTTTATTAACAGGCACACACTGTTATGATACAGTTTGTTAATCAATTTAAAGCTTTCTCATAAACTATATTTTTTGTTTTTTTTTTTTTTGTGGTGCGTAAATAAACAAAGAAGACGGTTTTCCGACGCGCGAACACGCGACGTATAATTGTCCATGCGCGAAACAGGGAAACTCCAAGTTGATTCAGCAAACCTCTAAAGACTGTCCTTGCGATTTATTTATTTATCGCAAAGGCCAGACGTACTGGAAATTGTAAGCGTTTAAAATCGAATGGTAAATCCGTTGGAATCATCGGTATTCGCGGGATCAACACATCCTCTCCTTTGTATCTTCCTTTTATGATTGTTGCTTCAATGACGTTATTCATCAGCTTTTTCACAGCCAGTCTTGTTCCATTGCATAGTCGAGGTTGAATAATGTTATGCAGCATGATGACAACTGATCCTACTTTTAACTGCAAATTGTGAGGTGGTAATGCAGGCAATTCCAGTGAATTTAAAAACTCCGTGGGATAGTTGACTACGTCATCCTGGTTCATAACGATGTCGACTGATTTGAAGGAAACCAACTGTCCTGGAAGAAAATTCTGAATGGTCGCATTGAGATCCTCGACATCTTTATTTTTCGCTGCCAATATTGCTCGTTCACCCAGCCAATTATGGTTATTGAACTTTTGATGTGACAGAAATCTATGGGTAATGTGATCCGGTCGAGGTGTCCATTGCAACTTTATTATTTCCAATATCTTACAACTGCTTCGCAAACACATTTGCAGTTTCATCATGTTGCAAAAATACTCGCATGTTAGTTGTTAATTGGAGTGTCTTTATGTACTGCCACTAATTCGATGATTTTAGGCATGCATTTAGTTCATCAGCAACAGTTGATCGGGGAATAACTGGAAGAGTCTGACGAAAATCACCTGACAACCCAAAAGCAATAATATTAAGAACGTTTTTCCGGTTCCTCCGGGAGCATCAAGGAAATAAATTCCACCAGATCCACTGTTCACAGCTTCTATCAAAGTGTCGTACGCAATTATTTCAAGACTAAGATAAGATAAATCCGTTCAGCCGTTTTCGATTTTTAGTGAGACTAACGAACAGCAATTCATTTTTATATACATATTATGTCGTATCCAATGTAAAACATTCCAAAATCAACAACTACTAATAAATTCAAAATTAATGAAAAAAACATTGTCCAGCGGACAAAATTGTAATTCTAAACCATTCTCAGATCCCCTTGAACACACACAAAAAATTTCATCAAAATCGGTCCAGTCGTTTAAGAGAAGTTCAGTGACATACACACTCACAGAAGAATTATATATATTAAGATAAAATAAATCATCAGTTATTTTGATAAAAGAACAAAATGGAATTTGTTTGAAGCCTAAGACCATAAAGATGATGGCTTAAGTTTTTTTTTCTAAAGGGATGAGAGAGTAAGGGGAAATGGGGAAGAAGTGGTAGGGAGAAGAAGCCGAGGAAAGGGGTTGCTCTAGCGAGGGAGTCAACCAAGGAAGGGAGGGTAGAGGCGATGTCTCGCGCATCATCAACACCGGGATGCTAGGCTGGCTTTATAATTTTTTTGTGATGAGTCCTTGGTCTAAGAACCTTCGAAACCGCTGAGCTACGGGTTCAATTATGCCAGTCACGACCCCACACAGGCAAAGCGGCTCGTTACACATCTTTTAATAGTTATATTCCTTTTTATAAAAGTATGTATTTTTTAAGAAGAACAGTTAAAATATTATGGAAACCACCTTTAAAATAATGTTATCTCAATAAAATTTAGAGCAGACGTGTATTGACATAATCGTTGAGCATAAACAGTGTCCACCAATATATAAAAAGGATTTTTTTAGGGATAGAGGTATTTGCAGCATAATTGCCATTGCATTTTCCAATGACTTGATAGAAAGACAAAGAAGAATGTTTGTCAAATTAAAAAAAAATGTCTTGGTTAAATATCTACATATTGCAGATGGTCTAAAGCTCTTCTTCAATGCTTGATCCTTAAGAAAAATTATTGTCGTTTTTGAAGACGACTGTGTTTAAAATTTAACTGGTAGAAAGTGTCTGGTGGAGGTTTGTATTGAAATGTGCGTGTTGAGTTGTGTCGTGGACGGGGATTTGAGGTTCTTATTTTTGAAAAATTTCACCATTAAAGAAACACGTGCAATCCCTTATTAAATCATAATAGTAGGGGAGCCCAAGAAGAGATTTTGGGATTTACTAAAGCGCGGCAGATTAATATGCAGGGAGGTACCTAGTACCCCATTGAATACCTCCACCAAGTATTAGCCCAGTATATGTGGCCGCGCGTCAAGGATAAAGGATCAGATTAGTAAAAAAAATTGATCATCTGAAATTCTAGAGCGCGTCAGATTAAGGTAGGGTAAGTTAGTTATATGCTAAAAAGTGTATATTCTACTAATCTAATAATTCTACAATTTTCGATTGACGATAAAAAAAAAAAAACTTGTAAAAAAAACGTCATCTTGACTTTCTCGAGCGTGGCTAAATTTTTTTTTATTTTGAAGGCAATAATTTAACGTTCACGAATAATATATAATCTGACGATTTCCGTAAGCCGAAGTAAGGAAAAATAATCGATAAAGTTTAATACGTGCAGGTACATGATGCCGGTTTCTATTCCTCTCTCACTTTTTCTCTATCTATGACTCTCTCACTCCGTCACAACCGTGGGTTTTGTTACCATGACGCCATGACAGCTGATCGCGCAGTTGTTTTTTCGTTTGAAACGTTTTTGTAACGCCTGAAATTATTTTGCGATTTTAATGTTTATTATGTGAATTACAATTTAAGCCTAGTACGCTGCTGATGCGAAACGAAAATTCCCATACAAAAATGACATGACGAAATCATAAACGAAAAATTTCGCTGTGCTTTTCGTTTTTCAGTACGCTGCTGAACGACGAAATGTGACATTTTAGTGGATAGCTGTACTAGATTTCTTAGTACAATTCTCCACTCTTTTCGTCCTCAATTAATTGCCCAGCACGTTAGTTGCTTGCGAAATTTTGACGTTTAATTTTTTTATTAAAAAAAAATTGTTTACTCGTGACTTTCGATGTTTTGACTTTGATTTATATTTAATTTAAAATTTAAAATAAAATGGATTTGTCTTATGTGTTCCAACATTGCATTTCTGAATCGGAAACTCAGGATGTTATTGGTGATGTGCAAGAAGTGATGAAGACAAGCAGTGAAATTCAACTTCCAGGCAGAACTCTCCACAAATATTTTTCCGCTGTGGTTTTCGTTTTCATTTCGCTCTGCACTTGGAGACCGCCGAAAAATTTCGTTTCGCATCAGCAGCGTACTAGGCTTTAAAAAAAGTTGCTATGAGTGACATTAATGTAAAGTGTGTGTTTTGTGGTGAAACTAATTTAGAAAAACTATCAAATTTACGTTAGATACATTACAAAAATGTAGAAATGTATTAGAATATCGTCAGAGTAAGCCGGTTCTCAGTTTTTCAATTTGTTAAGTTAAAAGATTTGAAAAAATACAAAAAAAAAATTCTTGCCATTGTCAGATTAGGCGAATCCCTCCAGATAATCGTCAGATTATGAGAAAGCACGTTTAGGGTATATAAATGAACCATATATATCTTAATCTGACCCGCTCGAGTATTTCAAAATGGCGATTTTTTTTGCAAATTCTAATAATGGCCGCGAGTTTGGGTCACATCCAAATCGTCAGATTATTACATAAGAGCCTTCTTTTAGGTTCACTTAACATTCCCTTTGAAAATCTGACGCGCTCGATTAAATTTTTTTCCGTTTTCAACCCTTACGTACGACCACCCCCATCATGGAAACAATCAGATTAACATACGTATATTTTCAAAAATACGTAGGACATGGATGCTATTAATATCTGACGCGCTCGAGTATGTCCATGCAACTGTTTTTTTTTTTACATTTTTGAACATTTATAGCCGATCCCGCCACCGATGAAAGTGTATATATGATATGACATTTTTTTCTTCTTATCATCTAAGCTTCGCAATCCAATAGGTCTCTTTGACGAGTAAATCCCGATTTAGCACCCTGGGCTCCCCTACCATAACGTTTGGTTGCTGTTGCGTGCGAGCTGTGTTTACTTTGAACTGTAAAAGTACTCATTTGTAATATTTGCTGACACTACGGCAGTTTGGTTGCTGTTGCGTGCGAGCTATGTTTATTGTTGTTGCTGTCGTAGTGTCAGCAAATATTACAAACTAATACTTTTACAAAGTTATTTGTTTATTTTATTAATTTTTCATGAAGAACATTTTCAATTAATTTCCATTGTTTTAATCTGAGCTTTGGAAAATGAGATCTCAGGAATCTCAGTTCAGTTTTCTGTTTTCTAAGCACACCATATGACTTTGATTATAATTTTCGTACATTTGGTTTTCTTCTTTTGTCTTTCATAACTCTTACTATTTCGCCCAAAATGCCCTCTGTTTATTTTTCTCTAAGAAAGTTGACTAGTCAGAAGGGAATTTTTTTAATATACCAGGTGTGGCAATTAATTTCCGGGAATTTGTCAATAAAAAACAAGAAAATGAAGTTTTAGGAAAAATTTTACTATCGACCTTCACAATAATCTCCCTTTAACTCTACACAACGATTCCAACGTTTCCCCCATGATTGGAAGCACCCTTGGCAGTCCTCCGAAGTTAGCCCGTTTAGCACCACGGTTAGAGCTTCTTGGACCTTCTGTACGCCGCCATGATGCGACTTCATCTTGGGGAATAGAAAAAAGTCGCAGGGAGCAATATCGGGACTCATCCAGTCTCTGCCGTCGCTCTGAATGCGAGATAACAGATCCTCGCAAATCGATTTCCGCATTTGTTTTTGTTCATGGGTGAGAACTTTAGGCACCATCTTTGCGCAGATCTTTCGCATGTTTAAATTCTCGTGTAACATCTTGCGAACCGTTTCTTTGTTGACGTTTAACTCGTAAGACAATGCACGAATGCTTAGGCGACGGTCAGACGTGATCAACATGCGCAAACGATCAACATTCGCATCGGTACGAGAGGTGAC
Source organism: Eupeodes latifasciatus (assembly GCA_920104205.1). Lineage (NCBI taxonomy): Eukaryota > Metazoa > Arthropoda > Insecta > Diptera > Syrphidae > Eupeodes > Eupeodes latifasciatus. The sequence continues at coordinate 223,253,775 of OV049924.1, forward strand.
GAGAGCTCCTTCACGTGGATCGTCTTCCACCGATTCACGCTCTTTCTTGAACCGCTTCGCCCATTCAAACACACGCGTTTTTGACATGCTATCGTCTCCATAGACAACCTGCAATTTTCGGAGGATTTCCGAGGTTTTTTCGCCAGATTTCACTAAAAATTGAATCACAACACGTTGCTTGTAATGTACGTCACACATTTTCACTACGCCACTAAAAAAGTTACTTGCAAAAATACGCATAAAACGCAAACCAAACGTGCTATATACTTCAACTTTGAACTCTAACTAAAAGGAAGATCCCCCTTCTTAGACAGATGATAACAAATGAAAAAGTGTTGCCAGTTTTTAAATTGTAACTAAATTCCCGGAACTTAATTGCCACACCTCGTAAGCTACCCATATAGAAAAAACAATGATTGTGCACCAATTTTGTAATAATTGAAGACTGCCCCATCCCATTTGGATAATTTTTTTTTGATCAATAATAATACTGCAGTTGTTGAGCAAAAGTAGTAAAACCTTACAGGAACAAAATAAAAAAATTAAGAAATATATGTGTTTTGTATAAAAATGGTTTTAACTTACCGAGAATTTTTTCTCAAACTCGAAAATCTGCGTAAACGTACCGTACTGAATAGATATGAAAACTCAAATAAGGCGTGTATTCCCAAGTGTATATAAAACATTTGTGAAAAAAACTAGAGGAAATTAAATTCTTTACAAAGTATTTCTAATTACGATTTGTACGAATTGCTATCATTTCTGGATTAATTATATATATCGTATCGTTTTTTCTGCCAAGAATCTTCAAATCTGTAATGTATGGCCGCTACTGTTGTTATGATCTCAATCACGTTCACGATCACGCTCTTCTCTTTCTATGTACCTATGTATTTACGTACATACCTAGTGGCATGATCAACAAGCGGTACAGTCCAGTTGGATCACAACCACCGTTCTCTGCACAAGATAACATAATAACTTCTCTTATACTTAAGTTCTTGTAAAAATAATAAATGAATTAATAATATAAGATATTAAGATTGCCGACTATTTATTATATTGGCGCAGTCGCATTTGTAAAAGTAATAATAGTTTTAAATCTACGTGCATATCAAATGACTAAAACTGAGGACGATATCACAATCGAGAAGTCACCACCTGAAACCTCTGGTAATAAAATTCAGCACATCATGTCAAACGTAGGCAACTTGGAGCCATTTGATCTCACATATCCTGAGAACTGGAATACATACTACTCCCGATTTGAGCTGTACTTATTAGCCAATGACGTGCAGGGGGATATTCGTCAGAAAGCCACGTTTTTGACATTAGCGGGTGCCCACCTTTATGACCTCCTGTCGTCATTGGTTTCTCCGAAGAAGGTGAGTGATATTTCTCTTGATGAAATTAAGTCCACTTTGACTAATCACTTTTGTCCTCGGCCATCGGAAATTGCTGCGTATTTCAAATTCCACAAGAGGGATCAGCACCCCAACGAGGGATTCTCGGAATACATTTGGTAATGTTTTGGACCGCATGCTCCGCGATCGGTTGGTCTGTGGACTGCGTGACGCAACCCTACAGCGGAATCTACTTGCCGAAACCGATCTGAAGCTACAAATTGTAATCGACCGCGCCTCCACCGCTGAAGCTGCTTCCAAAAATGTTTTGGAAATTCGACAATCCGACCAGGTGCACAACATCACAAAAGGTGAAAATAATTCAAACCAGTATCGTAATAAAACTTCGTATAAAAGTAAAGTGAACCCATGTAATGGTTGCGGAGCCCAACACCTACGAATTCAGTGTCCTTATCAGAACACAATTTGTTTATCATGCGGGACAAAGGGGCACCTTCAACGTGTCTGCCGAAGTGACGCATCATCTGTACCCAATCCAACTCAAAAGAAGACTTCGAAGAATAGACGGAAAAGATCGAAACCGCACTCGATCAATCAAATTTTGCCGTTAGTCGACCTAAAGAAGTCAACAACAGTCCTCATCAATGGTCGCCCTTGTCAATTCGAGATTGATTCAGGCTCCAATTATACTATTATGTCATCTCGAGCTTTTGATAATGTATGGACAGCTTCAAAGCCAACCATGCACAAATGTGATTTGCAACTCATGGATTTTCAACGCAACCAAATTGCAAACAGGGGCATAGTGGATGTCAACATCTCCTATAATGATAAGAAGATTACAGATCTTCCAATTATAGTGGTAGAAGGTGATCGATCCAATGTGATGGGCTGTAATTGGTTTGCTCCTCTTGGAATTAGTATTCAGGGAGTTAACTGCATCGAAAAAGTTTCATCTGTCCAGAGCGTTCTCTCAAAGTTTCAACACTTATTTTCCAAGGAGCTTGGACGATTTACCGGTAATCCTGTGACACTTCAAATCGATCCTTCAATTTCAATTTCCTTAAGAAAGAAAAGTGCTGTTTTGGGACTCCAGCGATCGAGTTTCTTGGCTTCAAATTGGACTCACTTGGAATTCGGCCATCAACAAGCAAGATCCAAGCCATTCAAAGCGCACCAGCTCCTTCTGATAAAAAACAGTTGCAGGCGTTTCTTGGCCTGCTGAATTTTTATCATTCCTTCTTGCCACATAAGACAACAATAGCTGAACCACTACATCGTATTCTCGATAAAAATTCCAGATGGACATGGACCTCGGAACACCAGCAAGCATTCGAGAGCTTAAAGAAGCTCGTTATATCAGATCGGGTTTTAATGCATTTCGACGAAAAACTACCTCTCGTTGTCGTTTCCGATGCATCCCCCTATGGAATAGGTACAGTCATCAGCCATCGTTTAGACGACGGCACAGAAAAATCGATTGCGTTTTATTCGCGGACTTTGTCAAAATCCGAAAGGAATTACGCACAGATCGACAGAGAGGCTGTAGCTATGGTAGCCGGAGTTAAAAAATTTCATGATTATTTAAATGGAAGGAAGTTCGAGCTGGTGACTGATCACCGTCCACTTCTAGGAATATTTGGATCTACAAAGCCGATTCCTACAGTGATATCGAATGAGATGCTTCGTAGACGTATATTTCTCAACGCTTATGATTATGATATCACATATCGCTCAGGGAATAAGATGGGAAATGCAGATTGTCTAAGCCGCCTTCCAGCCGTTTCTGAAGATTCAACAGCACCTGTTAAGGAAGAGCTTCTGATGATAGAGATGGTCGATCAGCCAGTTGTTGATGCCAAGCAAATTGCTTTACAAACTGCAAAAGATCCTGAACTCGCTAAGGTACTCAGCCGGGCATTAAGGGGTTGGCCGAAAACACTCAGCCGCTCCGACAATTTGTTTCCATTTTATTCCAGACGAACCGAAATTACAATATTAAAAGGATGTCTCTTGTGGGGAAATCGTGCCGTGATTCCACCTAAAAGCAGAGAATTAATTCTCACAGCTTTACATACCGGACACCCAGGCATTGTGAAAATGAAGGCGTTGGCTCGGAGCTACGTTTGGTGGCAAAACATGGAATCCGAGATTGAAGGTGTTGTCAAACGATGTGTGCCGTGTCAGGAAACTCTACATGAACAAGCGCAAGCCTCTTCATTTCTGGGAATCGACAAAGCTGCCATGGTCTCGTCTGCACGTCGATTTTGCCGGCCCTTTTCAGGGCAAATTATTTTTAATTGTCGTCGACTCGTTCTCTTAGTGGCTCGAAGTGTTTGTGGTTAAATCAACGTCATCACAATCAGCTATTAAACCATTGCGATCCCTGTTCGCTACACATGGGCTACCTGATTGCATCGTGTCTGACAATGGAACGGCGTTCACGTCAGAGGAATTCAAATCATTTCTCCAGGGCAACTTGATTCGTCATATACGTTGTGCTCCCTTCCATCCATCATCCAATGGACAGGCCGAGCGAATGGTA
>OV049924.1:224009192-224404192 GCA_920104205.1 Eupeodes latifasciatus
ATAATAATAATAATAATAAATAATAATAATAATAATAATAATAATAATAATAATAATAATAATAATAATAATAATAATAATAATAATAATAATAATTAATAATAATAATAATAATAATAATAATAATAATAATAATAATAATAATAATAATAATAATAATAATAATAATAATAATAATAATAATAATAATAATAATAATAATAATAATAATAATAATAATAATAATAATAATAATAATAATAATAATAATAATAATAATAATAATAATAATAATAATAATAATAATAATAATAATAATAATAATAATAATAATAATAATAATAATAATAATAATAATAATAATAATAATAATAATAATAATAATAATAATAATAATAATAATAATAATAATAATAATAATAATAATAATAATAATAATAATAATAATAATAATAATAATAATAATAATAATAATAATAATAATAATAATAATAATAATAATAATAATAATAATAATAATAATAATAATAATAATAATAATAATAATAATAATAATAATAATAATAATAATAATAATAATAATAATAATAATAATAATAATAATAATAATAATAATAATAATAATAATAATAATAATAATAATAATAATAATAATAATAATAATAATAATAATAATAATAATAATAATAATAATAATAATAATAATAATAATAATAATAATAATAATAATAATAATAATAATAATAATAATAATAATAATAATAATAATAATAATAATAATAATAATAATAATAATAATAATAATAATAATAATAATAATAATAATAATAATAATAATAATAATAATAATAATAATAATAATAATAATAATACAAGTAACGATTTTAGTGCACTTCTTTATTGCTTAATTTTAAAAACTAAAATAATAATATTATTTGTTTAATTTCGCGAAATTTTAATATACAAAAAGTAAAAAAATAGCGAATTGTGAGTGAAAGGCAATTGATAATAAATCTACACTATCTACACTAATATTATAAAGAGGAAAGATTTGTATTTTTGTATGTAACGAATAAACTCAAAAAGTACTGGACCGATTTTAATAATTCTTTTAAAACCAACCGAAGGTTTAAAAAAGTTAGCCATAAAATGTCTTTCATCGCATACGCTGCGAAGAGTATTAATGATAGGACAAAAAATTTTTCGACAATCTACACTAAAATACTAATGTACCTATTTATGTCTACCCGTGCGAAGCCGGGACGGGCCGCTAGTCTTTAAATAAAGCAAATAATATCCTCGGAAATCAAATATCCCAAATATCCAAAAATCTTCAAAACCACGAAATTCTATAATCCCGAAAAGCTGAAACCCCCTGCAGGACAAGGATGATCGCGTAGAAGCTGGGAAAGCATCACGAAACTTATGTGTGTAAACCATAAGAATAGCCATAGTTCAAAGGAATGTACACCTAGAAAAAGCCACTCGTTGATAAAATCAATAGAAATAAAAGACTAGAGTTGGGGGTTTTATGCTTTGGTGATGTATTTCGGCATCCTGTGTTGGTAAGTTGGAAATGATGGAAGGAGCAATAAATTAATATTTGTGTATTGATATTCTAAAAAGAAATTCAAAATCGAGTGCAGTGATGCTAATGCTAATGATTACTATTTCCAACAGGATAATGATCTTTAACATACCGCACATAAACTAGGCGAAGGAATGATCTATGTATGTAAAATAGTTGGAAAGAGGTGAGGTTATTAGAATGAAAGGATATCCTACGAGATATTAACATCAAAACTATTAAAATTAAATTTATTCATAAACCATTCCTTTTGCTTTCCTTAAAGCTGTATGCAAACTTTTGTAGTTCAAATATAATGACTTTTTTCAGTTTGACTGATTCAGTTTAGTAAAGAAAGTGTCCAATTACAAAATATGTCTCAACTGCCCTTTGAATAAGTTATAATTTACCATAAGTGTGAAATCCTTTTTGATTTCAATATTTCATCGAAGTACGCAAGCTTTGGCGTATAACTGTATTTATCAAATAACAAAAAAATGCGTTAAGCCCTAGTTTTGAAGAAGCTCTTTAAGTGTTAAAGTCAAACATTTTTTATTTTTCTAATGTTCGAAATAAGAGTAAAACGTGCGTATGATACAACTGCTGCAATCACTATATCACCAAGTTCCACAAGTCAAATTTTGCTGTTCATACTCGTTTACTTTGAACAAAAATGAATTAAACTTATAAATGGAAAAACAATCTTTGCATTTAAATGTTAAAAATCCTCACCCAAAGATTCAAAAGATGCCGTCGTTAATATTAAGCAAAACACTGTTTATTAAGTGTTTTTAAAATAATAGAATAAATAATGGTTGTTTATATTTCAATTAATCTGTATTTTTCTCACAACTCACAATCACAAACCACATATCCAAAAACACTCTATATGAAGATATAAATCCTCGGTAGACATCTTGGTTTGCCTACAAGCTAAACCGGAAATCAGCCTCATAAAATTATTCTTAGTGTGCGTGTAATTTCTCCTCTAATTTATGAAATTTCCCCTAAAAACTCAGTAGTTGAGTCTATTGTGCCTGTCTACCAGGGCTGTCGTTTCACTTTTTGATCCTGCAATACTTTCAGAAAAATAAAGCAGTACGGGGCAGGTACATACTAGCGCATTTATTAGGATTTTTGTATTCTTTGAAAAAATAAATAAAATCGTACTGCAAAACTCAGTAAATTACTATATTTTTTTAATTTATTAAGTTTTCGAATATTTGTTTAATAAATTTGGTGAAGGTTGCCATTGATGTGTGCTATAGTCACCTAACAAAGACTTTGCTGAAAGAATTCCACATACGGTGGAAACTTTGAGGCAATTTCGGGTTTTAGTTTTTATTAAATTAACACTTGAAAATATCCGCTCGCAGGTTGCACTGCTGTGTGGTAGAGCAAGTAAATTTCCAACAAAAACCTTTAAGTTTGGAAAACGGAGTTCTCCCAAGCCATTTTTTGCCAAAAATACATCGTGCCAAAACTTTTCCAAATCATGTTCTTTTGACATCTCATTGCAGTTTAAAATAGCCCTCCATTCAGAGTCCAAATCTTCTACTTCTAGATCTCTAGCAATGTTTGGAAATAAGGCTATTAAGTCAACTAGACTTTCACCTAAGTTTTTAGGGTTAAGTTTTTGCACTTCATTAAGCACTGTGTCATCAAAATCAAACCGTTTCTTAATAGCTTTACAAAGACTTATATAATAATTCAAACAATTAGATTTCTAATCTAAGAATTTTCAATGAAATGTATCAAATAATATATAAAATACAACGAAACTTACTTGTCCATGATATTTTTATTTTAAATAGATATAGGTCTAAGTAATTATATACATATAAGTTTTTTTTCGAAAAATTTGCAAAACGATACAAACAATATGCAATGGACTTGAAATTGAAAATGATAATGAAGTTTGTGTATTTAAATTTACCGTTGCAGAAAATCCCAAAACAACAAGGAGATAAAACGGAATGACGATAGCTGATAGGTATGAATAGTGATCGGACTTCTCTTTTTACTTAAAATGTGGGATTTTTTTGAGCGTTCCGGGTTGAAAGATTCTGGGAATTTAAGATGGATGAGTTCAGCAATCAAAGCAGTTTGGTGAATTTAAAAAAAGCAGTACTTTTGGCATGTGAGCAGTACGGCAGTACGCAGAAACAAATTGCAGTACAAATACTGCTATTGCAGTACTTCGACAGCCCTGCTGTCTACACGCGTTGTGCCCACAATCATAGAGGAAATATATTATCTAGAGTCCCGGCCGGTACCCGTCCTACCTGAAACACCCTCAAAATTTATTCGAGGTGAACTCTCTCAAATTCCGTATCGGTGAATACATGTGAGTGGTAGAAAAAAGGCAAAATGTCAGATTGAATTCTTGTCAAAAATGACAGTTCCACAATTTCGATGTCAAAAACAAAACATTCAATTTGAGATTCTACAAGTAAGTTTTTGTAAATTATTTTGTTTTGTCTAAGCATTTAACAGAATTTATTCCTTTTCAGATCAAAAACCTTAACGATTAAGAGCTACAAGTGCATTTAATTGAAAAACGATAGACCAGGAACCAGAAAAAAACAATGAGACTTATTCTACTCGGAGCTCAAGTAGGTACGTTTAAAAAAAAGAATCTCGTAAACAAAATATTTATATTGCTTTGTTTCAGCTATGGATTGCTCCAATAATATACTTTACTACCAACTCAAGAAGATGTACATAAGAATAAAAATCGACTTTATTAGCATCTCCTTAGTGTTTTCATTTCGGGTGCTGCCGATTACAAACCATGATACAAAAAGCAATTTCTCTCAAGAAATTTGGAAGGTTTGCTCAAAACAAGGGCGCTAGTCCCCAGGTGAATTTATTTTATATTATATTTCTCTTAATATCAATGTTTTAACCACAGACTTTCGCCTTTATTTGTAAATAGTTATTCGAAGCCTGTTGAAGTAAAGTATAAGTATATTTCTACACTTAATTGCTGCTGTATCATGATCGTTGAGATCTGTCTCAGCGGCTCTGGTGGGCGCAGGCGTTAACGATAGAGGTGTCAACGTCTCTGCCAATAGTAAGATTCATGGAATGCAACAACACCACCAGAATCACGAATTCAATTCCGAATTAGCGAACATCCTCAGCTACAGCTATGTCATCGACTTTGTGAAATTCAATTCAATGGTGCAAGGGAAAGCTTTGACATTCAATAGTCGACCGCCCAGTTTTAGAATGACTTAACAGCGGCAATAGCAACGGTAGAGTATGCAGGCAAATCAGGTAAGTTCATTCATTTACTTACGAGTAATCTTAACACGGATATTTTAAATTCTATGGTTCTTTAGGATTTCCAACGTCCTTTGCCCATTCATCAGCTGCCAAGAAGTATGGTACTAGCCGACCAAAAAAAACGACTCTTGCAGCTGCAACTAAAGCAACATCTTCTGGTTTCATTGAGTGCAACAGCACATGAGGTTCGGTTGTGTAAGTACAAATCGAAACAATCATATCGTGATTAACTTGCTTAATCTTCACCTTCTAGATCTAAATCGATGCTTGTAACGCCAAATATCTCACTAAAGAACGGCAGGGACACTGCTGATCGAGTCATCGGCTACTGCGGCCACTTAGGCCGACGCAGACCACGTAGATGATGAAATGAATGTCGACATTGAAGCAACCTGCTGGGAGAACACCTCCTAAATGACGGGAATCAAAAATCATTGGTAAGTCTTTTGAGTAATGAAAATCTAATCATTTTCGTATGTACTATTTTAGAATTTTCTTATATAGACAGAAAAAATAGAAGCCGAATTCCTAAATACACAATGCTTATTGAATCACCAAAAGAACTAACTGGAATCACATAGAAGACCATCGACACGGGAACTGTCCAAATGATGTTTTAAGAATTTCCCGCAACCTTCACCTACCGAAAATTTCCAAAAATAATACAACCGGAAATTGTGCATTTATGACATGGTCCGATTGGGATTTTGGAATTTGCTCGCAAAAGAATGTCACAAATGACTTGCCACAATTTTTTAATCAACGAATCGAATTACCAGCGGGAGTTTTATAATTATAAACCAATCAACTTGCTACAATTTAACTGTGCGTCCATTAACCAGAAGGCTTATAATGGCAAGACTACTTCAAAGTAAGCTTCACATACACCACAAACTTTTAAAGTACTACCTAATTGATGTGTTTTTTTTTCAGCAACGAAACGAAGCGGTATTGCAACAAATCTTGAAGTGAAGATGATTATAGTCGACGACATGTTTTAAATCTCATCCGTTAATAATCAAGGTTCGAGGCGCAGCTAGTTTTTATATACATAAATTTGTAATTTTTTTTCAAAATTGTATGCAATTTAGTATAATTTTGTTTTAAATTCAACGCTAATAATGTATTTTCACTTAAAAAACAATAACTGGATGTTAAAATGTAACTTCTTAGTTTTTGAGTAAATAAAAAAGATATTAAATGTACATTTTTCAAAGAAAAATACTTCTTTCTGGTTTTCCCAAATTTGATCTGCTCAGGTCAATTATTATAGTGGATTATACCTTTTTTACTTTTTGTTTCGTTTTTAGGAAATAATAATAAAAAAACAAATAAGCTGTTTTAAGTAGATTTTATTTTTTTATTCAGACATAAGTTTAATTTAACAAAATTAAAAACTTGGTATTTTTAATCATATTCCTATGTTTTGGTTCACCACGTTGGTATGTATTTCTTTGTGATTTCATGTGGCCAATAGCATTAGTCAGAAACTCGTTCTTTTTTGAGAGGATTAAGATATCCTGACTTCGAACCTCACCTTCAAAATTTTCTATTACATCAGGTTTTTAAAACCGGTAAAGCATGACGTATCTCTTAACTTTAAATTGAAAGATGATTTTGCAAAGTACATATCTTTGCTTTTAGCTCCAGTTCAAATCATTTTGCTATTTCACTTAGTTTTCGTAATTTCTTATTAGTTATGAAAGACTCTTGACTTTACCTGAAGTTTTGAAAAAAAACTAGATTGTAATTGTTTTGTGGTTTTAAATACTTCGTTTAATTTTTGATGCTGATTAAGAATCCCAACTCCCATTTTATTTTATTTTATATTTTATTATTTATTTTTGTATTTTTTCAATATATTACAAGAACTTGATGTTATAATCTTAAGACTATAAATTCGTTATAGGAAATAGTAAAAAATTGTAAAGGAAGAAAATATTGAAGGAAGATATTATAGAAAACAACTATTTCATGAAATTGATAGCATCGAAAAGCCTTTTATATACATATGTATATAATTGCTTTCAAATTACAAACAAAATAATATCTCAAGAGCGTAAATTGATAGAGTAATTCTGGATTCGGGTTTGAATTGAAGATGTTGACGGCATCGAAAGCAATAAATCATGAATGAAGAAAGGCATTTCAATTGAATTCCAGAGACCTACAATTTAAATTAGAAAAAGCAAAACTTAATATAGTTCTTATTTTATTATTAATAAACACATCCTCACCAACTACATCACAGAGTTCGCCAAAAAATGTAAAATGAAGATATTCAAATGTGAATTTCTGCAAAAAAGAATCAATTGGCCAATCCTCGGTGGTAGGTACTGTCTTGAAAAACTGACTGTAGATTAAATTAACTATTGTTCACATCATGAGGAAGGACTTGCATACATTTCAATCTATCGCCTATCCGTAGCTGGCTGAAAGAAGCGCTTTGCATTGCACAGATGGTGACACATGACGTGAATGTGCTACTGCTATCAAACGCTGCAATTGATTCAACTTGTATTTGTTCAAGTTGGCTTGGCTATGAATGAACACCAAGTAAAGAGAATCCTCAACTACATAGCAACTCTCGACTTGTATATCCATCTCGACAAATGAAGCATGTCAGATAGGTTTCATAGCAAACCTTTCAGGCTTCTGCGACATCGACCCCTTCGCTGTAATCGGCCCTTCTCATTCCTACAGGGTTAAAAATGAGGATATAAGCCATCAGAATTGAGCGATTTGCATTCCAGGAACAAAGTCTTGTTGAGAAGTGTAATTTTAACTAAAAAACAAAACAATATTCATATAATTTGTGTTTAAAATTAATGTGACGAACACATTTACCTTGAATTTGTACCTCTTCGCTCCAGAATAAATATGTCGGCGTTGCTGGCTTCCTACTCGGGGGGTTCCAATTTTCTTGTTAAATCATTATCCTTGGTTTCTTTTTTATCTGAGGATTAAATTAAATTAATTATATATTTTTATGTCAATAAATTAATATTTCTGTTTTACCTTCATTTGCATTATTGAATATGAATTTTGTTTTGTTTACATTTTCGCAGAATTGTCAAAATACTTACCTCGCTGTTAATCTGTCAAAACTCACTTAACTCAAATTGGGCCACGTTCGCATTGCAGTTTTAGGGTGCGCCTATACTTTCAGCACGATTTTTTCTGTTTTTAGCGAAATTTTTTATAAAAACCATAGAATTTGTGTGCCAAAAGCAGTCAAATATTATTTTTAGCACAGTTATCACTAAAAATAAGTTGCAAAATTAATTTTTCTTAAAATATTGCATTCATTTTTCAATTTTTGAATTCAACGGATCTCTTTTTTGAACGGCTGAGTTCACCTCAAATTGTTTTACCCCTAATTGTGCACACTTCACCAAAAGCCCATAACAACTACATAGAATCTGGATTTTTCCATAAGAAATGCACGGGAGAACTAACACATGCTTATGCTAATGGGCAAAATTCTCTCAATTTAGTTTGTAGGCCGAAAGAGAGCAAACCCATTAAGTCGGGACTCTAGATAATATATTTCCTCTATGCCCACAACGTTGTGCTCACAACACTATGTGTCTACATGTGTTGTGACTACTCATGACCCCTTTTCCATTTTGTGTTATGGAACGACAAACTTGAAACATTTGTGTTTGAAATTTTGAGCCGGTGATACTGCCGGCCGACATGCATTTACGGTTGCCACTTGAAAAAAAGTTTGTGTCCAAATTTGAAAATAAAAATGACCACTTGTAGGTAAAAACGACCAACATAATCACATTTTGTTTAACATATTTTCCTTATTATGCAGATGACATTTATTTTTTAACTACGTACAAATAAACTGACAAAATCCCTAACATACTTAATTAAATTAGATTAACCTAAATAAAGATGACGAAATATAAAAACAAAGCGTTTTAACATTAGATCACAGTATATAAGTTTTTACAATAATTTCGATTTCGAGAATTTATACGGCTTGTGTAATGCGTAGATAATTCTCTCTGTTCCCTAAGTCCAATTCAGATCAAGAGTTTATATTTTTAATAAAGTTATTATTTACACAAAGTTGCTTAAATGAGTTTAACAGTTATTTCTATTTAGCCATGTGAGTATGTTAAAAGAACGTTATCGTTACTCAAATTGTCGAACATCTTTTGTCGTTTCTAAATAATATATATACCAAATGGAATAAAAAATGACCATTTGACCAAGTGAAAAAATAATGACCAAATTTGGTCACAGATGACCAACGTGGTAACCGTGTATACAATATGTGCCAAGCCGAAGATCAAAACTAGTATACCTTTCGCATCGACGAACAGAAAATAATGAGAAATTCGGAACGAAATGAGAAAGGAACTGTACTGCCCAAGCAAAAAATTCAATTTTTGTCATGAGCCTCCCGTCCCTTTACTCAGCTCCTCGCTTGCCCACAAACTCTCGTCACAACGTTGTGGGCACAACGCGTGTAGACAGGCACATTTATGCGTGAAAACACGTCAATTTTTCTCGTTGAATTCGTCCACTTTACAAATACAATAATGTAAACAAATGGGTTTTAAGGCTCAACTATAATAGACATAAGCTCGCATATGCGCGCATAAGTAAACGTACGAATACAAAGAATCTAATACGAGTGACCATAATGGAGTCTAGCTCCGTTTCGTTCAATTTTTCTCAGTTTCGTTAACTTAAGCAAACTTAAGCAAGAGCGATCCCAGTCGCTCGCCGCATAAGTAAATCTGACAGTTTGGATCAAATACACACAGGCCAACTCCACTGCAGATAATTTCTCTCAGAATGTTTATCATAACCGGAAATCAGCCTCATAAACTTATTCATAGTGTGCGTGTCATTTCTCTTCTAATTTATGAAATTTCCCCAAAAAACTCATTAGTTATTTCTATGTATGCGTGAAAACACGTCAATTTTTCTCTTTGAATTCTTTCACATTACAAATACAACTATGTAAACAAATGGGTTTTGGAGGGTAATACGTACGAAGGATTTATATCTTCATATAGAGCTGCGAATATTATTTTGACATGTAGATAAGTGAGCAAAATTGCATTATGGCTACCCGCAGTAATTTCACAAACTTAAGTGAATTTTCGTTGGGCTTTTGACATAAGCTTATGTTTGCTTATGCCTATTATAGTTGGGCCTTTAGAGGGTGATACGTACGAAGGATTTATATCTTCATATAGAGTGTTTTCGCACATATCATTTAGCAGCACTCGTTAAAAAGATAGCTGTCATTTCGGTTTGTAAACAAACGCCGCACAACGGGGCAAAATCCAAAAAAGCTGGCATTTATTCAAATTATGAAGTTGAGCTTTATTTTAAATAACCGTTCTATTTTTCTCCGAAATATAACAGAGAATCTAGTGGAGATCGTCACAATTGAAGAGCAAGTTCACGTTTTGCGTCGAGTGCAGACCTCTTTTTACCACTTTGCGTTGTTTTAGTAAATTGTGTATTTTTTTTATTTATTAGGTGTATCAAATTAAATCTTTTTGCAATGGAATCAGTAAGCTCAGGTGCATTTTTATATGTTAACTTTTTTGAGAAAAATATGTTCTTGTTGTTTTAATTTGTAGTTAAAAATGAAAAAAAAGGAAAAAATGTGTATTTTTTTGCATTTTTTTGATATCTTTATGTGAAAACTGTGTTTCCCGTGGAATCCCAATGTGATCTATACGTCATTTTGTTCTGCGGTTTGTCTTCTTTCAGAATATGTTAAATTTTCTTGCTACATTTTGCTCCCCTGTGTATAGCTTTCGTTTTTCTTGGTGACGTCATGTTCTGAAAATACTTGTTTTTGGCCAGAGTTATAATATTTTTAAAACTTCTTAGGCCGAATAACATCCAAAACGTTATAGGTAATGAGAAAATACATTTACAATTAAATGAGGACGTCAGGTTGCCAAGGATTGGAAAAGAAAAGAATTTAATCTTGTAGAAGAAATGATACGAAGACCAGTAAAAACGGAGCATTTACAATTTGGTTTATCCGAGTTGCATGGATGGATCCGGTTTTTTGAATGTCTTCTTCATCTCTCATACAAATTAAAAATACAAAAATGGCAAATTAGAGGAGAAGAACATAAAAAATAGTTAATGAAACAAAAGTGTTTCGAGAGCGTTTAAGTTTAATCGTGGACAAACCAAAGCCTGGATTCGGAAATTCCAATGATGGAAATATGGCCAGAAGATTTTTCGTAAACGCTAAAATTTCAGCTGAAATTACTCAAATTGATTTACTTTTAATTAAAAAATACCGGAATAAAGATTTAAAAAAAATATAGGGAGCATCATTCAAGGAAAAATAGTAGAGACATTTATGCAGACATATTTTTTTTTTATAATGAACGGGCACACAAGGGGTTATTAATACCCTTAACATGTTTAAAGTTTAAACACAGTGCGAGCTTTAGGAAAATAGGGAAGGATTAAAGAGGAGATACCGATGTACATTGGTCTTAAAGTTTGGAATATCAAAATGATAGTGAAAAACAGAGCTGGGTAAAGCATTCCACATTCTCGATGTGCGGTTAAAAAAAGAATCTCTATACTTGACAGTACGTCCGAAATTGAGCTCAAGGTTAAACTGATGTGCATTCCTAGAAGTACGAGTATTACGGCTGAATTGTTTTAATTTTTGTTTACTATCATCAGACCCAGTTTTGACAAGTATGCAAAAGCTCCCTAAAAAACTACAACATCAACCTCAGGAAGCCGTTGAATTATTAATATCTCCCTTACCAAATGAAAATGAAATGTTGGAAAGTGATGAAGAAATCTAAGTTCACTCTAAAATAATTGTATATTTGTAATTATAAATGTGTTTAAGAATTAAGAAGTTAGTAACAATAATAATACAAACCAAAAATAAAAAAATCTCAAAAGTGGCAACTTTTTTTTTAATTTTTATAGAAGAAATTACATTACAATTCATTAGAAAACACCTAGAATAATAATTACTTATAATACAAAAAGTCTTATTAAGATTTTGGAGCCGTTTATGTAAATTTCGAAATCTGAAAACTTTTTTGTATGGGTGGTAACCCTAAAAATGGGCATGGCCATTAGAAACTTTGACATTGGCATAAGTAGAATTTGTGCCAAATTTCAGCTTCCTAGCCCTGTTGGTTGATTTATTGCCAACTTTTCGTGGTTCTGCCCCACTGTGCGCCGATAAGCTGTGAAGGATTAATAAAAAACAGTCTATGCGAAGTTCAATGGGTGAGTGATGTTTGCGCGTAAAACTAATTAGCTTAATCTACTGACGCATAAAAACAAGCTAAAATTTTTGTTGGAAATTAAGGTTTTAAATCGACTGCTAATGTCATCGTAGCCACTAGGTACCGCTCCGTATAATCTTGCGAAATTTTATATACATACATACAAAGCCGACATTGCAAATTGGTTTTTGTATTAAAGAGATTCTATAATATACACTACGCGTTTCGGGATTTATTCCATCCTCGAGGGATGGAATGAATTTCCAAACGCGTGGTGCTTGTTATTAAATTTAAAAAAAGACTTGGATATTTTGAAAAAAAAAATTAAAATTACCAACAATATTTTGCATATGATGAAATAGTTTGATTTAAAAATCTATTTTTGTTAAAGAGATTTTTAGTCGAGACCCAATTTTAGTAGCATTTATTAAAAGTTTTTATTTCTTATATAAACAAATCAGGGCTGCCAATGTACTCCATATGTAGTAGATCTACTTCATTTAATTTTGTTTCTTCATCTGCTACGTAGCCATAGAGGAAATATATTGTCGCCTTCCTGGCAAACGGGCATAAGTCGAAAAGTGACGTTTTTAAGAAATTAACGCAAAAATAATCACAAACAATTCTATACATTTCTGTGTAATCGGCATTATTCTACTTCTTCTATTCTCCGCATAGTGAAAAAGTGTCGTTGTTGATTTTCACAAACATCCCTGTAATTTTTTCAGCATAAATGTCATTACCAAAAACACTCCATTACCAAGACCGGAATCTCAGACTGACATTTCGGTTTGCCTACAAGCTAGAAAGCACTAAATGTGAGAAAGTGTGCGTGAAATGATGCAAAAAACCAAACACATTCTCACATTTAGTGTTTCGGCCCATCAAAACGCTTCATTATAGTAATCAGCCCCATCTAAATGCTTCATTTTGAATGTTTCATGGCCTCGTTCAAAAACTAAACAATCCTAACCAACAGAATCTGAAGTGCTGACATGGTCTTAAATTGGAAGATTTGTATAGCTTTTTAATTTCCATCCAAATAAATGTTGTAAATGTATATTAAATAAAATAAAATTGACCAAATACATATTATTTAATGATTTATTAGTTTATTATTATTTATTTTGTTTACTTAAATAATTTGCGAACGCAACATGCGCTGCAACCGGTTAAGTATAGTTATTGCAAATGGACAAAAGTGTAACTCAATACTTTGTAAAACAACAAAACAGACAATTTTTTCAGGTGTAGTTTGTTTAGAGCATTTTCTTGGCGACGTTATAAGTTCAGGTGGAAACAATAGGCGGATGCCTCCGTATTTTTTTGTACAGACAATGCTACGAGAAGCATACTTGTGAAGTTCCATTGCCAACTTTAGCTAGTTCAGATTCCTCAATTAGATTAGTATTTTCATCATTTAAGCAGTTCGGTAGTTGCAAGACCAAATTTTAGTTTTGTTTGTTGCAGAAATATTCCTGAAAATTTCTTTTTAAGGGACTATGTTAGAGTTGGAATTTTGTTTGTAGTTAGATTTTGGAATAAAAGTTTGAGGGAACCATGTTTTAAAAATAAGTTGCTTTGTGTAAAGCATCTTTAAGGAATAGAAAAAGGCAATATGTTTACACACAATACCAACTAAATGAGTGCAATAAATAGATTTAAGTAACTTTTTTTTATTCCAGTATGGGGAAACCGAACACCCAATAGAAAAAAACCGATATACGCGCCAAAATCCATACTTCTTGACTAAATAATGTTATCTTCTATGTTTACGCATAAAATTACGAATTTTATAGCGTATGAAAATTTCTAGACATTTTACAATCTGAAAAATCAATTATGCTATGAAATAATTGGCTGCTATTAATGCTAATTTTTTTTCTAAAAAGTTGATGAAGGTTAGCCGAAGCGGAAATTTCTTTAATGAACATATTTAAAATATTATTGGCTTTCTCAAAAATATTTTTCTACGCTAACCTCTGCTTTATATCTGAAAACTATTGTTTATGTATATTTTCTTCTATGTTCTGCATTTATAAAATGTAATCTACGGTAGTATTTATTATATTACGAAAAATAAAAACATATACGTAAAACTCATTAATTTTTTTTTTATTATTAGCAGCATTTTTACTAAACATACTTTTCAAACAATAATAAGTAAACTTGAACTTTGGTAACTAAACATTTTTAAGGAATGAATGAAAATTATATTTTGCGTTAAACTGTGGAAATTTACTAAAAAAACTTCTGTACGTCAACAATAAACATTTATGACGATTACATGTTCTATTGAATTAGTTGTGCATGAATTCAGAACGATTTTAAGACGTTTTCATTTTGTGATATATGTCAAAATTTACATTTTATTTGCTCTGCATTTATTCAACAGGCTCGCTATAATCGTTCTGATTACTTTTTTAAAACATTTGTGTTCCTTTGATGCATAGTTTTTTTTTGATAGCAAATACATGTATGCTTCCATCAATCAAGAATGTTATGGATAAGATATTTTTCGATTATAACTCTTTTTTTAAATATACAAACTATAAATATACTTGGATTAATTAAATTGATACAGATTTTAATTAGTTGCAAACAAAATATTTGGGCCGTTCGTTAACGAAAATTTATTAGAATTCAATACAAAAATTGCACTCGCACCCTTAAATTGATGGTTCTTCGAACGCATCTTTGATACAAAAATCCGGGGATTATTATGAAATTTAAAGAATTTCGTAGTGATTACTGTAAATTAGTGAATTAATTATAATAAACTGATGTTGAACATGCTTTTTTCAAGACAAAAAGGTACATTGGTTCACTATCCACAAAATGCCTGCAAAATTAAAGCTTAAAACTGACTTTTTCATCGAAAAAAGTAAAAAGAAAAACCTGAAAAAAACTTATTAACCCCTCCATTTTGTTTTTGCTTTGCAAAGTGCCGCTAGCCCACGGCATCGTTTTTTTTTTTTTGTTTGTGCTCACATCTATTCATGAACTAATTGTCAAAATTACAAATACAACAATGTAAACAAACGGGTTTTGGAGAGTGAAACGTACGAAAGATTCCGGTCTTGGTAATAGTGTTTTTGGTCATTACTTTAGTTTCTTCTTTATCGCCGGAGCGAGTGGTTGTAAGTTTTTCTACGAAACGTCGTAATCCAAAAGATGTCGCAGAACAAAGAAGCAAACAGGTAAGATTTTTGTGTCAATTCGTTTTTTTTTTCAATTAGTACGTTTTTATCTAAAAAAAATTCGAGATTCTTCTTGAGAAATTTAAAAAATCTGACACTTTTTTCTTATGACATTCAATCTTTTTAAAAGGATCCAATATTTTTTCTTCAAATTGCCACTTCTGTGTTATGTCGTTATACCGCATAATATTTGCAATGTTTATTTACTAACTTTTTAATCGAATAATGTCATTTCTCTTTTATGTCCAAATATTTATTGAATTTACAGAAAAAAAAATCGTTTTTTCGATTATGCCAGTTTACCTTATAAAATGATGTTTGATTTTGCTCGTTTTTATTTCCTTGAGATCGCAAAAGTGCCAATTTTCATTGAAAAAACTGACAAAAGCAAAAAACTGCAATCTTTTTTATCTGCTTTGTTATTGCAGAAAATCACTGAGCCGATCAGAACTCCTCGTCAAACTAGCAAGAAATAGTAACGAAACAATTACTACAGACACAAAATTATCCTTTGCATATACCTTGTCCCCAAAACTCAGAAGTAAGTGCATAATAAATTAATTTAGCTTTAAGAAAAAGCTAAAATGAGTTTTTTTTGTAGAATGTTACAATTACTGGAAATCAAAGTCAATTCAAAGAATTAAATGAACCTCCGAGTTCTGAACGCAAGGGTTTTGAACCTGGTGGATCCAATGTTTCATCACACCATGAAGTATTTCCTTCATTCGCTGTTCCGATGGATACTTCAGACTCATCGGCATCATCTTCATCATCGTCATCATCATCGTCATCGCGTTCTTCAGAAAAGGACTTTTCCTCCGATGATGTTGAAAAAGACCCAACTTTTTGCCCAACCATCGACCAAGAAAACATAGCCCCCCAAGTCGAAGAAATAGAAAAAAACCCACAATATGAAGAGCTAAAAAAAGGTAAAAAAAAGAGGTAACAAACAAATTTCAAAGAGAGCAATAGCTAAGACTCTGCGAAACTTAGGACAATCGTATGTCGCTACCAAAGGTAAGAAAATTGTACCTAAGCGGAGCATAGGTCCAGTTTGTAATTGTCGACTGGGTTGTTCTTCCAAGATAAGTGAAGAAAAAAGAAAAATTATTTTTGAAAGATACTGGGCTTTGGGTTGTATCGAGAAGCAGAGAAACTTTCTGGCTGGTTCTATGGTTGAGATTAAGCCTAAGTACAGGTATATTCGAGACTCAGGAGAACCCAGTACAAGAAAAAAACGAGGACAGAATAACGCCTTTTATTTTAACGTCGATAATACCCGGATAAGGGTATGCAAAATCTACTTTATGTCCACACTTGATATAACTCAAAGACCTATAAGAACTGTGTTGGAAAGGAAAGACTTAAATGTTTCAAATATAGTTGAAAGCGACAAAAAAGGAACGCACATTCCCAAAAATAAATTTGATATTGACACTGAAAATGGGATAAAAGAACACATTGATTCAATCCCTCGAATGCCCAGTCATTTCTGCAGGGCAAATTCTTCCAGGGAGTACATCGATGGAGGCAAAACTATTTCCGAACTCCACAGAAACTACGTGGAACAATGCAAAGAGAAAAACGTTACTTTTGCCAAATATATGGCATACTATCGAATATTCAAAAAGGATTATAATATATCTTTCCACAACCCCAAGAAGGACCAGTGTGAGGACTGCGTTGCCTATGAAAACGCTACAGACAAACAAGATTTACAAGAAAAGTATGAAAAACACTTACAAGAGAAAACTTTATCGAGAGAAGAAAAGACCCATGATAAAGATTCTGTAAGTGATCGATTAATCGTTTTAGTTTATGATCTTCAGGCTGTGCTCCAGTGTCCTAAAGGAGATTCTGGAATATTTTACTATGTCTCTAAGCTCAACGTTTTCAATTTTACTATTTGTCAGCTTGGCTCCAATGAAGTTGATTATTTTGTTTGGCAGGAAGGTCAAGCAGGAAGAGGAACTAACGAGATTTGTACGTGCGTTTTCAAGTGCCTCAGGGAATTGAACGATAAAGCAAATACCGAAATTGATGTTGTTTTTTATAGTGATAATTGCTGTGGGCAGCAGAAAAATAAATTTATGATGGCCTTATATGCTTACGCTTTCTGACCACAAGTACATTCAGTTTGAGCTCAGAGATGTGGCAAACATATCTACGGGTTTTCGCAATCACCGGAATACAAACTGGGAACGATATAGGGAGGTACTAACACAATTACTTGATTACAACCTTCTTAAAAGCTCCTCCAGTAAAGATGAACTAGACCTTTCTGTGAATCATCTCACTGAAGCCTTCAATGAATCAGTGAGAATTTCATGCCCTGTAACCATTTTAAAGGGAAAAAAGAAACGTCATTGGTGGTGAACTAGAACCATTCAGAAAGAGTTGTCGCAAACTCTTCAATAGATCTAAGTACACTAGATCTCCTTCTGACTGGGACTTATACAAACAAGCTCTAAAGCAATATAAAAAAGAATTAAGGAAGAGTAAGAGGTCTTCTTGGAGAAACTTCTGTGGCAAAATAGAAAATACTTCAGAAACCTCAAGACTCAGGAAAATTCTCTCAAAAAGTCCAACAATACCCAGTGCTTTAAAGACAGATGCAGGCACATGGACTATCACAGATGAACAATCTCTTAATCTGCTATTAGACACCCACTTTCCAGGTAGCTCTAACATACTTAAGGACTTAACATCAGAGTCTCAAGCTTCTACAAGCGATTTAGTTGATCTAATAACGCGGGAAAAACTGCAATGGGCCATAGATAGCTTTGATCCATATAAATCTCCAGGACCAGACGGAATCATTCCGGCCGAACTACAAAAATGTTCAGACATGATCATTCCACCATTGGAAATCATTCTGACAAGCTGTTTAAGGCTGAGATATATTCCCAAAGCCTGGAGAATGGCAAAAGTAGTCTTCATTCCTAAAGCAGGGAAACCCTCCCACGTTAACCCTAAAGATCTACGACCAATCAGCCTATCATCCTTCCTTCTTAAAACCTTGGAAAGATTGATTGAAATCTACATCAGACATAACCTAAAACCATGTCTCATTTCCACAGCTCAACATGCTTACTCTAAGGGAAAATCAGTAGAAACAGCACTTCATTCGCTGGTACGCAGTATTGAATATTCCCTCGAATACAAAGAATATAACCTAGTAGCTTTCCTAGATATTGAAGGAGCTTTCAACAACGTCAGTTACCAAGCGATCGCGACAGCAATGGAAAAGCTGCAATTAAAGAAACCACTCATAGATTTTATTAGTCTCATGCTCAAAAGCAGGACAATAACTTCAAGCATGAGAAGTTTTGCTACCACCAGATCGGTGAATCGAGGTACCCCACAAGGAGGGGTCCTTTCGCCTCTCTTATGGAACATGGTAGTAAACGACCTTCTAACATCATTAGAAGCAGAGGGTTTCAGGGTGATTGCCTATGCTGACGATGTTGCAATATCTGTATCTGGAAAACACTCCCAAGTTCTCTCGGAACTCCTACAAAATGCCTTGAATAGGCTAACAAAATGGGCTAAGCAATGTGGCCTGGACGTCAATCCACATAAAACAGAACTAGTACTCTTTTCAAGAAGGTACAAAATTCCTCAGCTCAGCCCACCTAAGATTAAAGGAATACCATTAAGGTTTTCCGACCAAGCTAAATATTTAGGCCTCATTTTAGACAAAAAACTAAATTGGAAGGCAAATATCGATGAAAGAGTAAAAAAGGCCACTGTAGCGGTTTTTACTTGCAAAAAGGCCATAGGATCAAAATGGGGCTTCTCCCCAAAAATAACCCACTGGCTATACACTTCGGTAATTAGACCGATACTCACTTATGGAGTTGTCGTATGGTGGACCGCACTGGACAAGATGGTAAATCTAAATAAGTTCATCAAGGTCCAGCGGTCAGCAGGTATGTGCATCACAGGAGCACTTCGCTCAACACCAACTGCAGCCCTGGATGTGCTTTTAAACCTAACACCTCTTGACATCTTCTCCAAAATGTTGGCAGCCAACTCATGTGTGAGGCTTAGAGCCACCTCTCAATGGAACAGTAACAATACTGGACATACTATCATTCTAGACAATTTCAGATCTATCCCAGATCGCTTAGACTATACCACCCCTAAAATGGTATTCGGTAAAAACTTCCATGTGTCCATCCCTTCAAGATCCTCCTGGGAAGAAGAGAGACCCCTGGAAGACAATGCGATACACTTCTATACAGAAGGTTCAAAGACCGATTACGGAGTTGGAAGTGGTATCTATTCGGAACAACTGAATCTAAGTCTATCATATAGACTTCCCAATCAATGTAGTGTATTCCAGGCAGAAGTAATGGCGATTAAAGAGGCACTATCCTGGCTCAGAGAAAACGTTATATCTTGCAAGGATATACGAATCTTCTCGGACAGCCAGGCTGCTCTTAAATCTCTCGCGTCTGTCTCCACAAACTCACAAGTAGTCCACGATTGTCGATCATCTCTGAATGAGATGACAGAACAGTTTAATATTCACCTCATTTGAGTGCCGGGCCACAGAGACATTCCGGGAAATTGTAAAGCCGATGAGCTCGCCAAAAACGGAACACTTCTGCCTAATGTTAGACAAAAACATAACATAGGAACACCACTTGCTACATGCAAATATCTTCTCAAACAATATGCTCTAGAAGCAACAAATGCTAGATGGTCACAGAGTACCACCTGCCTACCAACCAAGCAAATATGGCCAAGCATAGATTTAAATCGGTCAAAAGGCTTGATATCCCTGAGCAGACACCTCATAGGAGCACTGCCTCATAGGAAGACATGCTCTGAGGCTAGGGGTCTACACAAATGACTTTTGTAGAAGCTGCATGGACGAGGAGGAAGAGGAAACAGTCCAACACCTTCTATGTACATGTCCAGCACTCTCCATTAGAAGGAATAACTTTCTTGGCAATCCCTTCTTCGACAATACCAGTAAACTGGCAACGATTGACACAAAGTGTCTCTCTAACTTTATTAAAAGCACAAAATGGTTTGTTTAATTTTCATTACTCCCCCATGAGTAACCTCATTAGTGGTATCACAATGGACCCTTGCGGTCTAAGTGAGTCGATGACATCTGGATAGCCACTCCAACCTAACCTAACCTAACCTATATGCTTACGCTATCCAGGTTTTGCCAAAACTTAAGAGTATCACTCATAAATTTTTCATTAAAGGTCATTCACAAAATGAGGGCAATTCTGCTCATTCAGTAATAAAGCGCAACGTGAAGAGATCACTAAAATCAGCTCCAATCTATGTTCCAGAGCAATACATAACACTTATTAGAACTGCCAAGAAGACGGGAACTCCATATAAAGTTCATGAAATGGATCATTCATCCTTTTATGATATCAAGAAATTATCTGAAGACATTTGATCAAATTATTGTATGAATGATAGAAAAGAGAAGATTAAAATAGGAGATATAAAGATAATGATGTTCGAAAAAAAATCACCTGGAGACTTTTTTGTTAAAACTTCATATTTTGATGATACTTTTAATAAAATTTCATTGAGAAAAAATACAAGATCAATGGAACCAATAAAAAATCTAGAATTGATGCCATTTGAAAGTTATAATTTAGGCATTTCGTCAAAAAAAAGGAAGGTCTGCTTAACCCTTTTAAAAAAAATCAAATTCCGTTTTTCTACAAAGACTTTTACGATTCACTGAAATTTAACTAAAAGATTTATATTTTTCATGTTATTGATCCTGTTCAACCTTATGACTACATATATTATTTATTTTTTGAACGTATATGAATCAAAATCTTAACCGAATATTTTTTAGTTTTTGAAAGTTCCTATTATTTTGAATTAGTTTCTTATTACTTTAGTAAGACGAATCTTATGAAGATGAATTTTTTGTACGTTTTTGTACGTTATCCTAAGAATGTTTTTTTTTTTTTTTGTTAAACGTTATCCCAAGAAAGTTTTTTTTTTGTCAAACTTTTATATTCTTATATAATAAAATTGAGAAAAAATATTTGATTTTTCTTTTATCCTTAGTAACAAAACGGCACTTTTTCCTGCACTCTGGAAAAAATATTGAAAAAACTATATCTAATTTTTCTCAAAACGTCTTAAGTCGTAATCAAGTTTCTTAAATAATTTTTTTTTGTAAATTTGAGTATACCATCTGAAAGCAAAAAAAAATCCTTTCTTTCCATGTATACAACTTTTGGGTTTTGTTTTTATTAAGAACGACAATAATTTGTTTGTGTTTCAAAAAACTTTAAATGGATTTCCTTTGCCAGAAAAACGACGATATTATCTAGAGTCCCGACTGGTACCCGTCCTACCTGAAAAACCCTCAAATTTTATTCGAGGTGAACTCTCTCTCAAATTCGAGGTGAACTCTCTCAAATTCGCTATCGGTGAATACATGTGAGTGGTGAAAAAAAAACAAAATTGTGGATTGGGCTAAAAAGAAACTTATGGAATTTTTGTGACCTGTCAAAAATGACAATCAATTTTGCAAAACAAAAAAGAATTTAAAGAATTTTCGAATAGGAAATAAAACAAAACTATTTGAAAGTATGACTGAAATTTGTAATGAAGTTGATCTTATCATACCGCCTCTAATAACTATCAAGGTTTCAGACATTACATTCGGTAAGATTTATCTGTTAAGCAATACAGTGTTTATAAAAATATAATATTCTTCTAGTGAAACAAGTCCGATCTTCATTCCTTAAACGGAAGACTTCTCAATTTGATTATCTTCAAGATGAAATAGCTAATAGTGCTGCACTACTATCCCGTTTAATGGCGCGCCGTAAGAATTCCTTTCACAACATGATTGGCTTTAAATTCCTTTGTAAGCTGAACACAGCATTGAGTCGTCTTCTGAAGCTTGACGTGGAAAATAGGCTAAATAATTTCTATCAAATGCTACCAGATTCATCATCGTATAATCACCATGAGGTACCTTCTAGAAATAGTTTCGATTACATTCTACTCCGACTAATATCTGTACATAAAATCTATCAACGTATTGCCTATTGCTGCATTGAATCAGCTACCTATTTTAACAAACTCTTAAGGAACAACTTTTTCATGGAAACTCACACTATTCTTGGCTGTAATAGCAAAGCTTTGGGACACCTAACCAATAAGCTTGGAAATACTTACTCGGAATTTTATGGAAAATTGATGCCTTTTCGAAATTCTTTTCCACAACTAGATTCCCAGAATAGTTTTAGAAACGTCGACTTTCCGAAAGAGCTCGAACGATTTTCAATCAAGCCCACAGCCCACATCGAAATAGATAAAGTTCC
Organism: Eupeodes latifasciatus; assembly: GCA_920104205.1. NCBI lineage: Eukaryota > Metazoa > Arthropoda > Insecta > Diptera > Syrphidae > Eupeodes > Eupeodes latifasciatus. The sequence continues at coordinate 224,031,826 of OV049924.1, forward strand.
CGCCCAGGCTAACAGCATAAGATTGGATAAGGAGTTTGTTAATACAACACCAATCCCAATTGTAAGTGTTCTTCAGAAGTAACAAAAGGAAGAAGACTTTGGAATGCCAATCAGCAGGGAGTTATTGAAGCCAGTCATCGATCTAAGTCGTATTCACAATGTAGAGGATATAAGAGAGTTTTTCAAGGGGGAAGATGATAAACGCCAGAAATATTTAAACTCATGCGCCACTAAGTATATTCTTAAACACGAGTGGCTTGCCATTCAAAAACTAGTGGAAAGAAAAATATTTGCAAATGATCAAAAAAAGGCTCTCATTGTTTTTAGAAAGTTTATTACGAGCAAAACTTAAGAATATCTTTATAGAAAACACCTATAAACTAAGCATTATGTTTAACAAACCGCGAGAGCACAAACTCTACCTTTAAACTTTGGTCTTACTTAAAGAAGTCAATTAACAGATTGGTTGCACTTCAGTTGGAAAAGTTCGGATGATCTGCGTTTGTGTTTTGTAGTTATGTTTCTGTAAAACAAACAAAAAATGTTTAATATTGAAACTTATAGTTTATTAAGGTACAAATGTTCCAATGTTCTTTTAACCTTCAAGCGGGCGCGCGGTCATTTGTAACGGGAGCGGGCGCGCGTAACCAAAAAGACCTATCGGATGAATAAGAGAAATAAAGCACTAATTATTCCATAATTATTTATTGATTTGCACTCAGATACATTATCATTGTCTTTTTTCGGATTTTGAGAGTAAGTTTTTGTTAATTGTTTTGATATTTAATATAATTTGATATTTTTCTGACCAAAAACCTTTATAATGAAAAGAGTATACACAAGTTCACTTCATTAAATAAAAAGTAAGTCAAATTACAGCGAAGGAGGTGCAACAATAATCGATTTATTTTATAGTCTGTGTTCTCATTTTAGATACTGCCAATAACATACCATAAGGCAGGAAGCAATTTTCCTGAAGAAGTCTGGAAGACAAAGCAAACAAGGCGCTAAATTGCTGGCAAGTTTTTTGTATATTATATTTCTCTTAACAAAATAATATCAAGGTTTTTAACGACAGATACTGCCCATTGTGTTTGTATGTACTTCTCAACGGCCATAGCTGCCGCAGGCGTTGACGGAGGAGGTGTCACCATCTCTACCGATAGTCAAACGCATTCAATGCAACAAAACCATCAGCAACAACACCACCAAGTCAAAGATGCAAGTGGAAGTTTTCAATAGTCGACCGCTAACGCCTTTCTCCCAGCAGCTGAGTGTTGGTGTTGGAACGACATAACAGCAGCAACTGCCAACTCGGAATATTCATCAGCTGCCAAGAAATAAAATGCGAGCCGCTCAGAAAAAAAAACGGCGCAACAGCGCGCGGATATCAATTGTGTAAGTACGAATCGAAACATTCATATCGTAGTCAACTCGCTTAATCTTCATTTTCTAGGTGCAAAGAGTACTACCAGTCGGTAGTTCTGCAAGATAAGCAAGAAAAACAAGAGTACAATCGCAGGAAGACTCCAAAAAATGTCCAACCTTGACTGTAAATTAAGTGAATTCAAATATTAAATCAAATATTAAATCTAAAGGTGGCAATCATTCGGAGGCAAATGGGCTGGCCCGACAAGAATCCCCAAAAGGCCAAACAGATTCAGATCAGTCCCTCGGCAGCTACTGACGATGTCGGCGAGTTGAATCCATCGATTTTCACACAGAAAATCAATCAGCCCTATTGTGAGTTTCACGTGAACAAGATTCCACCCGAAAAAAATCCCTTTTTTCAATTTGCCTATTGTGAGTTTCGGGCGAAAAAAAATTCATCTTCGAAAGATTTCCCTTATTGTGAGCACTCAATTCGGGCGGAATGAAATGTCATTTGGCGCTAAAATTTCCACTTAATTTTTAGAGGCGAACAGTAAAACAACAAATAATGATGTTATTATATTCAATTAGTGTTAAAAAGTTGAAGTTGTTTTTGTTTATTTTTTTATTATTTAACTGTTGTTTTAAACAAACCTTTAAGCTTTATTTTAAATAAATATTTCAGTATTAAAAGAAAGAAAAGTATTTACGTTTAAACCTCTTTTATTTATTGTGTCTCTATTGTCATTTAAATGAATTATAAAGAATTTGCAATTTCATTGCGAATACGCTGACTTGCAGGTAGAAAGTTTTCATCTGTATGAATACTTTCTTGATTCTTCTACACTCGTTTTGTGTTGGCCACTTTATCCATTCTGGACAAAGCCTCTCTTCCAACACGTTAAACACTTCAGCCATTATAAGGCTTACAGATGGTTGTGCCAACCCAACTTCATGGTCCTTCCCAACTCCCTTTTGGTACCCGCCCTCTGCAAGGAAACGTAAGGTGGCTGCAAGTTTAATAATTGGGGGCACACCAAATTTTTGTTTTAGAGGGGGCAAGGAACTGGAAAGAACATTTAACAAATATTTGAAGGCTTCTTTATTTATTCGATAGTGTTGATGAAATCTGAAAAAAAGTTTGATTGGTAATCTACATTTATATTCACAAATTCTTTACATGAAATTTGTTACTTGCAATGGCTCACGCAACTCCAAAGGGTTGGGGAATCACTGAATTGTCTTCCGATACATTTTTGTTTTTGTTTTTCTTCCTCATCATTTATCATTTCCCTCAGGGCTATGCTATACATGTTCCTAAAGTAAAATATAAAAACAATTGTAAACAATTTGTGTAATAAAATATCATACTGTTCAAGTTCATACCTTTTGATGAGAGCAAATAGAAAGGCTACGGCAAAATCACAAAAAATAATTTGTATTTGTTTTATTTACTTGTTATTTAAGTATATATTTTATTACTTTTATGAATTTAAGACGGAATGCACGGATATTGTTTACCTTTTTAAAAATTTTATTTCGCACTTCACTCATCTGTCAAAAATCTGTTTAGCTGTGTTCGAAGTGATGTAGTTCTGAATTGTTTCGGTTTTTTTTGTTCTGAGTGGTGTAGTTCGGTAATTTGGTTATGGATACCGTCGTTTGTTTTTTTTTCTTGAAAAATTACTTGTAACATACAAAAAATATTTAATAAAGTTTTTAAACTCAACAAATTGTCATTTTCATTCGAAAAGGGGTTGAAAATAATAATTGATTTCAAAACTAGAACACCGTCCTATTGCAATTTTTTCTGGGATTTGTTCTGATATTTCGTTCAGCTTGTATTTGCCTTTTCAATGAACGCTTCTTTTTTTTCGAAATGTCACCACTAATTCGAAGTGAAATTCTATTCGGGCGAAACTCGCAATAGCTTTTTAAATTCCGGGCGAACAAAAATATTTCGGGTGAATGATTTTCCGGGTGAAACTCACAATAAGGCTGAATATCAAAAACAGTAAGTCAACTTCCATTTGAGATTTCCTTATATAATCAGCCTTATTCTGAGATTCGAATGAATAGCTCATTCGATAGAATAGATCTATTCATTCGAATGAACTTCACGTATTTTCACATTCGAACGAAAGATATTCATTGTAGAATGTGTTCACAAAATGAACTTAAATGAATATTATATCGAAATCAGCTGCTTGTAATTTACTGACATTTCGATTGTATGTAGTATGACCAACCTGATTCTTTTGCAGACTATTTAATTTTTGTTAAAAATGTTCGGAAAATTAATCCTACATATTCCAAAAGCATAAAGCGAAATAATGTTTTGCTGGAAGCTGGGATGAGTTAATTATTTTGAAATGCATTAACGAAAACATGAATTTATTTTTTTTGGAACCGTAATACAAGTTTATTCACATGAAAAAGAATAAAATTAACTATAAAACATTTGTCTAGTGAATTACTAGAGTTTGATTTGACTATTCGAGTCATTTTTATTGAATTTTAATGTTTAATCAAAGATTTTTAATTATTCATCTGGAATCATCAAAATGACGTTTGCGTATTAATGATTCCACTATTTATTTCACACACATCTGGTCACACCTGTGAATTTTCAAATTTTCAAGAAAACCAATTTGAATTTGAATTTGAAGTAATATTTTAGCAGCAAAATGGCAATTGTTTTATTTATGAGAAGTGAAAATGGTGAGGAACAGATTAACAGAAGAAGGATAAGGGATGCATCAAATCCATTCGAGTTTGAAAGTTCAAAGTAAGTACAGATATGTAAATAGTTTCCTTTCAGATCCCGTACTTATATATGAATTTTAGTTTTTGTTTCTTTGAAGATTTATTAGCAATTTTCGATTAAATAAAAGTGCTTTCAAGTACGTGTTGGACGAGCTAACTCCTGAATTTCGAAGAGGGACATCATTGTCTATTCCTTCCATCACAATGCTATCGACCGCCCTGCGATTTTTGGCAGAAGGTGGCTACCAATTTGGAGTAGGGAAGGATTCAAGTATAAAACTGTCCCAATCATCCGTGTCGTGCATTCAAAAAGTTTTATCTGCATTAGAAACTAAACTTTGCTCCAAATGGATAAATTTTGAACTCAACGCAGAAGAAAAGGAAGGGTCATTTTTACCAAAAGTTTGGATTTCCAGGAGTAATCGGTTGCGTTGATGGAACGCATGTTGCCATAAAAGCCCCTCCACCAGAAATAAGGCATCTATTCTATAACAGGAAGGGATTTTATAGTTTGAATGTTTTAATTGTAAGGCTTTAAATTCAAGTTTATTTGGATATACATTAATTTGAGTTGCATTTCGTAAATTCTGACAGATCTGCGACCATGCAATGAAGATAAGGTATATAGATGCAACTCACCCTGGTGCGACACATGATTCCTTAGCGTGGAAAGTATCTTCCACACGAAGCTATCTCATGCGACAGTATACCGGAGGCGGACAAACCAATTCCTGGCTGCTAGGTGAGAGCGATGAAATATTTTTGGAAATACTTACATACATACTAAAGAAACACAGGTGACGCAGGATACCCCTTAGAACCGTGGTTGATGACGCCATATCGTTCACCTGAAAGCGGAAGTCCTGAAAGCAAATACAACATTCAACATTCCAGGGCACGAAATATTAATGAGAGAACCATCGGCTTATTGAAAAACCGATTCAGGTGCTGTCTAAAGGCAAGGCAGTTACATTACTCTTCTGAAAAGGCTGCTCAAATAGTCAACGTTTCCGCAGCCTTGCACAACATCTGCATTCATTTCAAAGTTGCTGATAATGCCGAAAATTTGGTTGTTGAAGATCGCTCCGAAAATGCAGACGATGACATAGACACAGAAAATGTAAATAGTTACATCAATGAAGCTCGAAACGTTCGTGAAAGAATTGCAGGATTATTTTAAATAAAAAACTTTATTTCAATTTCAGTCTTTTATATTACAGTTAAGTAACTATGTAGCCATTTATAAAACAGAAACAAAACAACTTCAATAATAATAAATAAAAAAGGAATTCTTTTCACAGCACATTTTCATTTTAGGTTGTCATGTTCTTAATCATCTTGTGAAGTTGAAGTGTTCAGCCTAGCTTTGATCTGGTCAAGTTGAACATCTAGAAGTTTTGTTTTTAGCTCCAACTTCTGGCGCAATAAATCTTCCATGGCAAGATGATGTCGACGATTTTCTTCCAAATTTTCTTTTTGTGTATCGCTGGTCCTCTGTAAATAGCGGGTTATTCGGTGGAGTTCTTCTTTAATGTGGTCCAGTTTGGAACACAAATCTTCAAAAAAAAACTTGTTGAACATCATTCTGCTTTTGTAGAATTTGCACAGGTGTGTCTTTTTTGGGCCTTCTACTACAACCTGGAGACAAATCTTCACTCGCATTTTCGGTCTCATGGCAAGATGTCATCGACACGTCATTTGATTTTGGCAAAGTTTCAGACTCTTCTGTCGGAGGCTGAGCTATGCCAAATATGCACATTTCCACGTATTCCTTTCACTGATTCAGCAAGTGCAGTTAGCCTGACCATGGCTTCTTCAAATTCAGTGAGGATTATTAAATTATTGTCGTTGAAGCCCGACTGCTTCCTCTTGACTTCATTGTCCACCAATTTCTTTTTTGTTTTTGTTTTGAAGTCGGCCCAAACCTTGAACCCAGATGCTGGTTAACACATACATAAACATACATACAAACATTTATTTAATTCACCTTTTCCCAGGTAGCTCCGTCCTTGGTTGGGGGCCCATAGCTATTTAATTTATCGGCGGCATTTCTCCAAAACCGATCAACATCTGTTCTATTTGTTAAAAAACCCCTCGCTATTTCTTGGTCTTCTGCCATTAGCTGTATGAGAACTTCCTTTTTTTTCCCTCGTTGTCCAATTAGAGTGGGACTGTGACCTTTAATAAAAACATCAACAGATTTTCATTAAAATATATTACATTTTCTTTATTTTTCGGAAAATAAAACAGAACTTACATGGTTTTCTTTTAATTTCCTTCTTCAAGATGTGAACGCTTAATAAATGACGTTTGTTTCGAATGATTAGAAAGTCAAAGTTTGCTTTAGTTTCGAATTCAAATGAACTTTCGAATCGTTAGAAAGTGAAAATACGTATCATACGAATTCGAATAACTTTCGAACGAAAGAGAATGTCAAAATAAGGCTGAATGAAAATTAATTTCTTTATAGTCACGACAATTCAGCGTAAACAACCTCTATCCGCAGCGGAAGTGTTTGTGGGTCAAGCGATCTCTGCGTTGTCGACAATGCGAACACAATGTCATCAAGCCGTAGTACCATCCAGGATCGATCACGTATCGCATTCAATTGTTCGCTAACTAACATGTGCCCGACGTTCTGCTTGTGCGTTGTGAAAAGCCACTGAAGCCTGGCACGTCCACTCAATTGATCCTCAAGCTAACTAACCCAACTATGCATGATATGACCACAACCATTATGGAGCTGCCAACCAAGGAAGAAGAACGGCGAATGATCGATTTCGAATAAAAGGCTACCGTGCCTGCAGCAACATCGACTCCATCATTGAACACGAATCTATCGAGGCAGACATCACTGACCAAGGAACCACGTTGTGTCCCACCAACGTCATTCTAGAGATGTTGGATTCTTCGTTTGTCCTAAATCAATGCGACGATTCAACGGAATTCGACGAAGGAGTTCAAGTTCAACGAAAGGAATCAAAGTAAAAATCAGAAAATTCTAATTGGAAATTCCTATTCTATGTTGTTTCTCTAATTTTTTTATAGATTCATCACTAGGAGAAAGTCAAAATTGAACTTTAAACCTGAAGAAGGACTCAAACCAGGCGATAATGTGACTCTTGGTTTCTTGATGCAATATACTTATGTGAATACAGTCACACACATGCCCAAAAAGAAAGAAACTCAAAAACACGCATTATCATCGAAAGTTTTTGTAAAAGTTGGTCAAATTGAAGCCTAGATTTATTTCTATATCTAGAAAATAATCTTTTTTGGAAAGACTCAACAGCAGTATCAGCAACAGACTGCAGAGTAGTCAGGCAATTCAGGTTAGTTAATTAACTTACGACTGATCCAAACAGGAATATTTAAAATTATATGATTCTTTAGGGCTTCCAACACGCTCGGCCTATTCATCCGCTGCCGCTGAGGGTGACACCGCCTACATAGAAGAGGTAGCTGATACGAATGCCGGTTTAGAAGCAACTTGTTGGGACAATATAGAACCTGCTAAATGACGGGAATCGGAAATCATTGGTAAGCCTTTTTAAAACAATAAATTGAATAAAAAACAATCTATCATCAGTTTTGCATGTACTATTATAGAATTTCCTGCAATTTTTGTAAACTTAAAGACTGACAAAATAGAAGCTGAATTCCATGAATTCATAATGCCTATTGTATCACCGAAGCTAAGTGCATTCTGCTTAGAACTAACTGGAATGGACACAGGAATGCACCTACAAACTGCCCTAATGATGTTCCAAGTCGCAAAAAGTCGCGAGCCGGCAACCTTCACCTGGTGAAAATGTTTGATTGGGATTTTGGAATTTGCCTCGTAAAAGAAAGTCAACGCAAACGACTTAAGAAGCCACACATGTTCAATCAATGTATTGACTTACGAGCCCTATTCCAGAAATGGTATAATTATAACACATCAATTTTTAACAATTTCATTGAGGGCTTACTGACCAGAAGGCTCATGATGGCAAGACTGCTTCAAAGTATGTAAGTTTAACATATACCATAAAACTTGAAAGCACTAATTGACGTATTTTTTTTAGCAGGAAATCAAAACTAAGCTTGGATGTCGATTTTACTCTGCCGTTCACTTGATTCAACGATATGCTTAGAATCTCATCCATGATTAGTCATGATTCGTCGTGGCGTAGCTATGTAGTTTTTAAATGAAGTTGTAATTTTTCAAAATTGTATGTAATTTAGTATAATTTTTGTTTTTTAAATTGAATGCCATTATTTATAGATTATAGGTTTTGAAATGTATCTCAGTTTTTAAATAATTAAAAAAAATAGTGAATGTACTTTTTTCCAAGAAAAACACTTCTTTTTGGTTTTACTAAACTTGATCTGCTCAGGTCAATTATTATTTATTAAGTAGATCTTATCTTGTTTTAATTGAGGCATATGTTAAATACAACAAAATTGAAAAATAAAATTTTTCTAATCCTTATTCTTCTTATGTTTTGGTTCATCACGTCAACAACATTAGTTGGAAATTCAGTATCTTCATCTTGCATCAGAGTTAAAACAACGGTTCCCCCTTAACCTTTAATAGCAAGATGATTTTGCAAAGTACATATCTTTACCTTTTAGCTACAGCTTTAATCATTTTAGTATTTCACTTAATTTTCGTAATTTTTCATTAGTTATGAGAAGATTCATGCCTCCATTTGACTCTACCTGAATTTTTGAAAAATTTCAAACGGAATATTGAAGAAAAATAATGCAGATTTGGAAAACCATCACAAGTTTTTTTGAAAAAAATCTACTCCATGAATTTTGATAACCTCGAAAAGCCTTATATGTATATTATGTCACTAATTATAAGGTTGAGTGCCGAATAGAATTTAAAAACATAATATTATTAATTCCATTTTATTTTACAAAAAATAAACATTATTAACAAACCAAGGAATCTAAATGTTTGATGATTAAAATAATTGTGTATCACTAAAAAAGAATACAATATAATAGCTAAGGACTTATAATAAATGTAAAATTAAATGTCCATAAGGATCTAAATCATCGTAGATTTGTAGTGATCCTCGGGCAAAGCGCTCTGGAGGTGGAATTAGACCGATTGGTTCATGATAATTATGATGTCTTGGATATTTTGGAACAACCTTTAAATGAATATTAATCAATTAAAATTTTGGATTTTAAATAAACTTACTTCTGATGGTGTAGCTCTGTCCTTCATATAGTAGTTGTCTTTCTCAAAATCGTCTGGGGAAAGCCATTGGAATTTTCAGCATTTTCCTTCTTCTTCTTGGCATCTTCGAAATGCTTTATTGAAGCCACATCAGCATTCGGACACTATGAACAAAAGAAAACATGAGAAATTAACAACTGGAAAAACGCAATTGTAAACTTACTTACTTCTAAGCCCGAAGTTAAGCTGCAACAAAGCATTAACAGCAGCAAAAATCCACAGTTGAACGGCTTGGGGTTTTCCCGGTAACGCTGTGTCACTATTGTTAATTAAGAAACGAAATATTTTTGAAAAATTGATATATTGTTTTGTTATGTTTAAGTATGAGTTGTAATACATAATTGTAGTGTGCTACCTACTTAAATCTTTCCGGTCGGTTTGGATCTTTTTTTGGCAGTGGCGTCTTCGACTGCTCTTAGCTGCTTAAGTAACTCTTCGATTCTCTTCTTCTTTATGTCTTTGCCTTCTGGTTTGTCTGATAAGTTTGAAATGGGAGCTAATTTTTTGTTTTGAATCAAAATTGTTTATCGCCTTGTAACAGTTTCTTCTGAAAGAACATTATTTAGAAATGTGTTTAGTTTAGAGAACTCTTTAAATATGCTCACTCTTTTTCACTGCTTAACGTTTATTTTATTAGCTATTTTATCAGCTGTGCGCATACGTTTCATCGGAGTAGTTCCTCTTGACTGTGACGAGATGGGGGTGAAGATGTATCCGAACCAAGACCACTAGATTTTGAAGACCCTGAAGATAAGAAAAGTTATACTTGAGATAATTTTAAAAAATAAAATCTCTCACCTCAATCGGAACAACTTGTAACACAATGCTTTCTCTTCGTGTTATCGGTTTCAGATTCCAGGCTGAAAGAAGTATTTTGCATTGCACAGATGGTGACACATGACGTCCGTGTGCTATTGCTATCAAATGCTTCAATTGATTCAGCGATCCCTTAACTTCATAGCCACATTTTCGACATGTATATCCTTCTCAACGAATAAAGCATGTCAGACCGGTTTCATCGCGAAGCTTTTCTTCAGTCTTCTGCAATATCTTCCCCTCCCTGTAAACGGCCCTTCTCATTCCTACAGTTCAAAATTGAGGACATAAGAACCTATCAAAATAGAGCGATCTTGTCATCAAGTGTAATTTTAACTAAAAAAAACAAAACAATATTCATATAATTTGAGTTTTAAATGAATGTGACGAACGCACTTACCTTGAATTTGTACCTCTTCGTGGCTGTAGATTTTTCGTTCCAGAATAGATATGTTGGCTTCCTTCTCGGGGAATTCCACTTTTTGTTGCAACTATCTCCTTGGTTTGTTCTTTATCTGAGGATTAAATTAAGTACAAATTCATTATATATTTTTATTTAAATAAATTGATATTTTCGATTTAAATTGTTTTACCTTCATTTGCATTACTGGGAATGAATTTTGTTTTGTTAACATTTTGTTGAGTTGTCAAAATTTTCACCTCACTATTAATCTGTCAAAACTAGGAACAACTCAAATTGGGCCACGTTCGCATTGCAGTTCTAGGGTGCGCCTATACTTTCTGCATGATTTTTTCTGTTTTTAGCGAAACTTTTCATAAAAATCATAGAATTTGTTTGCCAAAAGCAGTCAAATATTATTTTTAGCACAGTTTTCACTAAAAAGAAGTTGCAAAATTCATTTTTCTTAAAATATTGCAACAATTTTTCAATTTTTGAATTCAACGGATCTTTTTTTTGAACGGCTGAGTTCACCTCACATTGTTTTCCCTCTAATTGTGCAAACTGAACCCAAAAGCCCATAACACCTACATAGAATCTGGATTTTCCCATAAGAAATGCACGGGACAACTAACGCATGCTTATGCTAATGGGCAAAATTCGCTCAATTTATTTTGTAGGCCGAAAGAGAGCAAACCCATTAAGTCGGGACTCTAGATAATATATTTCCTCTATGTACGTAATTTTTCATAATATCTACAATCAAAAATTCAAATATAATGTGTTGAATTGATTCATTTTTGACAATCCAAAAATCCATTTAGTCTAATTTTTCATAATACAAACAAAAATTCAAATATAATGTGTTGAATTGATTCATTTTTGCCAATCCAAAAACCCATTTGCACCCTCTGAATGCATTCATTGCAATTATCATTCATTTTTCATTATCTCCTACATTTTTTTCAAATCTGTTTTTTTGGCAATATACTACACTTTCTGAGCTCAGCATTGGTAGCCCTGAAACAAATACAAATTGGATGAATAAAATTAATTTGAAGTCAATGTCTCCTATTATTCACGAGACGGACATCGGTTTTTATCAATTTTGCGTACTATTTTTTGTACTATTTTTTATAAGAAAATTGTCAATTAGTTTTTTTTCAAAATTTTACTGAATGTTAAAAATAATATTTTTTTTAAAGATAAAATTAGACGGAAGTCATAATCTCAAATTTTGAGTCGAAAATCAATTTATACCAACTTCGAGTAATGTTTCATTTAGGTTTTTATTTTTTATAAAAAAAAACTGTCATTTCGATTTTTCTCAACATATTATCAGATGTGAAAAAGTTATTTTTGTTGCATGAAGTTATTTTGGAGATAAATCACTTTTTGTTCGTGAAATATTGAGATGACAAATATTTTTTTTTCAGTTTTTTTTTTTATAAAAAAATCGTTAATTTTTTTAAATATACTTGTTATGTATCACTTTCAAATATATGATATAAAATTAAATTCAAGTCGCTTGCGTTTTTGTTTCGTTAGATATTGTGGGTTAACCAAAGTTTTCATCTTTTTTTAAACTGCTATGGTAAAAAGAACACCCACTCAATTTTTTTGACAGTCCTTTTTGCATCTTTCTGCATTATTATCTGTATAACTAGGTTTATTTGAAGTCGATATCTTTATTGGTTCTTGAGATATGGACGACGAAAAAAACTTCCCGGACGTACGAACGTGCGTACACACGCACGCAAGGACATCTCCCTAAAATCGTTTATTTCGACTGTAGAGCCCTTGAAAGGTCGAGAAATGTCAAAATCTTCAATTCGACAAATCGGACCGATTACAATAACTTCCTATGGGAAGTTAAAAAAAATAAAACATTACAAAATAAAAATAATAAAATACTTTTAAATATATGAATACAAAAATTTGTGATTTAATCAATATTTTCCCAAAGGGGTTTAACATAGAGACAAAAATAAAACAGTTTAATCTATGTATTGGCATTGGCCTCAGTTGTGCTTAATTAAAATGACGATGAACTCAGCCATTGAAAAGAGATGTCCGTCGAAATCAAAACGTGAAAAATGAAATCAACTATTTAATATACATATGTTCATTTTTCAACTCTTTATAAGTAACAACTGTGCTTATTGTTTTGCTTTACAATTTGCATGATTTTTATGAACATATTGTAAGTGCGACCTGGAATTTCAATGCTTCCGTGCCTTTTTTATCATCCCTTTGCTACATAAAGGTCTACAAATGTGATCAAACCAAAAAAACAGATTTGATAATTGAAAAACTTTTGTAATTGTACCAGCGTTCTCCGAAATCGATAACCTGATTCATATTATGAACCATAGAGGAAATATATTATCTAGAGTCCCGACTTAATGGGTTTGCTCTCTTTCGGCCTACAAGTGAAATTGAGAGGATTTTGTCCATAAGGATAAGCATGTGTTAGTTGGACCAAGCCATTTTGAATGCAGTTGTAATGGAATTTGTGCCCATGGTGAATTACAAAATCATAACAAATCACAAAACAACACAAATGTGCACAAAACGTCAATGTCAACGTCATCTGGATTTGACAGTACAAGAAGTCAACCAGCAAGAGCACCTAAAGGCGTAAGCTCACCAAGAACAACCGCTGTAATCAATTTAGGCGCACACACAAGTGGGAGTTTACACGAGCCATCTTTTTGAGATAAATCCGTTTACCAGAAAAACAATTATAATCTATTAAATTTAAGAATATTAAGTTATAATGTATCAGGGCTAAAAAATAAACAGTTATTTGTAGAATTTTTCAATTATGTGAAAGAATTTGATATTTTGTTATTATTTGAAACACATTTACTAGATAATGAAGATGTAATAGTTAAGAATATTTTCAAGAATTATGAATTAAAATTTATACCTGCAATAAAAACAAGCGTGTATGGAAGAGGAAGCGGTGGTGAACTATACGGAATCCGTAAACAGATAGAAGGAGCAAAAATTAGCTTTAAAAACATAGAAGAATCGTACGTAATTGAACTGAAAACGGACTTAAACACCTCTCACATCGTGCCGATATATTTAAACTGCAATCACTGGGCGCGTGACTACAACAAAATAAACGACCTACTGAACGCATTAGATTCGGTGAATTTAGTACTTATCGGCGATTTTAATGGAAGGATAGGCATGTCGCAAAATAACTTTGTCAGTGAATTGGGTACATCCTTGATAAATACAGAACGCGACTCTAAGGACGAGATCTGTGATGCCAAAGGTGGTGCGATTCTGGAATTAATGGATGCATTTGATTGCCGAGTACTGAATGGAAGCTGTGAGGGAGATTCGCGTGGGGAGTTCACATTTCTACGTGGGACAGCATGTTCTGTCATAGATTACTGTTTTATAGCCGAAAACTTGTGCTCATTTCTTAAGGAATTCAAGGTAGGAACAAAGACATATTCTGACCACATGCCTCTTGAAGTTACGTTATACTTGCACGAAAACCCACTAATTAGCAGCATAACACAGTTGAGCCTCCTACCAAAACTACTATGGAGAGATAGTTTTCGAAGATCGTATCAAATAAACCTCAACAAAGAACTCGTAGCTCTGACAAATGTTAATGCGCCACCAAATATTGAAAGCCTTACAGAAATAATGAAAAAAGCCGTACCCAAAATAACACCATTAAAAAATGCCAAAGGTAGGAGCAAACAAAAATGGTTTGATATAGACTGCAAGCGAGCTAGAGATGCATCTTTTGCATTTCTCAAGCTTGTTAGAAAGAACAACAACAATACGTTAAAAACACTTTATGCAGAAGCAAATAAGCATTTCAAAAACGTATGCCTTTCTAAAAAACAAACGTTTAACGAGGAAAATATTGCCCTTTTAAACAAAGCAAAATGCCCAGCAGAGTTTTGGAAAGCTGTTAAGCTTGTCAATGGTAGAAAAAACAATATCGCGCTAAGCTTGCAAGCGGAACAACTTAAAGATCACTTTAAAAACTTGCTCAACACAACACAAATCTCCCAGCCATTTCAATATGCAGCACCGTGGATTGTTGATGAATTCCTAGATTCACCGATAACTCTAGATGAGGTTCAAAATGTAATCTTTAACTCTAAAAATAACAAAGCCCCAGGAGACGACCGCATTTCATTTGAATTTTATAAGAACTGTACGAGTGAATTCCTTTCAGCGCTTGTATTTGAATTCAATCGCATTTTTGAAAACGCTGATATACCAGGGAGTTTTTTGAAATCAATAATATTTCCACTGCACAAGAAGGGTGATTGTAATGACCCGACAAACTATAGAGGAATATCTTTTTTAAATACTTCAACCAAGCTTTTTGGTGCAGTGCTTTTTAACAGACTTATTCAATGGGTAGATAAGAAGAAAATCATTCATGAATTTCAAGCGGGCTTCAGGAAGAACTATTCCACAATCGACCAAATATTTACGCTAACTAACATCGTTGAAATCTACAAGAGGAACCACAAAAAACTTTACGCATTTTTTATAGATTTTCGAGCAGCATTCGACTCTGTTTCTAGAGAGGCGCTTTTCTATAAGCTTTATGGAAATGGAATATCGACAAAAGTAATAAACGTTTTGCGAGCAATGTATACAAATAATATAGCTTCCGTTTGGGATGGAAACTTCTTGTCCGAAGGTTTTGAGACTACAATGGGTGTGAAGCAAGGCTGTGTATTGAGCACATTACTCTTTATACTATATATAAACGACATAACGAAGACCGTAAGAGGTGGGATTGAGATAGACCGAACAAGTGTTCCAACGCTTATGTTTGCAGATGACATCGTTTTTCTTGCAGATACTGTAGAATGTATGCAGCTTATGATAAACCGGCTTGATGGGTACTGCAACACTTGGAATCTCTCTGTAAACCTAACAAAATCCAAAATGATGATATTTAGAAATGGTGGCGGAAGCTACAGTCGAAATGAAAAGTGGACTTTGCAAGATAAACCCATTGAAATTGTTCGAGAATACAAGTACCTTGGAGTTCTTATCACCCCTAATGTTAGCTTAAACAAACATCTTAAAAGCAAGTTATCTGAAGCTAAACGCGCGATATGTTCAGTTTGGGGCAAATGCATAAGTAATAGACATGTAAGTCACAGTGCTAAGCAACAGCTATTCCAATCGACAGCATCCACAATTCTTTTATATGGAGCCCAAGTGTGGGGATACTGTTCATTTGAAGCAGTTGAAAAATTTCTGCGCTACTTTCTTAAGCGAATATTTAGATTACCAAGTAGTACACCCAACTACATGCTACATTTAGAAACGGGAACGGCTCCTATGTTTTTGAACACATTAAAAATGCATTTCAATTACATGATAAAAGTGATTGCGATGGAGGAAGAGAGGTTACCTAAAAAAGTCCTTAAGCATGTTATAAGAACAAAAGGAAATCTAATGCAAGAATGGGAGCGTCTAGCTTCTGAATGTAGAGTAGCCCTTGACATTACGCCAGATCTTAATTCTGAATCTCTAAGAAGACAGTTTGATAACTTATTAGAAAAAACTAGCAACACTGTATATCAAAAATATGTCAATGAAGCCCAAGCTTCCCAATACAGGGTGTACAATAGCAAACTTAAATACAATCTAGAAGAACAAACATATCTTTTAAACTGCTATACAACTGATAAAATAAGCACTATTCTTAAAATGAGAGGAGAATTAGTTAATTTGAATTACATCCCACACCGACCAGAACTACCTATATTATGCAACATATGTAATATGAAAGCTAGGGAAGACGTTTTACACTTTCTAGCAATATGTCCAATTTTAAAGGTAATTCGAAAACAATTTTTCGGTTCATATGTTCTGAATGACGTTGCTGCCATCGATATTTTAAACGGAGAACAAGGCTGGGACATATTATACAACTACACCGTAAGCGCACTTCACTACAGAAAACGCATAATTGAGGGTGACTTCTAATCCATCCGCATAAATTAAAATAATATAAATATAAATTATAGACTTAACTTTTTATTTAAATCAATGCCAATCTGGTAGACGGCCTTGGGCCAAACCAAAATAGACTTAGAAAACAAAAATTGTTTGTAACTTTTATATTGAAATAAAGTCATTATTACTACTTACTACTACTACTACTGCCCATCTTGCTCAACCACGGGGGAAAAAACTGAGGTGAACTCAGCCTTTCTTTTCAGTGAAAACTGTGCTAAAAATAATATTTGACTGCTTTTGGCATACAAATTGTATGATTTTTATGCAACATTTCGCTAAAAACAGAAAAAATCATACAGAAACTATAGGCGCACCCTAGAACTGCAATGCGAACGTGGCCCAATTTGAGTTGGTTCCAGTTATGACAGATTAACAACGAGGTGAGTATTTTGACAACAAAAATGAAATCAAAACAAAAACAACCTATTGAATATTTTTTCTTTCAAAAATATAATTTATTCAGATTTTTATTTTGAGAAACATCAAAGATTGCTTCTAACCAGAAGATTTCAATAACTCGAAATCTAGATCGGATAAATCGAATGCATCTATCAGGTCAGCCACACCAATGAAATCCGGATCGAAAAAGTTGGAATCGGCAAGTCCCAGTCGGTGAGTCGGGTTGGGCATACGATACGAGCAGTATCGTGGTCGTCGCCCGTAAGTTCACGTTCATCAAGAGCATCATCCAATTCGAACTCAGCTTCCTCATCGTCTTCGTCGTCATCATCAAACCATAAAATTGACAAAGCTTGAAGCGCCAAAGAGAACAACAAATCGCACAGCAATCCTGCTTTATCTAGCAGCGAAAAGAGTGGTGCACAGAGGCCGGGCGCGGTATCTCGCAATCAATCCATTCCACCTGCCAGACGTAAATCAAGAAGTTCAAAGAAAGTAAATCACGAAGTTCAAGGAACGTAAATCACGACGTTAAAGGAACTCTAGTGTGTCCAGTGATGGGTGAAGCCTAGATGATAACCGTGAATACGGAACTATTAACATGAACCACGAAGGCCTGAGTGATATTAGCGAAATGGAAGCGTGTCGATCAAGCGATCAAACAAACCACTAAAATGTCTATTGAAGATGAAACTACGAACGGATCTCTATCAACGGCAACTAGAGAAAGAGGAACGTAAGGAGAAAGTAACCGAAGAAACTACATAGTAGTCACGAAGACGAAAATGATGATGACGGAGACGACGAGGATGCAGGTGAATTTGTTGAATAATCTTCCCCACCATCCAAAAATTCTGGAACTGATAACACGAAGAGAAAGCATAAGTTGTTCCGTTTGAGGTGAGAGATTGTATTTTTTAAATTTATCTCAAGTATAACTTTTATTATCTGCAGGATCTTTAAAGTCAAGTGGTTATGATTCGGATACATCTTCATCCTCATCTCGCCACAACCAAGAGGAACTACTCTAATAAAACGTATGCGCACAGCTAGTAAATGTTAAGCAGTGGAAAAAAGTGAACATATTTTAAGAGTTCTCTAAACTAAAGACATATCTAAATAATGTTCTTTCAGTGGAAACTGTTAAAAAACGATAACAAATTTTAATTTAAATCAAAAAACAAGCTACGGTTAGAGCATCAGCACCTACATCACCTACTATTTCAAACTCATCAGACAAACCAGAATTCAAAGACATCAAGAAGAAGAAAATCGAAGAGTTACTTAAGCAACTAAGAGCAGTCGAATTCGCCCCTGCCAAGAAAAGATCCAAATTGACCTCATGGATTTAAGTGGGCAGCACACTTCAATCATTACAACTCATACATACATAGAAGGCTTTTCAAGGCTCACTAAATTCATGAAGTAGCTTTTTAAAAAAAAAAAATGTGTGACGATTTTCCAAATCTACAATATCTTTCTTCAATATTCCTTTTAAATTTGTTTCGTACTTTTTATCTTGTAGTATATTGAACAAGTGCAAAAATAATAAATAAATAATAATAAAACATTACCATTTGTATATTCTTCAAAATTCACTTGATTCAACCGAATTCAACCCCTGAACCAAAAAGCACCAACATCTTTGAATTTAAATACAAATAAACATCTTTATTACATGAAAGCTGTTCCTTTATTATTATACACTGCGCATAGGTAAAGTCATAGAGAAATATATCTACCAAGAGAACCGACTTATGGGGTTCGCTCTCTTTCGACCTACAAACTAAATTGAGCACATTTTGCCCATTAGCATAAGCATGTGTTAGTTGTCCCGTGCATTTCTTATGGAAAAATCCAGATTCTATGTAGTTGTTATGGGCTTTTGGGGCTCAGTATGCACAGTTAGGGGGAAAACAATGTGAGGTGAACTCAGCCGTTCAAAAAAGAGATCCGTTGAATTCAAAAATTGAAAAATTGTTGCAATATTTTAAGAAAAATGAATTTTGCAACTTCTTTTTAGTGAAAACTGTGCTAAAAATAGTATTTGACTGCTTTTGGCCAACAAATTCTGTGATTTTTATGAAAAGTTTCGCTAAAAACAAAAAAAATCATGCAGAAAGTATAGGCGCATCATAGAACTGCAATGCGAACGTGGCCTAATTTGAGTTTAACCCAGTTTTGACAAATTAACAGCGAGGTGAGAATTTTGAAAATTCTACGAAAATGAAAAAAAAAATACATATAATGTTTTTGATTGCGATCAACGAGAAGTCTAGACTGCAGACAATAAATATAAATTCGAATTAATCAGAATTAATAATCTTTTTGAAGCGTTTTTTCTCTCTTTACAGGTAAGTTGGTTTTTAAATATATCTTAACATAATCATTCTTTCTTTGTAGATATACAAATTATGTTTCCGTTCTGGCAAATTAATAGGTATTCTCGTGAAAAAAGTTTCGAGTTTTAGTTGGGTTGTGCACTGGCAGTAAGTAGAGTGGTGTTTTGTGAATTGAATTCCTGTGTGACCGGGGGTCCAAATTACTTTTAGTTTTGTTGATGAATGAATGAGAATGTCTAATTTGTTGTTATAATGTATTTTCCCTTTCTTTTTAGAGAAGTTTTGGCTGCTTCCAATATAGCATGAGCCTCTGCCTTGAAAATAGAAGCTTGTTCGCATAGTAGACCCGTGCTAATAAGCAATCCATTCTCTTAGACAACAGCGAAGGAGACGCTTTCGTTTATTTTTGACCCGCCGCACAGTGGCCCGTTTATGCAAAACTGCTTGCAATATTCATTTTTCGAGTGGGTCTATAATGCAAAACTTTTTAGTTCACTGGACTCACAAATATTTGGAGCTTGAGTAATCGAAAAAAATATTCAATTTGGGTTATTGGTGTGCCTTATAGAGTAGGCCAAAGTTGAACATTTTTTATGATGATCATTTTTTTTTATTTTTTTATTTTTTTTCTTAACTTTGAATGAAAAAACTAGAAAAAGGGCTTCCAAACGCTTTTCGTTTTTGTTTTTATGATATGCTTTGCCATTATTTAGATCGGTAGTTAAAACAAAAAAAAACAAAAAATTTTTTTTAATTGTTTAATTTAATTTTTTTGGAAACACTACTTTTTGCACACTTTTTCGACTTCAAATTGGATAGAAAAAAAAGGTTCAACGAGTGGTGCTAAGATCTCAACTGATTCAGAATCCTTATATATTCCTTTACATAAATCCAAAAGATCAACTGCGTCATTTTGCATCGAACTGAGCTAGGGAGATTTGAAGTGATGAAGTCAGTCATTTTTTTCCCCTCTTTTTTTATGGAAATTTTTTTTATGGTTTTCTTTGTTTTGTGTGTGGTGGATTTACAAAAGATGATTTTATTTTAAAAAGGTAAATCATTTTTATTTTTTGTTTATTACATAAGATTTTCAAGAGTTTTAGAACTAATTTTTTTAATCCTGTTATAAAATTTTAAATAACGCATTTGTTTTCGGGTACGATTGAATTTTGATCAGGTACTTTTATTGATAAGGATTAAGATTAAGAATTTATTGATAAGATTTAAGGATAAAACGATTTTGGAATATGTTAGTATACAGGTAGACAGACAGGTAGTTTTATTGGGGTGTCTTTAAATATAATTAATATAAGGATTAAAGCGACTTGAGTGCAGGTATTTACTCTAAGGTATAAAAAGATGAAACATTTGACTAAAATAATCATTTAGAATTCAAACGAGCGTTCGAGCAGTTGCTTTTATTTTTCAAAACAATTTAAAATGGATATTCCGAATAAGGATTTGTTTGAACTTTTTGTCAATGTTACCACTTGCAATGAGTTTATATCTGCCGTGGAAATTGAATACCAACTACCAGATGCAAATGCAATCAAACAGATATTAAAACAATTCTATTACAACCTTGATAGAAAATGGATAGCAGCCAAAAGATCGAGAAATAACTTTAAAAAGAATGCAGAATGGCTTTCCTTATCTCTGCATATCAATACCGGACAAACAGAAGAAGCGGGTGATCTCCCAACTACATCGAGAGGAAGACCAAGAAAGACAGTCAACGAGTGCGCAACATTTACTAAAAAACAAAAAATAATCAAAGCTACAAAGGAGATATGTACAGAACATCTCTCTGAAGCTTTGAGTATAAGATACAATAAGGCCCATGAAAAGGGGAAGAGTGATATAATTCAGGCAATATCTTCTGCAAGTCCACTTCGTGTCAAAAGAGTCAAGGAAAGCATTCACACTCCCCAACATAATCCCATAAAATACACCAATGAGAACGCATTAGCTTTGTTTATGGATTTGGGACTCTCAAAAGAAAAATATAAAATCCTGAGAACTTCGTTAAGACATCACAACATAGATGTCTTGCCATCCTACAATATGATTACAGTTGCGAAAAAAGAAGCAGTTCCCGACAACTGCGAAGTCACGGAAATATTAGCTAGAGTGAAACTTCAAAGCATGATGGATCATACAGCAATGCGGCTAATAGAAAGCAAAACGGAGAGTCAAATAATTGCACTTCCAAGAAGTCTAACGTTACAGAGTAAATGGGGCTGCGATGGATCATCTGGACAAAGTGCCTACAAGCAAAAAATAAATACAACAGATGGTGAAACAGACGCACACATGTTCATGGCATCAGTTGTCCCACTTCGACTCAATAGTACAAATGGTGAACATTGGAGGAACCCTCGCCCATCATCAGTTCATTTCTGTCGGCCCATTATGTTCCAATATGTTAAAGAGACTAGTGACATCATAAATACCACAGTCAATAATATTAAAAGTCAAATAGCAGATATTCAACCAACAATATATAAAGTTAATGAAGAAACAGCTATTACTGTGAATCACGAGTTCTTTTTAACTATGTTAGACGGAAGAGTATTAAACGAATTAACGGAAACAAAGTCTACGCGGTCATGTCCGATATGCAAAAGGACACAAAAGAATTTCAATAAAGATGAATCAATTGAGGACGAACATAATTACGAATGTGGAATCTCTCCACTGCACGCTAGAATCAGATGCATGGAATTTATTTTGAAGCTTGCGTATACTCTTCGACAAGAAGGAGAAGGTACTGATGAATCGGTTGGGACCAAGGAGGCGGAAAAAAGAAGAAAACAAGAGATCCAAAGGCGTTTTCGCGATGAGCTTGGCCTTGATGTGGATAAACCAAAGGAAGGGTTTGGAAACACTAATGACGGAAACACTGCAAGAAGATTTTTTGAACAGTCAGATGCAACCGCTCGAATAACTGGAGTCAATGGAGAAGTTATAATGAGGCTCAAAGTAATATTGAACGTTTTAAATTGCAGAGAAGTAGTGAATGCAGTTAAATTTGGGGAGTATACAAAAAAAACTGCAGAGCTTTTAAAACAAAAGTATCCTGAAAAATTACTCACACCTACACTACACAAAATATTGGTTCATAGTCAAAATATCATTGAATATCAATCACTACCACTTGGAGAACTGTCAGAAGAAGCCCAGGAATGCAAAAATAAAGACTACAAGAAATATCGATATCAGAATACGTGTAAAGTTTCAAGGATTCGGCAGAATGAGGACCTATTTAACATGCTTGCAACCTCTTCGGATCCACTTATTTCTTCATTAAGGCATGTGAGAAGCCAAAAAGATCTGAAAGAACGATACTCTCCAGAAATGATGAGTTTATTACACATTTCCCCGGACTTAGATGACAGTTTTCAAGAAATTTAGTGTTTATATATTAATTTGTTTTGTCTTTATTTCTTTTTACACTGACTTTTGATATACACTGCCCGACAGCCGATTAGCGCCCCCTCTAATCTTTCAGTGTAAATGCAAATAACTCGGAACGATTAATATGTATAATGCTCAATCTTTTTTTTTTTCATTCTCCTTTTTTTACTCTATCTCTAAAAAAAAACTTGAGTTCTGGAAATGAACCGTTATTTTGCTTTGCTTTATTCCGTCAAATGTGACAAAAATTAATGTATTTTTTGTGCGACAGTCGATTAGCACCTCTACGCTTTTCTAAAAGTTTTTGCATGTAAGTAGTCGTGTTTTTCTTTTTTAAGTTATTATTAGTTTATTTTAAATAATTTTCAATTAAATTTAGTAAAAATGGGGAAAGCAAAACAGTTAAATGAAGCCGAAAGGGCCAAAATAAAGGCTTATAGTGAGTGTGGTCAATCAATCCATCAAATTTCCAAAAAAATTAACCGCAGCCGCAAAGTTATTTCCTCATTCTTAAGAAATGAGCATAACTATGGAAAAAATATGAAGGGCCGGCCATCTTCTGTCATTACAGCAGCTGACAAGCGAATTATTTTGAGGCACGCATCGAATTCACACGACTCTGCAGCCAAGATTAGAGAAAAAACCGGTGTAAAAGCATGCGTGCGGACTGTGCAAAGAGTTATTTCCAATGCTGAACATTTAAAGCGTCTTAAAATAAAAAAAAAACCACCACTTAACCAACTTCGAAAGACGCAACGCCTCGATTTCTGCAGAGCGCATATGTCCTGGACGAAGGAGTGGCAGCTTGTCGTCTTTTCAGACGAGAAAAAATTTAATTTGGAGGGTCCCGATGGTTATGCTTACTACTTTCATGATCTTCGAAAGGAAGAGCATACTTTAGATCGACTGCACAGCTGTGTTGGTGGTGTCATGGTATGGGGAGCTATAACGTACTATGGCACCATTGAATTACAATTCCTTACTCGTCGTATGAATGCCACAGCTTACAATGGTGTACTAAGAACGGGGCGTTCCCTGCAATCAAGGATATTTTTGGGCCCTTAGAATGGAAGTTCCAACACGATAACGCCCCTATCCACACCTCTAAGGTCGTAAAGTATTGGATTGAGCTCCAAAAAGTACCCTTTCTGGTATGGCCGCCATACTCGCCCGACCTTAACATAATGGAAAATGTTTGGGGGTGGCTAGCACGCAAGGTTTACGAGTCTGGAAAATAAAAAGTGCCTGACAGACTATTTCTCTGGACTATATAAAGAAATTATATGATTCTTTACCCAACAGGTTGTACGAGGTCATAGTTAACCGTGGTGGTACAACACATTATTAATTTTTTTAGGAATAAGTTGTAAATATAAGGAATTCAAATAAAAAAAAAAAACTTGGAAGTATTCTCTGCCCATTTCCTTATGTTATTTGGCATTTTCAAGTGGGGGTTCTAATCAAATGTCCGGAAAAAAAGATGATTTTTCTTATTTAATTCTTTAAAATTCTGTTAAAATGTTATTTATTGAGATCGTACCGAAACTTTCATTTATTTTCGAGGATAATGTTACAAACTTTCATGGGCAAAAAGTTCGTTTCAAATGTTTTCTTTGATTGGCTGATATTAAGCTTCAAAGATAAGAAGCATAGGGGGCGCTAATCGGTTGTCGGGCAGTGTATGTATAACCAAAATACATTATGTACTCTTGAATACTGGAAAATAAAAAAAAAATGCCTTAAAATTAAAAAAAAAAAATACTTTTTTCCCCACTGTTTCACTCGAATTGGTTCTTTTTCTCTTTGCTCCACTGTTTCAATTCACTAAATTACTTAAAAAATTGATTTTGATGATTGCATATTAAAATACCGCTACGTTTATCACTTTTGTTAAAACTTTTAATTTTAACACAAATTTCTGAAACACCCTGTAAACAGTTTTTTTTGCTCTACTGTTTCAATTCACTCAGATTACTTAAAAAAATGATTTTGACGATTGCATATTAAAATAACGCTATGTTTATGACCTTTGTTAAAACTTCTTATTTTAACACAAATTTCTGAAACACCCTGTAAACAGTTTTTTTTTTTTTGCTCTACTGTTTCAATTCACTCAGATTACTTCAAAAAAATGATTTTGACGATTGCATATTAAAATACCGCTATGTTTATGACCTTTGCTAAAACTTCTTATTTTAACACAAATTTCTGAAACACCCTGTGAACAGTTTTTTTTGAAAGTCACAATTTTTATAGCCTTAGAAATTTCCTTCAAGATAAAAAAAAATTAAAGCAATATCTTTATTCGTTTAGGAGATATGATTTTTGCAACCAAAAAAGTCAAAACGGGCCACTGTGCGCCGGTGAATATAAAAGACCGTGCTTTTGATTTTAGTTCGCTGGAGATGTCATTGTAGATAGCACGGTATAGTATCTGTTGTCAGTAATACCTTTTCTATTGAAGTTAAGGTCTAGGATAAAAGAAGACTTTGATTGTCCAAGGTGGATGCAAAGCCTTATATTTGGAGAATTGTCTCAATGGAAGTTTCAATTAAGTTGCAACTAAATTTAAGTGGTTCGAAGTTCTTAATTGGTTTGTTTTTTGTCATTTCCACGTTATTTTAGGCCAACGCGAGCTGAAATTCTGAACCATTGCCGATATCTAGTAAGGAAGCTGTTTTACGAAGAAATATCAAGGATAAACCCTATCAAAGCACTGCGCTACTTACAAACGCATATATCTGAAGTTATTAACCATTCCGATCCAGTGCAGTTAAATAATGTAAGCTAATTAAAATTAATCTAAATTTCTATGACGACATAAAGTTTAAAATTTGTATTAAGTTTCATAAACTCGCCGCATTTTTGTTCAGACCAGAAGATCCAGTATCCGTAGGACAGTTGACTTTAACTACATTGTCTGTTGAAAACCAAAACCTGGAATCTAAAGGTAAAATATTTTGAATCTACTTAAATTATTCAATTAACTTTCACAAAATTACTATAGCAGAGGAGAATGAAAATGAAAACGATTTCAAAAAAAGAATCTTATGATTCCAGTTCATCTTTATCCGATAGTTCGTTATACAATTTATATAAAAAGAGCGGTGAAAAACTTGCCAAACAAGACTACCTATTTGAAATAAGAAGCCGTAGAGCATTTTTATTCAACAAGCTTTCTCAATTGATGCCAACGAATATAGTTCAACCAAAAGGGAATTTAAGTGATTTTATTTTGACATACATAACTTTAAATTGCTTTTATTTTATTAACTTTTCTCAAAAAGAATTAAAGTGTATTTAAGTAAATTTAGGCGATGCGCCTGACGAATTTTTTGATTAAAGTTGAGAGTAATTTAATTTATTATTTTTGATGTTGTGTTGTTTCAAATAACCTTATTTTATTTTTGATGTTTATAACAATTGTCATATTGTACCTAATGTAAGTGAATACTGATTATGCTGAGAGGCTGATTATGCTGATATGATTTAGATCGTTCAGATCGTTAAAGAAGAATTCTTCTAGGTAATTCTTGCGTTTTCGAGCCAGAGCAGGGCATGTGCAGAGAAGATGAAGAACTGTTTCTTCCTCGTCCATACAGCTTCTGCAAAAGTCATTTGAGAATACGCCTAATCTCGTGGCGTGCTTTCCTATTAGACAGTGTCCGGTTATGCTTATATGCGATCTGCTTAGAGAGAGCAAGCACCTTGAACGTTTTAGATCCAGTGTTGGCCAGATGTTTTTTGTGACTTGACACGTGGTGATGTTGTTTCACCTGGTGCCTGCCCTCCTCACAGCGTCTTGCATTAGCAACAGTTTACAAGCAGCAATTGGTATGCCAGTACGTGCCAAACGTGGAGCTGTACTGTACCGTTCCTGGCGAGTTCATCTGCCTTACAGTTACCTGGAATGTCTCTATGGCCCGGCATCCAGCAAAGGTGAATATTAAACTGTTGTACCATCTCCATTAGAGATGATCGACAGTTATGAACTGTTATAGAGACAGAGTCCAGAGATTTGATAGCGGCCTGACTATCCGAGAAAATACGGATATCAGATGTTGATATCACGTTTTCTTTAAGCCAGGACAAGACTTCTTTTATCGCCAAAAGTTCCGCCTGGAACACGCTACAATGATTGGGAAGGCGGAATGAGAGACTTAATTTCAGTCGTTCAGAGTACACACCTCCACCAACCCCTTCTATTGTTTTTGACGCATCTGTATAGATATGGATTGACTCATCTTACAGGAATGTCCTATCCTCCCAAAAAGATCTGGGAGGTATAGACATCTGGAAATTTCTGTCAAAATTCAGTTGGGGGATGGTGTAATCTGTGTGCTTTGGAATTGATTCTAAATACCTAAGAATTACGGAGTGGCCACTGCGACGAAGCTTTGAGGCGAATAGCAGAGCTTGCAGCTATTTGTATGCTAAAAATGTCAAGAGGTGTTAGGTAGAGTAAGGTGTCGAGTGCCGCAGATGGGGTCGTGCGAAGCGATCCACTTATACATAGGCAAGCTTAACGTTGGACTTTATTTAATTTATCCCGGTTTATACCTTTCTCTAAAGCAGTCCGCCATACTGCCACACCGTACATTAAAATCGGTCTGATTACCGATGTGTATAGCCAATGCGTGATTCTGGGTTGTAAGCCCCATTTATTCATAGCTTCAGTCGAACTCGAAACGAAACTCTATTTTTGTTTAGATGAAAGCTTTTGAGGCAATTTTGTTGTCATTCAAGTACAAAGCTCCTCCTCCGAAAGTACGATTATCTTCATATCAAGCTTGAATCTACCCTAAAAACGGCCAAAAATGCCCTTAGATAATCTTCGTCCAGTCCAACATATCAATGCATTTTATTACAAATCAATTGAAAACTAATGTGCTATCTATACTACTCCAGAAAAATAAGAGATCTCAAATTTGTTGTATGAATTAAAAAAAGAATATCACTAAATATATATTTTTAAATATTATATTATGAATTATCCATAATTTTTGTTTATATTATAAAAATTCAGAAGCGAAGTAGATTTTTACTTCTTGGGAGTGGGAGCGGCCTTCTTCTTGGCAGCCAACTTCTTTTTCCTTTCGGCTAAGGCCTTGGACAACATCTTTGAGCGGTTAGCTTCGGCTTTAACGGCGACATTAGCGAAGTGGTGTTTGGGCAATACAATGTTGTTTTTCTTGGCGTTCAACAACACTCGGGGCAGATTGTATCCCTTCTTCAAGGTGTATGGAGTCTTCCATGTGCCGAACAATTCGTTGAGGCGTTGGAATGCAGACTCGGTCCAGATGACAAAGCGTCCAACATGACCACCAGGGGCCAACTTCAAGAGGTTCATCTTGTCAACGTTCATGGTTTCAATACCGAGGATGTTACGGAAAGCCTTTCGGAGACCTTCGTCGTTGGAATAGACGACCATGACGACGATGGTCAGGCATGGTACCACGTCCAGCACGGAAGCGCTGGGATTTGTACACCTGAAATGATGAAGTGTAAGTTATTTATGGCATGTCACGGTCTTAATAAGATACAATGTAGGATAAGCTACCCCGAGATTGAGCGAGAAAAACTCTAAAACGGAACGCCTGTTGATCCAATATAATCTAGCAACACCTGCAGCAGAAACACAGGTCATAGTGTCACCGCAAATAAATGCAAATGTTGCGGAAAGATGATAACTCAAGTTCAATTGCTTACCTTTTGGATGTCAGCCCAGATCTTCATACGTCTCAAGAAGACAACAGCTTGTTTGGTCTTCTGCAACTTTTGGACCTCATCGGAAACAACCAATGGGAACTCAGAGACTCCATCGATGATGTGTCCCTTGGATTGAACCAAAGCTGGTACGCCAGAGGTGGCGATAGCTGAAACAACGGCCGGCGTAGCGACGTTGGTTCACATTGATCTTGCGGTGCCATCTGCGGAAAGTCTTGGTTGGGGCAAACATACGACCACCACAACACATGTTACCGAAAGCACCCTGACCGGAGCGTAGAGTACCACCACCACGGACACGAGGAATACGGGCAACAGCACGACCAGTACCCCAGGATTCAGCAGAGGTTTGGTGACCTATAGGAAGAAGAAGAAAAACAATCATTAGTAATGTATAAATACTGAGAGGCCTGTGACGCGGAGCTACTAACCTGCAAGTTCGCTGACAGCATAAGTTTGACCCTTGTTGCGGCGCATCAATTGATGAACCTCATTGACAACATCGGGGCGAATTGGTGCCTTGAATACAAACGGGAGACAGATGTTCTTCTCCTTGATTTGTTCATTTTTGTCCGTACGGAGACCAAAGGTCTGGCGTTGGCTTAGGAGTAAAATGAATGGATTAGTTTTAGATTTAATATTTGAATTCACTTAATTTACAGTCAAGGTTGGACATGTTTTGGAGTCTTCCTGCGATTGTACTCTTGTTTTTCTTGCTTCTCTTGCAGGACTACCGACTGGTAGTACTCTTTACACCTAGAAGATGAAGATTAAGCGAGTTGACTACGATATGAATGTTTCGATTCGTACTTACACAATTGATCTCCGCGCGCTGTTGCGTCATTTTTTTTGAGCCGCTTGCATTTTATTTCTTGGCAGCTGATGAATAGGCCGAGTTGGCAGTTGCTGCTATTATGTCGTTCCAACACCAACACTCAGCTGCTGGGAGAAGGGCGTTAGCGGTCGACTATTGCATGGCAAAACTTCAACTTGCATCATTGACTTGGTGGTGTTGTTGCTGATGATTTTGTTGCATTGAATGCGTTTGACTATTGGTAGAGATGGTGACACCTCCACCGTCAACGCCTGCGGGAGCTATGGCCGTTGAGATGTACATACAAACACAATGGGCAGTATCTGTCGTTAAAAACATTGATATTATTTTGTTAAGAGAAATATAATATACAAAAAACTTGCCTGCAAATCAGCGCCTTGTTTGCTTTGTCTTCCAGATTTCTTCAGGGAAATTGCTTCCTGCATTATGGTATGTTATTGGCAGCATCTAAAATGAAAACACAGACTATAAAATAAATCGGTTATTGTTGCACCTTACTGCAATTTGACTTACTTTTTATTCGATGAAGTATCATTCCTGTCATTTTTGACAGGTCACAAAAATTCCATAAGTTTTTTTTTTAGCCCAGTCCCCCATTTTGCTTTTTTTGCACCACACATGTATTCACCGATAGTGAATTTGAGAGAGTTCACCTCGAATTTGAGAGCTCACCTCAAATAAAATTTGAGGGTGTTTCAGGCAAGACGGGTACCGGTCGGTTCTCTTGGTAAGTATATGTCTCTATGGGTAAAGTAAAGCATACATAATTTTGAATACAAATAATCCTAGTCAGCAAAAAACAAAAAAAGAAACAGTAGAATATAGAATACATAAAAAATTTACATTATAACTCAAAATAAATAAACAAGTTGTTTGCAAAAAAGATTATTTTCTAGATATAAAAATAAATCTAGGCTTCAATTTGACCAACTTTTACAAAAACTTTCGATGATAATGCGTGTTTTTGAGGTTCTTTCTTTTCGGGCGTGTTTGTGACTGTATTCACAGTATATTGCATGAAGAAACCAAGAGTAACATCATCGCATGGTTTGAGTCCTATAGGAACTTCCAATTAGATTTTTCTGTTATTTACTTTGGTTCCTCTCGTTGAACTTGAACTTCTTCGTCGAATTCCGTTGAATCGTCGCGTTTATTTAGGACAAACGAAGAATCCAACATCTCTAGAATGGCGTTGGTGGGACTCTAAACACAACGTGGTTCCTCGTTCAGTGATGTCTGCCTCGACTCGTGTTCAATGATGGAGTCGATGTTGCTGCAGGCACGGTCGCCTGTTGTTCGAAATCGATCATTCGCCGTTCCTCTTCCTCGGTTGACAGTTCCATAATGGTTATGGTCATATTGTGCATAGTTGGGTTAGTTAGCTTGAGGACCAATTGAGTGGACGTGCCAAGCTTCAGTGGCTTTTCACTGCTGAATTGTCGTGACTATAAAGAAATTAATTTTCATTACATATATAAGGAAATCTCAAATGGAAGTTGACTTAAGCATCTCGCACATGAGCTACGAACTGCGAACTGTGGATGTTCGCATATTTTGACTTTTCTTTCACATGAGTTTTATTTCTATTCGCAGACAGCGGCGAACTGTCAATTTATAATTACCCTTTTCTCCATATTTTCCTCAGCCATGATCTTTCACCCAAAGCAAAGCAGGAGTGGTATAATTTTGAGGTTAAGTTGAGCGCGAACAATTTATTCGTTGCAGTGTGGATGGTATGTGGAACGCGAATAAAGTTTGACAGTTCGTAGCAACCACACTGCAAACTAACAAATTGTTTTTACAAAATTGTCTTGTTTTAGAGAACTAAATGCAAATTTTATTATCCTAACATTATTGTCAATTGGTTTCTTATAATTTAAATGTGTTTTTGTTTGGAATCGACTTTTTGAAATGTTTAAAATCACGTTTGTTCGTCCATTCGTTTATTCGTTGTTCGCTCTCATGTGCAAGGCTCTTTACTGTTTTTGATGTTGATTTTCGATGGATTCAACTCCCCGACATAGTCAGTAGCTGCATTTTATTTCTTGGCAGCTGATAAATAGGCCGAATTGGCAGTTGTTCCTGTTATGTCGTTCCAACACCAACACTCAGCTGCTGGGAGAAGGTCGACTATTGAATGGCAAAACTTCCACTTGCATCATTGACTTGGTGGTGTTGTTGCTGATGGTTTTGTTGCATTGAATGCGTTTGACTATTGGTAGAGATGGTGACACCTCCACCGTCAACGCCTGCGGCAGCTATGGCCGTTGAGAAGTACATACAAACACAATGGGCAGTATCTGTCGTTAAAAACATTGATATTATTTTGTTAAGAGAAATATAATATACAAAAAACTTGCCTGCAAATCAGCGCCTTGTTTGCTTTGTCTTCCAAATTTCTTCAGGGAAATTGCTTCCTGCATTAAGGTATGTTATTGGCAGTATCTAAAATGAAAACACAGACAATAAAATAAATCGATTATTGTTGCACCTCCTTCAGTGCAATTTGACTTACCTTTTATTCAATGAAGTGAACTTGTATATACTCTCTTCATTATAAAGGTTTTTGGTCTGAAAAATATCAAATTATATTAAATATCGAAACAATTAACAAAAACTTACTCTTAAAATCCGAAACCCATTGTTTTGTTTTGCAAAATTGATTGTCATTTTTGACAGGTCACAAAAATTCCATAATTTTTTTTTTTAGCCCAATCCCCCATTTTGCTTTTTTCACCACACACATGTATTTACCCATAGCGTATTTGAGAGAATTCACCTCGAATAAAATTTGAGGGTGTTTCAGGTAGGACGGGTACCGGTCGGGACTCCAGATAATTATATTCCCTCTATGTTATGAACCGTGTTTATATTTAATGTTCAAATTTTTAAACATTTTATAAATCACATTTTCATTTTACTCCTTCGAGTACTTTATTTTTTAATGAGAGTCAATGTAGACTTTTTTTAATGGCTACAACTATGAGCAAAGATTAAGAAATTTTCATTCTTTAGAAAAAAAGAAAACAAACAAACAAAGAAATTAAACCATAATAATTCTATGCATAATCATAAACGATCAAACCATGCAAACATGATCATAATTCTTAAGAATAATTATAATGACATTTACATTTGGCTTTTTTTTTTAGCTGAAAAGATCCGGACTTAATGCACATCGGTTTTGACTTTCTGAATATTGCATGACTGGGAAAGACACAGTGTGATAAAGAATGTCACATTCACGTAGTGTAGCTAGAAAACTAATCTCTGCATTTGACAGTACGGTACCAAAGTTTGTCTCGAGGGTATACTAATGAGCATTCATTGAACTGTTTGAAAGGAAGAATGCAACTGGATAGCTCTAGCGCATAAACCGTTTAAATAAGGGTAAAAAGGGACAAACAAAAAACCTTACGACGATGTGCAAGCGAGCCTTAAGTAAGTTGAAGGAGCTCCAGCCCAGAGTTGATATGAAAAATATACTCAAGCTTTGCATATAATAACTCTTGCAGATAACAGTCAGATCAGAAGGGGATGGGAATGCGAACTTTTATTGCGAACAGGCTGAAAAGCTCAGACCTAAGGAAAATGTTTGGTTTGATGGAAACTGGAAAGAGGTTATCAGGGTCAAGGAGGTAAGTTTCCGTTGATTTAAAGCCTATCCAACTGAGCAAAACCGGAATAAGTTCAAACTAGACACAAAGGCCTGCAAGGCCCATATTCGAGGGATCAAATTTTTATATGACCAAAAATTGCGGAAACAATACTGAAATGTCCTAAAAGAAGTAAACATTTTTGATCATTCGTAAAAAACATGAGGAATTCTTCCACTTCCTCGGTTCCTACGCTTGTTGTCAATGAACTTCCTTTAGTTAGCTGTATTGATAAATCTAACTTGTTTGCAAGGCAGTTCGCCAAAAATTCCACAAGATAGTATCATGACTTCCCCATTTCTTGAACGCGTAAATGATTATATGGGACCAATCTTTTTTCGTACTCAAATTATGGAGAGTTCTTAAAGATCTCAACATTCATAAATCTGCTGGTCCGGATGGTATTCCCGCTATTATTCTAAAGAGGTGCTCTTTCACGCTAGCAAAACCACTGCGTTAGCTTTTCCATCTATCCTATTCTTCTGGGCTCGTTCCGAGTAGTTGGAAAACTGCATTTGTTCAACCAATCCCAAAAAAAGGTAAATCTTCTTCTCCCGCAAATTATCGACCGATAGCACTAACGTCCCTTCTTTCTAAGGCCATGGAAACGCTGATTAATTATCAGCTTAAGAAATATCTTGAGGAACGAAAGCTTCTTAAGGGCCTATTATGGATCACAACTCAACTTAGTTGAGTTGTAATCAAAACAACTCAATTTGAAGACAACTGCAAAAAAAATTCGTATTATGGGAGACAACTTTTTTCAGTTGAGTAGACCAAATACATTGTCTACTTTTATGTGCTTGTTTTGTGTCAAAATCAGCTGTGTAAAGTAAAATCGTAGGTATTTCAAAGTTTTGAATTCAGTGCAAAATTTTATTAAAAAGACAAAATAATACGAAATGGAAACTTGTATTGATTTTTTTCTTGTAAATTCTGAAAAAGAAAATCCCCTGAATGTTGCGCTGATGAGAAAAAATATTAGAGATCGCTCCAATCCATTGGAACTCCCAAACAAAAAGTATTTTTTGTAAACAAATTCTTTGGTGAGAAGTGTTGATTTAATGACTCCGTTTTGTTGCAGATTTATAAGTTATTTTAGACTCGACAAAGACACATTTGTTTATGTGCTAAACGAAATCAAAGATTATTTGAAACAACCATAGCGTTCCTCCGCAGTCCCACCAATGCTCAAACTCTGCACTGCCCTACATTTCATGGTAGAAGGAAGTTGCCAAGAGTGCAGTGGTAATGATTTTAATTTAGGCCTTGCTCAACCAACAGTTTCGGTAGTAGAAGTGCTAGACGTAGTAGAAGAACATATCTGACCAATTTGAATTTATCGAAGATTCATTTTTATCAGAAAACCAGATTTCCTGGAGAAATAGGATGCATCGATGGAACTCATGTTCGAATCATAGCACCAAAAAAAAATCTTCAACATCTTTATATAAATAGAAAAGGTTACTACAGTCTGAATGTCATGATTGTAAGTGTATGTTTCTGCTGATGAATCAACCTCTCAAATTGGGCAGGTTTTGTGATATTCGTCTAAAAAAAATATTTTCTTACAAACGTTTATATTATTATTTGTAAAACTTACATTTTTTTCTCCATTTTCTTAATAAAATTGCTTTTCAATTCGCTGTTGGTGCGTACCGATAATTTTTTGTACACACAAATGCACTACACAACCGGTAAATAGCAGTTGTTGAATTTTGATAACAATCACAACTGAGAGACAACTCAACTGGCTTACATAATACCCCCAAACACACTTAAAAAGTCAACCATTTCTCAGTTGACTACTGGTTGACTTGTGACAGTCAACTAGTTGTGATCGGTAATACCGATTACCGGATTACAACTCAACTTTGTATTTAGTTGTCTTACATAATAGGCCCCTTAATGACCAGCAATACGGCTTTCGTAGCAATATGTCCATCTCAACGAACAGTGGAACAAATCTTTACATCTGTAGATTTATGTTTGGTAATGCAGGCTATTTTGGTCAATTGATTTTAAATGCAAATAAAAAACTTTATTCCATCTTTTACCCAACGTTTCGTCGCTACTCACGACTTCTTCAGGGGTTTTTATTATGATCTTTATTTAACATTATGAAAAAAAAAATTTGTAATTATTATTTTATACAATTTGTCTAATTTAAAAAAAACTTACATGTTGTTTATTTGTTGTTGTATTTTACATTGTTTTGTTGGTTTTGTTTTTTAAATCTTATTTTTATTTCGTTTGAAAAAGGAAAATGAAAGAAAAATATTTAAACTATTTAATAAATTAACATTAAAAACAAGAGACTAATAAACTAAAAAGACAAACATAAATTATCACAGTGTAGTTCAGGTACTTATTTTATTGCTAATGCGTAGCTTACAATGGTGTTGTCTCGATCTTCTTGAGTGTTCATCAAAAACACTCTAGTAAAGATATAAATCCTCGGTAGCCATATTGGTTTGCCTACAAGCTAAACCGGAAACTGGCCTCATAAAGTATTTCTTAGTGTGCGTGTAATTTCTCCACTAATTTATGAAATTTCCCCTAAAAACTCAGTAAATGTGTCTATGTATGCGTGAAAACACGTCAATTTTACTCGTTGAATTCTTCCACATTACAAATACAACAATGTAAACAAATGGGTTTTGAAGGGTGATACGTACGAAGGATTTATATCTTCATTAGAGTGTTTTTGGTGTTCATCATTCTTCTTATTTTTGTTGTATGCGCAAGCTTTCAAGAGTATACCTCGTCGTCATTCTCTTCACTTTGTCGGGTACTCTTACATCATCGAAATTTGGTATGTGGCCGCTATCAATTATATGTTGTGATAACCCTGTTGCATGGTATAAAGAATACAAGGTATGCTGTATATGAGATGATAGGTCGCCATCTTGTATTCGTGTGACGTCATTGCGAGTGACAGCCAGTTTTGTGCGGTTTTTACTTCTTAATGTTTTGGTTGATTTCATTTGCGAAAGTAAATAGATAGTGTGCTCTTGAAAAATATAATTAATTGTAACTTCTTTTTAAATAAACAAACTATTTACATAAATGTAAATATGCCAAATTATTGTTGTGTGAAAAATTGCAAAAGTTATTCAAACAACAAAAACTGTGAAAACCTGAGATTGTTTTGCTTCCCAAAAGATCAAAATCTGAGTTTGGCTTGGGTTAAAGCTTGTGGAAAAAAAATGTTAATACCAGCTTTGCACGAATATGCTCGTTGCATTTTAAAGAAGACGATTATTGTCTTAAAGATAAACTTATGAATGTGCCATTGCCTAAATCAAAACTTGATCCGAAAGCCGTACCACTCAGAAACATACCTGAAAGTTGCGGTGACAATGCGCTTGCTTTATCAAGGGCTCTTAGGGCGGACAAAAGGAACAACCGAAGAACTGTGGCAAGTTGCCTCCAACATTATAAAGAGAAAGAAAATATTTCACCCAATATGCAAGAACAAAATATGCAGCATGTTGTCGAGATGGAAAATTCAATTTCAACTCAAACAGAGTAGGTTCATTTTTATATTAAAATATTAAAAAGCATTGTGTTAAATCAAAATTTTGTTATATACAGAGTTGATATGGAGTGTAGCAGACAGCTTCAAATAATCGAGTTGGAGAAACAGTTGCAGCTTTGCCAAAAAGAAAAAAAACAATTGGAAGAAGATAACTGCAAGCTCCGCAACCTTGAAAGCTCTGTTGCATCTATTTTTACTGATGGCCAGATCAAACGACTAAAGAATCCCAAGAAGAAATTGAACTGGACACTGGATGATATATCTTCAGCGATTTGTCTACATTCTGCAAGAAAAGCAAACCTCATTTACATGGGTTGATGCAATACCTGAAGGTGGTCTGCACAAACCATCTCCAGAATTTATGGAAAAAATTGTTGCTCTTGAAAACATATTTATCAAAATCAATAGCAATAAGATACATGTGATAAGTGATTACTTAAAGTTTCACTTAACAAACTGTGATGATGTAAATTTACCTGAAAAGGTTAAACTTTTGTGCTTTAGATGTAGACTTTATTTTAGATAGAAATAATACTAATAACGGAAAAAAGAAACAAACGTACAAAAAAAAATAAAAACTATTACTTAAAAGAGAAATGCCTAGTTTATCTTCTTATTTCAAAGTTTTACATCTATAGAAATTGAAAACCGAACTCAATTCACCCAATAAATATTTATAAGAAAATGGGATTTCTATAGTTTCGATTTCCTCTTTTCCTTTCCTATATCCACATATTCTACAAGTTTCCGAAGTGGCTACAATTCCAATATCTGTTGACTTGGTTACCTTGTTCAAGGGCATTCTTGGTTGTAAATTCTACAAAACAAACAAAATTGGTTTAAATAGAATTTCATTATTTAATAATTGCCCCTTCGGGTAGGGGTTAAGAATTTACCCGAAGTAAGGTATGCTTGTCGTAAAAGGCGACTAAAATCCAATCTCCGTATACTGAGAACTACATAAGTATACAAAATATGCAATGGAAAAAACAAATAGATTAATTACCCCAGGTGGAAAGCCAGTTTCTCTGGCAAATCCATCCTCTTCGGAGGCAGGCTCTACGGATTCTGGGGAGAGCCATTTATTGCATTTGATAAATCCTTTCGCGAAAGCGCATAAGGTCCCTCGATCACCTCCATCTGTACCGAGAGT
The DNA here is from genome assembly GCA_920104205.1 of Eupeodes latifasciatus. Taxonomy (NCBI): domain Eukaryota; kingdom Metazoa; phylum Arthropoda; class Insecta; order Diptera; family Syrphidae; genus Eupeodes; species Eupeodes latifasciatus. Next base: position 224,069,515 of record OV049924.1, read on the forward strand.
TACCGGCAGAAAGAGTCCACCGGTTGTGCCAAAAGGCACTAAAAGCGACTCACCGAAAACAAACAGTTTTGAGCAGGACAATTGTGAACTGCAAAAGAAGCTGAACGAAATGATAAGACTCTACGAAGAGCTTAAAAAAGAAGTCGAAAGTCTTCGTGAAGAGAACAAGATGTTAAAAACTTCTGAAAACATGAAAGTAAATACTCTAAGTCCACAACATCGAGATCGGCACGAATATGAAACTGATGAAGATGAACTTGCTCGGGAAACTGAAAAAAGTAGACCTAGTAAAAAACGGAAGGCTGAAAATTCGCCTAAGTTTCAAAATCAGCTAAAACCAAATAAAATTACACGGAAAGATCAGTTTTCTGCGAATAAGAAACTTCCTCCACCGATAAACATCGTTGGTCAAGCGGATTATAACAAAATTCTTCCTATTCTAAAAGAAACGGCGCAAAAGAATTTCAAAGCTACATCCACTCACAATAATACGTGGAAAATTAACGTAAATGATTCAGATTCTTATAGAAAATTGTCGAAAAAACTCAGCGATGAAAAAATTGAATGGTATAGTTATTCAATTAAAGAAGAAAGACCTCTACGTGTAGTTGCTAGAGGACTTCATCCCTCTTGTTCAAAAGAAGACATCCTTTCGGACTTAAAAACCAAAGGATTTAAGATTCTTGACGCAACAAATCTGTTGAAGCGAGAAAAAGGAATCGAAACCGCTTATATAAAACGCGCTCTTCCGCTTTTTATTCTAAGTTTCGATAAAAATGAAAATGTAGACAATGTTTATAATATTAAAACTATAATGAATATTGTTGTAAAAATCGAACCACTAAGAAAGAACAAACGCCTTATTCCTCAGTGCAAGCGATGTCAAGGTTTTAACCATACAGCAGCTTATTGTCAGAAGGACCCCGTTTGCGTTAAATGCGCGGGAAAGCACATGACTGATGTATGCCGTCTTAAAAAAGAAACTCCGGCTACATGCGCGAATTGCAAAGGTAATCATCCAGCAAATTACCGTGGCTGTGAGGTCGCAAAGGAAATGTTAAAGAGGCGCGAAGAATTTAGTAAGAAAACTAAAAAAAAATACCTCAAAGCAAAACAAAGAATTAAAATTAAAAACCAAGACTAATACTCAAGCGTCGAGTAAAACGGACGGGAAAAATAATGAAAACGTTTTACCCTCAGAAAAAATAAAAACAAAAAAGACGAACACGTACGCTCAAGTCACGGCGCCCGAAAAACCTAAAACTATTAAACCTGACTCCGTTCAAAATGTATTTTCCCTTATACTTGAACGATTAGAAGAACAAGGGAGAATTAACACAATTATTCTTGAGAAATTGGACAAATTTGAGTCGGCGGCTCTTAAAACACCAAATTTACCGTAAACATGGATCAGTTGTCCCAACAACTCAAAATAATAACATGGAACGCGAACGGACTTACCGCAAAAATCGAAGAACTAGAAACGGTTCTACTTAACGAAAGAATAGATATTTGTTTGATCTCTGAAACTCATTTGAAAAAAGACTCAAATTTAAGTATTAAAGGTTATTCGGCTTACCACGCATGCCATCCATCCGAAAGAGCAAGGGGTGGTTCTTCCGTATTTATCAGAGAAAATATCAATCATTCGTTTGAGATAAATATCGAGCTCGATACAATGCAAGTTACTTCCGTTAGCATAAAAGTTAGACACGTATTTTTTAATATTGCGTCTATTTACTGTCCTCCTCGGTCCAAGATAGACAAAAACGATTTTAAAGTTCTTTTCAACGCTTTAGGTCCAAAATTTATTATTGGCGGCGACTTCAATTCGAAACATTCATTTTGGGGATCACGTTGCATTTCGACGAAGGGTAGACAACTCTACAAAGCGGGTATTGAATGTAACGTTGAATTTTTCTCATCAGGAAAACCAACGTATTGGCCAACCGACACAGCGAAAACACCCGATCTTGTTGACTTTTTCATCGCAAGAGGAATGAACAGAAAATATATGACAGTAGATGATAACTTCGATTTTTCTACGGATCACTCGGCCGTTATCTTAACAATAAACAGTAACGTAATCGAAAAAGAAAAGCCCCTAATTTTAACAAATAATAACACAAATTGGGATAAATTCAAAGAAGATTGCGAAAATAGAATTATGCTGAACGTCTCTTTGCAAACTCCGTTTGAGTTAGAAGATGAAACAGAAAAATTTATAAATATTGTTCAAGAAGCAGCTTGGAATAATACTCCGATCTGTAGTAAAAAGTCAAGGCAATACGAAGAAAAAATTCCAGAAGATATAAAAGAATTGATACGCGAAAAACGAAAAGCTCGAAAAGTATGGCAGCAATCACGTGCTCCTCAGCATAAAAGTGTCGTCAACTTTTTATCAAACAAGATTAAAAATTTGTTACGAGATTTTAAAAACAGCGAGAATTCTGCCTATCTTGAAAGCCTAACAGCAGACAAAAAAACGAATTATTCTCTTTGGAAGACGATAAAAGGTATTAAAAAGCCTCAAATAATGTCGGCACCTATTCGAAAAAATAATTCTGAATGGGCAAAAACTGATAAGGAAAAGGCGGATTTATTTGCTAAGCACCTTGAGGAAACGTTCAAACCTTTCGATGGTCAAGAGCTTCTGACTAATGACGGAGAGCTCCAACCAGCGCCGGACAATTTTTCTATCAGGAATATTACTTTGACTGAACTTGTCCAGGAAATAAAACGGCAGAAAAATAATAAAGCTCCTGGCTACGACCTGATTAACGGTCGTGTCCTCAAAGAGTTGCCTAAAAAAGCAATGGTTAAGCTCTTACAGCTCACTAACGCTGCTTTAAGACTTGCTTACGTACCCACGCAATGGAAAGTCGCCGAAGTAATAATGATCCCCAAACCGGGTAAGCCACCGAATGAGAAAAAATCGTATAGACCAATTTCTCTCTTACCAATTATATCTAAAATATTTGAAAAATTGCTTCTTAAACGAATGCTACCAATTATTGAAGAAAAACGTTTAATTCCCGACCACCAATTCGGTTTCCGGAATAATCACTCGACAATTGATCAGGTTTACCGAATAACTAACGAAATTGAAAAAGCATTTGAAGAAAAAAAGATTTGCTCAACTGCATTTCTTGACGTTTCTCAAGCTTTTGACAAAGTTTGGCATGACGGGCTAAAATATAAATTAAAAGTCTTTCCAGAGCAAATATATAACATTCTTGAATCGTACCTAGAAAAAAGATTCTTTCGAGTTAAGCAAGGAACGGAGTATTCGGAGTTTAAAGAAATAAACGCTGGGGTTCCCCAGGGTAGCGTCCTTGGACCGATTTTGTTTGTTCTTTATACCCGAGATATACCCCAAACAGAAGGCACAACTTTAGGCACTTTTGCCGATGATACAGCTGTACTCGCAATATCGGATTCAATAGAAACGGCAACCTCTAAGCTTCAAAAGGCATTAAATAGCATTTCAGATTGGACAAAGAAATGGCGAATTGCTCTTAATGAAACGAAATCGACGCACACAAATTTTACGTATAAAAAAGTATATAACTTACCTATTTATATAAATTCTGTGCAAATTCCATACGCTAATGAAGCGAAGTATCTAGGCATGACTCTAGACGCGAAACTTAAATGGAAAGTTCATGTAAAAAAGAAACGCGATGAACTCGAAAATAAACTCCGCGAATTGACATGGCTTATTGGAAGATATTCCAATCTAAGCGTTTATAACAAGCTTCTTATTTATAAGCAAGTACTGAAACCAGTTTGGACGTACGGTATACAACTTTGGGGTTGTACCAACGAAAGAAATATACAAATTTTGCAAACATACCAAAACAAAGTACTTAAAATAATAGTAAATGCTCCATGGTATGTAAGAAATAGCGACTTACATAGAGATTTAAATATAAAATATGTAGAAAACGAAATTAAAAAATTTGCTACAGAGCTAAGATCACGACTTAGAAATCATAGTAATAACTTAATCCAACAATCTGTTAGCGAGGCGTTCGTTTTTCGGCGTCTGCACCGAACAAGACCTTCTGATCTAGCGCAAACAAATTAATCTCTCCACTCGAATTTTGTGGAATCTTCAGGTCCTCTCGTTGGGGAGCTTCCTGACAAAACGCGAACAAAATGACGCTAAAACTACTTGTTAAGCTGGACTTAGTTGTAGTAATAATATAGAAGATAAGGGAGGTGAGTTTTAGTCAGTAAAAATCTGACACTACTATAAGCATCGGGCTTATAGTGTCTCTGAAGATTTCTCACCTTCCTGCGAAAAAAAAAAAAAAAAAAAAAAAAAAAAAAAAATTATTTAATTTAATTATTAATTATACCTTGAGAAGATCAAATTTATCAAATAACCACAAGATAATTTCAATTCAAGCAATTGAAATCCTGAGAATTTTTGTTCAATAATCGTTCGCACTTTTTCTTCATGAAATGTTTGGCCATCTAAAACTATAGATAATTAAACATTAATCAAATTTAACAATATGTTTAACCATATTATGAACCACCTACCGTAATAACTCTTCTTCAACCAAAATAATACAAAAGTCAAATTGCACTTCTCCCCTTCAGTCCCCCCGCAGCAAACCTCATAGACAACGTTGTGTTGTTGGTTCTTTTCAATCGGAGCTTTGGTGTTCGTGAAAATGTTCCTGAGTGTGGCTGACTTATATGCGTATGATGCGCTTTCTTGTTTAATGATTGAATGTAAGCTTTTACCGTCTGTTAACTTTGGAATATAGCGCATGCTAAAGTACCTGATTATGCTGTTGTTGTTATTAGTTGTTGTTGTTTTATTTATCGGGTTTGTTGTTTGATTTATTTTCTTTTGGATTAGGTTGTTTATTATAAAATTTGGATAGTTATTCATTTGGAGAATGGTTTTGATTTTGTTTATGTTGTCATCTTTGAATTGAACGTCGCTTAAATCAAGTATTTTGTTTATGAAATTTGTTGCTGTGTTAATTTTCTGTGAATTAGGTTGTGTTGATAAGTAATTTATCATCCTTCCTGACGATGTAGGTTTTGAATACCAATTAAATATGATTCTATTGTTATTTCGGTGCATTTTAACGTCTAAGTAAGGTAGGCTATTGTTTTGTTCCATTTCTATTGTAAATTGTATTTTTGTGTGATAATTGTTGAGTGTATTTAGTGTTGTTTCTTTATCTCTTTCTTTTATTATCGCAAATATATCGTCTACATACATACTTTGAAATGTGTCTAATATTTGTGTTTTTTTCTTTTAATTTTTGTTTTGCATTGTCAAGAAGGTCGTTGAGTACAGACCGTAGAAGCTTACATTCAATCATTAAACAAGAAAGCGCATCATACGCATATAAGTCAAATGCCACACTCAGGAACATTTTCACGAACACCAAAGCTCCGATTGAAAAGAACCAACAACACAACGTTGTCTATGAGGTTTGCTGCGGGGGGACTGAAGGGGAGAAGTGCAATTGACTTACATCGGAACAACAAAAAGACAACTGGGTATAAGAATGACGGAGCACAAAGCGGACATACAAAAGAAGAAACCATCAACAGGGCTATCACAACATATAATTGATAGCGGCCACATACCAAATTTCGATGATGTAAGAGTACTCGACAAAGAGAAGAGAATGACGAGGAGGTATACTCTTGAAAGCTTGCGCATACAACAAAAAATAAGAAGAATGATGTACACTCAACGCAGTGTTGGGACCTCGCAGAAGCAAAAGAGTGGTAGAAATGATGTCAAAAAGGTGGTAGAAAAGTGGTAGAAATTAAAACCCATTTTTATGTAGTAAATCTTATATTCAATAACTTATTAAAAAATACAAAAAATTAAATAAACAATAATTCAGTTCTTTCAGTTTCAAATATCACAATTCACAATAATTAAATTAGTTAGAAAAACTTAAAATTATTTTTTGCTATATAGACCGCCGGAAAATTTAAATTTTGAAGCATATTTCAGTAATCGTAGTACCCGTGGCATGATGGTTAGTGCGTTGGACTGCCATGCCAGAGGTATTGGGTTCAATCCCTGCCTATGACATCTAAAGTTTTTTTCACGGGTACTGCCTCTGGCGAGGAATTGACAAATTCTCCAAGAGTAATTCTTGTCATGAAAAAGTGCTTTCTCAAATTAGCCGTTCGGATTCGGCATATAAACTGTAGGTCCCCTCCATCCCTGCAATTACTCGCACACAGGAATGGTTGAGAGTTGTAAGTAACTAGGCCCTGGTTCTCTACGGGCTGTTGCGTCACCCAATTTATTTATTTATATTTATGTATTATATTTCAGTAATGCTTCCGGAGGATTAAAATTCTGAAAATTTACTGAAATTTCCCTTGCAGCCAAAATGTTGTGAACGTTTGTAGGTTTTAATTTATTTCTTTTTTCATTTTTTATATTTTTTTAAATCTGAAAATAGCGCTGCTATGCGGTAAGCAACAAAGCTCCAACATATAAGAAGATATGTTTTCAAAAATTAAATTATCCATTCCGTCTTTTAAGTTTTTTATCAAAAGCCATTGTGAAACAATGTCATCAGTTTTAAAAATTTGGAGTAATTGATTTTCTCCAATTAATTTTCTCCACTCATTATTAATTAACTCCAGTTCTGAGTTATTTAAAGTTGGTGAAAAATGTTTCGTGAGACCTAAAACTGATGGCATTGTTCCATCAATGACGTTTTTCGGGTTTAAATATTTGAAAAATTTTAGTTCATCGTTTGAAAGGTTAAACCTTTCTCCAATTTGAACACATAATTCAATATAATAGCTGCACATAACTTTTCGTAGTTGCATTACATCTTGTTCAACAATATCATTTTCAAGTAAGTACCTTTCAAAGTAAAGGCCAAAATACATTTGAGAATATGGTAAATAGTTTTCACTGTTTATATATTTGTGTTTACATTCATATTTTCTGGTTTTACAAAATTTTTCATTAAATTTAATTTTAATGCAGTCATTCTTTCCAATATCAAGTGAATTTTTGTGTTCTCAGATTGAAATGTTTTATTTAACTCGTTTATAATTTTAAGATTTATTGATAAAAAATTTAAATATACATACTATAAATATTAAAAGGTAGAGTTTAATGATAGGTGAACGGTGAGTTGCAAAAAGTGGTAGAATTTGCTTTTTAGGTGGTAGATTTTCATGAACACCAAAAAGTGGTAGAAATACCACTTAAGTGGTAGAAATACCACTTAAGTGGTAGAAGTCCCAACACTGCGACTCAAGAAGATCGAGACAACACCATTGTAAGCTACGCATTAGCAATAAAATAAGTACCTGAACTACACTGTGATAATTTATGTTTGTCTTTTTAATTTATTAGTCTCTTGTTTTTAATGTTAATTTATTAAATAGTTTAAATATTTTTCTTTCATTTTCATTTTCCTTTTTCAAACGAAATAAAAATAAGATTTAAAAAACAAAACCAGCAAAACAATGTAAAATACAACAACAAATAAACAACATGTAAGTTTCTTAAATTAGACAAATTGTATAAAATAATAAATAAAATTTTTTTTTTCATAATGTTAAATAAAGATCATAATAAAAACCCCTGAAGAAGTCGTGAGTAGCGACGAAACGTTGGGTAAAAGATGGTATGAAGTTTTTTATTTGCATTTAAAATCAATTGACCAAAATAGCCTGCATTACCAAACATAAATCTACAAATATTCAATAAAAAATTGGTCACATAAAACATACATATATCAAATCTTTACATCGTTTTGGAGAAAGTAAGATTATTGCACTTGATATTCAAAGGCATTTGATAAAGTCTGGTATCTTGCTCTCTTATCGAAAATGCGTGCTTTCGGTATCGACGAATCTCTTCTTCGTTGGATTAGAAATTTTCTTTCGAACAATACAAGTTGTTTTGGACGGATTCAAGTCTGAAACCCATAAAATAAATGCTGGTGTTCCACAGGGCTCCGTTTTGTCTGCTACTTCTAATACAATACATTGTTTTGCACTCTTAGCTTTTCATATTCGTTTCCAGACTCACAACCCTCCTCTTCGGATGAGGAACTGCAACGGCAAAATATGATTAGCTGATTAAATTCCGACCTACACAGCATTGTACAGCATCGTACAGCATTGTACCTGGAATTTAATGCTTCGAAAATTCAATGCTGTCTTGTATCGTTAAAGCGAGATATACCCTCTTTGCCACTATCTATGAGTGGCACTTACATCAACGAAACTGAAAATCTCGACATCCTCGGAATTTTCATCAGCAACCACCTTTTTTGGAGCGATCATATACGCGATGTCGCCAAAAATGCCGCAAGATGTCTAGGTTTTTTGAGACGATCCAAGAAATTTTTGTCTCCGTCTGGTCTAGCTTCAACCTACAAAACCTTTATACGTCCAAAGCTTAAGTATGTATAAGTCTCATCTCTGGGTTGGTGCTCCAGTATCTTATTTAAGCATCTTGGAAAATATTTAAAGAAAAGCTTTTAAAATGATTGGTGACATAAACATCATCAACTCGATTACGTTACTCGAACATCGTCGTAAAGTTTCTTTTCTCACCATTTTTTACCGTTATTTTAACAGACTATGTTCTAGGTCAAATCGATGACCCTTTACTTTCCGACCTTACACTCGTCTACAATGTGGTTCTCACCACACTTTACGCAGCGTGACTGCATTTCGCAGTTTGCTTTAGAGTGGCCGAAGGTTTGGCAGCGCATGCTTTAAAGCACGCCACCGTGCCTCTTCAATGGTTCCCATGACACAACCTGGTAGATCAGGACGGAGATACTTCTCAACTTATCCAGTTTGCTGCTCGGCGAAAGCTGGACTACGAAGATTGGCAAATGTGCTTTTCCCGTCTGGCCTTTACTGTAGTAAAGGGCTTAACCCGATAAAATCAGGATCATCGGCCGCTTTTTGGCGGAACTCGTCCAAGAGCACCTGTGGTTCCGTGTAGGAATCTATGCCCTTCAAGAGGATCATTTGTAGTTTCTCCACCTTAGGGGTGAAGCTGAAAAACTCAGCTTTTAAGTAATTTATGCTGAACCGCTGTGTTACAGTGTTATATATTATCACTTAAAAGTTTAATCGTAAAATTTGTACCTATGGCCGACTTGCAAAGGTCTACGGTTTCCTTCAAATCAATTTTGTAAACATTGGTGGCTTTGTCTGTGACTGCTGCAGTTGCCTCGGCAGCTGCTGCTGGATCTGCTGTTTGTGATTCTGCTGCTGTTGTTGTTGTTTCGGCTGCTGTTGTTGTCGTGAAGGCTGCTGTTGTTTTGACTGCTTCTTGGGCTGCAGTATAAATATATTTTCGATAAAGAATATACCAAACTCTCTTTTACTAATGCAATGAAACAGAACGATAACGCATAATATTCCCATTAAAAGTAAAAGTTATCGTATCGTTACCCTTATATACATAAAGAGGGTGTCATAAAACAAATACAAGAAAAATGTTAGACAACAAGATAATACGCAACTCTTCTTTTTCGTCTCCGATTTGGATCGTCCGTCCCTAAAAAGGTCAACGCCAGCGGGAAATCCAAATGGAGACTTGTCATCGGCAATAGGAGAATTTCGAATTTCGAAGAAATTTTAGACAAGTTTGGTTGATGTCAATATTTTTCTTCCCTCGATTTTGCGAAGGGATTTCACCAAACTAAGATCCACGAAAAAGACATTCAACAGGTGTATAATACAATAGAAAAAATCTTTAAGGAACATTTCTCAAATATTTCGAAATTCAAAATTATTTGTTGCTCGAAACTGTTAGACAATATAACAGACAAGAATAAAATATAGAAAGAACAATTAAGAAATAATCATAAGGAAATAAAATTCAGTTATTTCAACCCAAATATTTGTGATATATGCAATACTGAAAAGTATGTAGGAAACCCTCCTAAACCACTTTTAAAAATTACAGAAACACCCATGAAACCGCATAAAATTATTCATGTATTTTGTAGCTTAGAAATCACTCTTTTTAACAATTGTAGATAAATTCCCGTAACATGAGCCCTTTTTTATTATTTTAGTCAATTCGGTAATGTAAGAACTGTTGCATTTTATGGTTTCTTAAATAAAAGGCAAGAATATTTGTAATTTAATTAACAAAAGTATATTATAATATTTTATTATAGTAATAAGAAGATGTTCACATCACAAGAGAGATTACCAAAAAGAGAGTTAGAACAATTAGAATTAATGATAATATTCATACAATAAAGTAATTGGCAAGACTGCATTTGGCAATACAGGGTGGTTGTAACACCTCCCCTTTTAGTTGCTGCTTATGGTGGGCTATATCTGTCAGGGGTTCTTCGAACTCTGGTGGAGCGTCGAAGCGGCGGCGGCGTCTGAGGTTGGTCAACGGTTTGTGAATAAACTGGAGAAACATCATCAATGATTTGTAAATCAACTGGGGCAACGTCAATTCGTCCGTTGAGCGATGTGTCGGAGAATTTTGGCCTTGGTGTTGATAATGAAAATTCTTCCAACAAAATGTGCAAGGGATTCAATTGCGGTGAAACCCTTGGCTGTTTTTATAGTTCTGGTTCCTTAGATCTTGGACGCAATTGGTTGATATGAGCTCTAACAAGTCTTGATTTACTGGGAAGAAGAATATTGTAATTTACCTTACCCATCTGTTCAAGAACTGTCCCTGGCTTCCAATTACATTTGTTAAGACGATATGTTTTTACGAAAACTAGATCTCCGGGTTTAAAACTTCGAAATTTAGCTCCATGATGACGATTGAACTGCATTTCTTGTTTATCAGTTTTCGTCGATGAAGAATGTTTTGGGTAGTCTCGTAAAAGGTCCAGCGTTGTTCTCAATTTCCTACCATACATCAGCTCAGCTGGTGATAGTCCATTTGGAGTGTTTCGATTTTGAGCTGTTCTATACATGCTGAGGAATTGTTGTAATGCATGTTGCGGAGTTTCCTCCTCCTTAACTTTCTTCAGGGCACGTTTTAAAGTATCAACGAATCTCTCAGCCTGCCCGTTGGACTGAGGATGGAATGGTGCAGTTCGGATGTGTTCTACGCCACCAGATTCGCAAAATTGTTGGAACTCCTTACTGCAGAACTGCGTTCCATTATCTGACACCAGTGTGCAAGGGTATCCATGTCGAGCAAACACCTCTGTCAAAATATTTATCGTGGCTAATGTTGTTGTTGTTGGTGTTGCAATAATCTCTGGCCATTTAGAAAATGCATCGATGATGACTAGATACCATTGGCCTTGTATAGGTCCCGCGTAGTCAACGTGCAGTCTCTCCCAAGGTCCATTTGGAATTGACCATGATTGCAATGTACATTTGACTGGAGATTTTGCTACGGACTGACAATTAGAGCAATTTTTTACGTAGGTCTCAATGTCGAGATCTAGTTGAGGCCAATACACATAGCTGCGAGCAATTGATTTCATTTTCTCAATGCCCGGGTGTCCACGATGAAGTTGATTGAGTAACCTGGAACGAAATTTGTTAGGTACAATTAATCGGTCACCAAACATCAGACAGTCTTTAACAATGAGAAGAGAATCCTTTCTATGATAGAAAGGTAGGATATTGCGTGGTATATCCTTCTTACTTGGCCAAGACGTCTTTATGTAATCTTTAATTTTGGTGAACGATGGATCTTTTTGTGTTTCTTCATGAATCATTTTAAATGAAACAGGCAAGTTGCTTGTGATGAAATTCAAGTCAATTTCGAATTCTTGGCTTGATGAAATTTGAGCGATGACGAAATCTTCATTGGTCTTATCGTATTGACTTATAAGACGTGAGAGAACATCTGCGTTGCCAAAGTCCTTGGTGTTCACATACTCGATTACAAAATCGTAACCCAGCAGTGTCAAGGCCCAACGTTGCAGTCGGTTGGCTGTATGCACTGGGATACCCTTCTTTGATCCGAAAATAGACATCAGGGGCTTATGGTCGGTTTGAAGATGAAACTGTCGACCCAGAAGCATCCTATGAAATTTTTTTATTGCGAAGACGATAGCCAGTCCTTCCTTCTCAACCTGGCTGTAATTCTGCTCTGATTGTGTGAGAGAACGCGAAGCATGTTGCACAGCTTTGATAGATCCGTCTGAGAGCCGATGTGAAATGCAGGCTCCAATTCCTATGTTTGATGCGTCGGCTGACACGATGATAGGTAACTGCGGGTTGTAATGCATTAAACCCAGATCCGATGAAAGAATTTTTTTAAATTCTCTGAAGGCGTTTTGACAACTTGGGGTTCAATTCCATTTGGTGTCTTTTTTAAGAAGCGCATTGAGTGGAGCGCTGACCCTGTTTATTTTTGAGATGAAACGTCCGTAGAAATTGACTGCTCCCAGGAACGAACGAAGCTGTGAGATGTTTTGAGGCTCTGGCATTGTCATGATTGCCTTCGCCTTTTCTGGATCAGATTGTAAACCATCGCCCGTTAATATGTGACCCAGATAACGTACTGTGCCTTGAAAGAAAGAACATTTTTCAAGTTTAATCTGTAAACCATACTCACGAAAACGGGTGAAGACTTGTTTGATTCTCAGTAAATGTTCCTCTTCATTATTGGCTGATATCAGGATGTCGTCAAGGTATGGAGACACACCATCGATTCCCTTAAGGACTAGATCCATCAACTGTTGGAATGCTCCAGGTGCCGGTTTGATACCAGGAGGAAGACGATTCACACGGAACAATCCTCGATGAGTGTTAATGGTAAGCCAATCCTTACATTCGTCTTCAACTTCGACTTGCAAGTATGCATCCGACAAGTCTATGTGGCTGAAAATCTTTCCACCTGCATGCTTGATGAAAATATCCTCGGGAAGTGGAAGAGGGTGATGATGCGGTTGAAGCGCGTCGTTAAGACCTGTTGAATAGTCCGCACAGATTCTTACACTGCCATTGGCCTTTCTCACCGCTACGATGGGCGCTGCCCAGTCTGAGAAATCGACAGGTGTTAGAAATCCTGACTGTTCTAATCTGGATAGCTCTTCGTCGATGGCTGGTAATGACGCATAGGGAACAGGACGTTTCGCGCGGAATACTGGTACGACATTCTATTTCAGGTACATTTTGGCTTTAAATTTTGTACAGTGGCCCATGGTGCCTTTAAAAACATCTGCGAACTCGTTTTGAAGGGGTCGAATTCGAGAGTCTATACCTTCCACTTTGACTGCACTACATACTTGATCGAGAGGCAGGTTCCACATTCCAAACTTGTCCATCCAGTCGATTCCGAACAATGAAAGTTGTCGCAATTCGGTGACAAAACATTTTAGGTTTAACTTGATTGTTTTGAAAGTGACAGTAGCTGTCAGTTCACCTTTCATTCTTATTTGGTTACCTTGAGCATCTTTGACAGATTGGTTGCTTGGCTCCAATTCCGGTCGTCCAATTTGTTTCCAGATTGTGCTTGATATTATTGTGACGTCTGATGCGGTATCGAGTTGAAGTTTTACAATGTGGTCATTAATGAGAACGTTGACGAATTTTCTTGCTGTGCTGGCGATGTGGTGTACGAAAATTTGTTGGATCTTGTGCTGGAAGTTTTTTCGATTTCGTTTCTTCTTATTTCTGCTTTTGCTGTTGTTAGAAGAGTCGACGTTTGATGAAGGCTTTCGCTGAAAGCAACGGCAATATCCCTCTTTATGACCTCGCTGCTGGCAAGAAGCACAAATATGATTTTTATATTTGCACTCTGCAATGAAATGCATTAGCCCGCAGCCCCAGCAAGGTGTTGTTGGCTTCTTGACGCTGTTGTGTTCTGAGTTCTTGCTATCTTGATTTGTTGATGCTACGGCGTGTGTAGTGTGGACGGTTTGAGTATGAGAGCATGATTCCATGAGCTTAACGTCGTTTTTCAGTTTAGCGACTCGCTGGCATTGGACCAGTAAATTCTCTAGTGTTATTTTGTCTGAATCTTCTGTTTCCAAATATGTGAGAAGACGAGAACGAACGTCTGAATCTTGTGTTGATGAACACGAGACACTTGAATTGGTCGCTGGTTAATGAACCAATTTTAAAGTTCTCACACTTCATGTTGACTGCGCTGGCGTATTGAGTGAAATCTTCTGCATTACTTTTGACGGTCTGAAGGCAGTTGAATCGTGTGCTAAACAGAGATTCTACTTTACCAAAAATGGTAGTGAGCTTTGCAATGGACGCAGCAAAGTTCAAATCTTCAGTCGTTTTAGGCAGAATGAAATTTTTGTAGCGGATATATTCGGCGCTGCCCAATTTCCTGATTAGCAATCTTGTTTTTGCGGCATCGTCCAGCACATGTGCATCTTTGTCAAACAAGGCTTTGTATCGCACGTACCAATGCTCGAAAGTTGTACCACTTGCCTCGTCATATCTGAATTCCTGAATGTTCTTGTTGAGTACCTCCAAGAGATACTCTAGAGATGACTTTTCGTTCTTCTCTGCAAGCGCTTGTTCGGCCAGTTTACCAATTAAGGTATTTTGGTTTGTCATCAACGCAGTGAACAAATCCATAAAGGTTTTGTCCGACGTGATTGGCGGTGTGACAGACATTGTTGATTATGATCGCAATTTTTCGAATTAATCCGTGGCTAAAAAACGTAATCCTCGTCGCCACTGTTGCGTTTTATGGTTTCTTAAATAAAAGGCAAGAATATTTGTAATTTAATTAACAAAAGTATATTATAATATTTTATTATAGTAATAAGAAGATGTTCACATCGCAAGAGAGATCACCAAAAAGAGAGTTAGAACAATTAGAATTAATGATAATATTCATACAATAAAGTAATTGGCAAGACTGCATTTGGCAATACAGGGTGGTTCTAACAAGAACAATTATAGTGGATAATGAATTAGGATTTAAAGCAATGTCTATGAAAGAATACTTAGAACATGGTAACGTAGAAATTCATAACACATTTAACAGTAATCACACATCGAACTCGGATGTTGAAAGATTACACAATACTATAAACGAACACATTAGGCTTTTGAAACATGACGAGAAAACTAAAGACGATACAGTTGAAGACTTCTTAAGATTATAACATATTACACCAATACAATTCATTCCACAACAAATCGAAAACCCATTGATTTCAGTTATGGACACATACATCAAGACGAATATAAGGACACTCATGGCACTTGTCTTAAGAAAAAAACAAAGAATAATAGACAAATTAAACGAAAATCGGAAAGATGACATTTTAGAAGATGGAAAGAATTTTATTAAAGAAATAAGAGGTGAAAAAAAACCACTCAAAGTACAGGAAACTAGACAAACACACTATTGATGAAGACCATGCTATTGATACACAGAACAAAAATAAATATTATAAAATTCATACATATAATATCAAAATGAAGACCAACCGACAAGTAATATAAAACGTAAAAATGACCAAAACTAAACTCATAATTTACCTACATATTTACAGGAAATAATGACGACTTAATTGGTAATGACACTTATACTGATGATAGTACCAAAAATGATCGAAACTCAGGACATTGAACTGACTGACCTTAACAGCAATAACGGGTACGTCACAATAAACTTGGGACAGAAAAGGATTATTAAAAACTACTTAAATTCTCTACTCTAAATAAACGTGAGAAAATTAGAAATAACAAAAAAACATATGTGTAGTAACATTTTAGCTTTAGACGATAAAACAGACTTACTTTGACCCATGTTTATGACAATTAACTTAAGCCTTGACCTAAGCAAAAATTGAAATATAAAACCACATTTCAAAACTAAGAGAGCTCTAATTGCCATATTAGGAACAAGCAAGTTTTTATAAATAAAATAATTTCTGATAAAAACAAAAACAAAACTACTCACATAAGAAAGCAACAAATAGAAACTTATTTAAACACGTTTATACATGTTATTTTGAGTAAAGTGTCTATGTTTAATGTTTTAGGTGTTATTCTTGATTCCAAGTTAACTTTTAATGAGCACTTAAACTACATAGTTGAGAAAGCTAATAGGATCCTAGCATTAATTAAGAGAGGGTCGCGATTCTCGTGACCCTTACGTTCTTAAGCTTCACTTTGTTTCATTTGTAAGACCCATACTTGAATATAGTTGTGTATTGTGGTCAACTTACTACTCCGTTCATATAACAAGACTTGAAGCAATTCAGAGAAGATATTGTAATGTGTATACACTTTTTATCTCTTTTAATATCGGATTAATAGGAGAACTCCCTTCTTTAAGCATCGAGAAACATCTAGTGGCTAAGAGGGGAACTCAATTCATTCAGCGCATACAAGAACCTCAAAAGGGGCAACATCTAGGGATTAAGAGGAGAACTAGCTTCGTTAAGCATCTAGTGATAAAGAGGAGAACTTCGTTAAGCATCGAAAACAACCTCGTAGATTCTCGAACCGATTTGAGGTATATAAATAGGCCCTCGGAAGCGAAGCGGTTTATGATTGGTTGTGAACTGTGATAAAGTAAAGAGTGTGTAAAGTAATAATTGAAAGTGTTGAATAAATAATTTTTGGGAGTAATTTGAATAAAGTGAATTTGTGTTTTTATTTACGAAGTTTGAATAAGTTTTAATTGTCGGACCAAGCCGAATATTACATTGGTGTCAGAATAAGGGATTAAAACTTATTGAGAATAAAAACAGTGAACAGTGATTGAACTATTTTGTGTAAAGTAGTGAAGTTAAAAATTAAAAAAAAAAAAAAAAATTTGTAAAGTTTTGAAAGACTTAACTGTCCCTGAGCTAAAGGCCGAACTAAGCAAACGTGGCTTAAGTGGGACAGGCGTAAAAACCGAACTCGTTAAACAGCTGCAGGAATATCTGGAGCAGCAAAATGAAGACCCAGATACGTTTGCTTTCGAATCAGAAGCAAAAGTGGAAGAGGTAAATGCAAATGTTGCCTTATCTAACATGGTGTCAGTTCTTTTAGCCAAATTTGAAGAAAATGAAAAGAATGTTCTGAAACAACTAGAAACTCAAAGAAATGATGTCCTGAAACAACTAGAAGCCCAAAGAAGGGACCAAAAGCAAGAACAGCAGAATGTTCTCAAACAACTAGAAACTCAAAGAAATGATGTCCTGAAACAACTGGAAGCCCAAAGAAGCGACCAAAAGCAAGAACAGCAGAATATTCTAGAGCGGTTCGACGAACAGAGAAACCTTTTAGAAGGCAGGTTTGCGGTCTTCGAAGGAAAAATCAATACTCTCGACGAGCGCGTCGAGCGCGTCGAAAAACAAAATGCACGTATCGAGAAAATGGACGAACGAATCGAAACCATTACAAATGAACTGGAAAAAGTGCGAAAGATGAAAGCTCGAGAACCTTCTGGTGAGTGCTCAAGGAAGAGAGAAGTGAATCCTCCAAGCTTTGATGGTCAGATTCCGTGGCCAATCTACAAGAAACAGTTTGAAGCAGCAGCGTTAACAAACGGCTGGGACGATCAGGAAAAATGCATTGCTCTTACGCTTGCTTTAAGAGGATCTGCTGCTGAACTGCTACAAACCATCCCAGCAGAGAAGAGTGGTGACTTCACAGTTCTGGTAAACGCAATCGAACAGCGGTTTGGGGATAGCCACATGACAGAAGTCTTCCGAGTTCAGCTTAACAATAGGACACAGAAAAGAGGTGAAACACTGCAGCAGCTTCAGGCAGATATCGAGCGATTGGTTCACCTGGCATATCATATCCAACAGCTGGTAACGAGATAATAAATCAACTTGCTGTTGAAGCCTTTGTGAGAGCTGTGGGCGATATAAATCTCCAAAGGGCTATCCGCACTGCCGGAAAGCGAACACTACCAGAAGCATTGGCTTTCGCTCTGACGATGGAAGCTGCAGAACAAGCTTCCCAAAACATGCATCGCGTAAGGGAATTAAAAGTCCAAGAATGTTCTTGTCAGAAGGCTACTGTAGAAAGGAGTCAGCGAGACGGACCAGCACGATGCTGGAACTGCAATAAGACTGGGCATCTACAGCGACAGTGCAGATTACCGCGAAGAGGAATCGCATGCCAACACTGTGGGAACAGAAGTTATACAAATGGTCAAAGTAACACCAACAATGTTGCTTCCGAAGTTGTTTCCCACCCGGGGAAACGAATAAGAACCAACTTCGAGGGGCAGGTATCGATGGCCCCAGAAACGACATCCAGGTTTCTCAAACAAAACGTGACAACAAGAGCCTGACCGTGGAAGCAAGTATAAATGGCAACAAATGTGTGGCTACCATTGACACCGGTGCCACGGCGTCCATCATACGGCAAGACCTCGTTAAGGAGGCATGGCTCCACAACACCAACAGCTATCGTCTAAGGACTGCAACAGGAGAGGCCGCAAAAGTTTATGGTGAGGTACGTCTTAAGATCCGGATTGCAGAGTTGGAATTCTCTCACCTGTTCCTGGTAGCAGATATATGCGACGAGTGCATTGTCGGCGTCGATTTCGTGAAAGATCACGGAGTGATATTGGACATCGGGAACCAAGTCCTGAAATATCGAAACATCGAGATTCCGATGATCTATGGGACCAACTCATATGAGACCTCGTCATCTGTGAAAGCCGTTATCAAAGAAGATCTCACTTTGCCTGCTTCTTCAGAGGTATTCGTGTGGACGAAATTGAAGGGTAAGCCTGGCAGCCATCGATACCTCATGGTCGAACCAGCATCTGTAAGGTCCTCCCAAAACGTCACCATTGGGAAGACTCTTGTGAGACCTTTAAAGAACATGGTTCCGGTACGAATACTGAACATCAAGCCGTATGAAGTTAAGCTTAGAAAAGGTGAGATTGTCGGACAATGCGAATCTGTATCAGCGATAACAAGGATCAACGAAGAAGACTCAAGGCAATCCTTGAAGTCCGAAGAGCTGAAATCCATAAAGACGAACATTCTCAAGTCATCTAATCTTGGCCACCAACAACGAAGAACTGCAGAAGGTCTCCTCGAAGAATTTGCAGACATCTTTTCGTCATAGAAAGGGAAATATGGCAGAACGCAACTGGTGCAACATCGAATCAATACCGGGGATGCAAGGCCGATTCGTCAACCTGCAAGACGCCTTCCACTAGCCAAACAAGGTGAGGTTGAAGAACTGATAACCACCATGAAGGAAGAAGGTCTGATCGAAAACTCTAAAAGCCCTTCGGCGTCTCCAGTGGTCCTGGTAAAGAAGAAAGACGGATCAACCCGCTTTTGCGTGGACTATCGAAGGTTGAATGATGTGACCAAGAAGGATAGCTACCCTCTGCCTAGGATCAGTGATACTCTGGACGCAATGGAAGGAGCACAATGGTTCTCAACTTTGGACTTGAAAAGTGGTTACTGGCAAGTCGAAATCCATCCTGAAGACAAAGAAAAGACAGCATTCTCAACAGGGAACGGATTGTGGCAGTTCAAAGTGATGCCTTTTGGACTTTGCAATGCTCCAGCGACTTTTGAGCGCCTAATGGAATGCGTCCTGCAAGGACTCACATGGAAATCTTGCCTGGTCTATTTGGATGATGTTGTAATCGCAACCTTAATATTAAATATTGTAATCACTGTACTTGTCATTGACTTACTCTGATTTTATATATATACCTATTTTGACATTAAAACTTCATTCTGAATTACGAAGTCTTGGTGTTCACCTCTACTTATCATTTGGCGACGTGGATTTTTTTCTAAATTTCGAACCACAAATTGTGATAATTCAAGGAAATTATCAAAGGGTAAGATAAAACGATGGACACATCGTTATAAATGGATGGCACAGATTTTGGAGGCTCAGAAATCATGGATGGAGACAAACACGCGGGGCACAACTGTTGGTAGTTCAGGTATGTCAGTTGTTCAGCCTTTTCCGGCTTACAAAAAAGATGAAAACTGGAAAACCTACTTGAAGCAGTTGGAGCAACATTTCGAGGCGTGTGGAGTTTCAGAGGATAAACAAAAGCGCGCATTTTTCTTTTCTTGGATTGGAAGTGATAACTTTGAAACTCTTCAGAAGCTCTATGGGAGAGAAGACTTTTCTACAAAGTCTTTCAAAGAGCTAACGGAGAAGCTTAGTGAGCATCTCGTGTCCAAAATTCATTTTCTAGCTGCCAGATATCAATTTCACAAAACGTCAATGAAGCCAGGGCAATCATATGCCGATTGGGTTGCTGATCTTCGAGGTGTGGCACGCAACTGTAAGTTTTCTTGTCCAAAAGAAGCGTGTTCAGAATCGTACGTAGATAACATGATTCGTGACATCATTGTTCTCTACACTCCGCATGACACTGTTCGAACGCAAGCTTTACAAAAGATTGACCCAGAGTTAAAAGATGTGTTGGATATAGCCACTGCATACGAGACAACACAAAAAACATTTTCGGCGATCAAAGAGAACAATAATGAGGTGGAGGTAAATACATTATCGACCTCAAAGAGATGTTCTCAGTCGCGCACACAATCCCATTCAGCGAGAAAATCTTGTCCCAGCTGTTTTGTGCATTATCAGAGAAGCGATTGTCGTCACAATAAAACTGTTTGCCATAAATGCAAAAAAATTGGGCACATAGCAGCTGTTTGTTTGATGAGTGCGAACGATGGGAATGCTAGTACGGTAAATTCAAAACGAAACAAAGAGCATAGGTCAAACAGAAGAGACAAAATAAAATCAAGGGGTAAATATACAGCTAATTCAATTGAACAAATTCATTTTAGTGAAGTGGTTAGGCCACATGAATGTGCGATGGTGAAAGCTGAATCAAGGCCGTGGATTATGGTGGATGTCGTTGTCAATGGGTGCCCGATGAGTTTCCAGGTTGACACGGGGGCATCTTGTTCGCTAGTTGGATTGGAAGGATTCCAGAAATTGGGGCAGCCAAAGTGCTGACAAAAAGGTACATTGGTTCACTATCCACAAAATGCCTGCAAAATTAAAGCTTAAAACTGACTTTTTCATCGAAAAAAGTAAAAAGAAAAACCTGAAAAAAACTTATTAACCCCTCCATTTTGTTTTTGCTTTGCAAAGTGCCGCTAGCCCACGGCATCGTTTTTTTTTTTGTTTGTGCTCACATCTATTCATGAACTAATTGTCAAAATTACAAATACAACAATGTAAACAAACGGGTTTTGGAGAGTGAAACGTACGAAAGATTCCGGTCTTGGTAATAGAGTGTTTTTGGTCATTACTTTAGTTTCTTCTTTATCGCCGGAGCGAGTGGTTGTAAGTTTTTCTACGAAACGTCGTAATCCAAAAGATGTCGCAGAACAAAGAAGCAAACAGGTAAGATTTTTGTGTCAATTCGTTTTTTTTTTCAATTAGTACGTTTTTATCTAAAAAAAATTCGAGATTCTTCTTGAGAAATTTAAAAAATCTGACACTTTTTTCTTATGACATACAATCTTTTTAAAAGGATCCAATATTTTTTCTTCAAATTGCCACTTCTGTGTTATGTCGTTATACCGCATAATATTTGCAATGTTTATTTACTAACTTTTTAATCGAATAATGTCATTTCTCTTTTATGTCCAAATATTTATTGAATTTACAGAAAAAAAATCGTTTTTTCGATTATGCCAGTTTACCTTATAAAATGATGTTTGATTTTGCTCGTTTTTATTTCCTTGAGATCGCAAAAGTGCCAATTTTCATTGAAAAAACTGACAAAAGCAAAAAACTGCAATCTTTTTTATCTGCTTTGTTATTGCAGAAAATCACTGAGCCGATCAGAACTCCTCGTCAAACTAGCAAGAAATAGTAACGAAACAATTACTACAGACACAAAATTATTTATGGTATCAAGCAATTCCGAAGCTGATCCTTTGCATATACCTTGTCCCCAAAACTCAGAAGTAAGTGCATAATAAATTAATTTAGCTTTAAGAAAAAGCTAAAATGAGTTTTTTTTGTAGAATGTTACAATTACTGGAAATCAAAGTCAATTCAAAGAATTAAATGAACCTCCGAGTTCTGAACGCAAGGGTTTTGAACCTGGTGGATCCAATGTTTCATCACACCATGAAGTATTTCCTTCATTCGCTGTTCCGATGGATACTTCAGACTCATCGGCATCATCTTCATCATCGTCATCATCATCGTCATCGCGTTCTTCAGAAAAGGACTTTTCCTCCGATGATGTTGAAAAAGACCCAACTTTTTGCCCAACCATCGACCAAGAAAACATAGCCCCCCAAGTTGAAGAAATAGAAAAAAACCCACAATATGAAGAGCTAAAAAAAGGTAAAAAAAAGAGGTAACAAACAAATTTCAAAGAGAGCAATAGCTAAGACTCTGCGAAACTTAGGACAATCGTATGTCGCTACCAAAGGTAAGAAAATTGTACCTAAGCGGAGCATAGGTCCAGTTTGTAATTGTCGACTGGATTGTTCTTCCAAGATAAGTGAAGAAAAAAGAAAAATTATTTTTGAAAGATACTGGGCTTTGGGTTGTATCGAGAAGCAGAGAAACTTTCTGGCTGGTTCTATGGTTGAGATTAAGCCTAAGTACAGGTATATTCGAGACTCAGGAGAACCCAGTACAAGAAAAAAACGAGGACAGAATAACGCCTTTTATTTTAACGTCGATAATACGCGGATAAGGGTATGCAAAATCTACTTTATGTCCACACTTGATATAACTCAAAGACCTATAAGAACTGTGTTGGAAAGGAAAGACTTAAATGTTTCAAATATAGTTGAAAGCGACAAAAAAGGAACGCACATTCCCAAAAATAAATTTGATATTGACACTGAAAATGGGATAAAAGAACACATTGATTCAATCCCTCGAATACCCAGTCATTTCTGCAGGGCAAATTCTTCCAGGGAGTACATCGATGGAGGCAAAACTATTTCCGAACTCCACAGAAACTACGTGGAACAATGCAAAGAGAAAAACGTTACTTTTGCCAAATATATGGCATACTATCGAATATTCAAAAAGGATTATAATATATCTTTCCACAACCCCAAGAAGGACCAGTGTGAGGACTGCGTTGCCTATGAAAACGCTACAGACAAACAAGATTTACAAGAAAAGTATGAAAAACACTTACAAGAGAAAACTTTATCGAGAGAAGAAAAGACCCATGATAAAGATTCTGTAAGTGATCGATTAATCGTTTTAGTTTATGATCTTCAGGCTGTGCTCCAGTGTCCTAAAGGAGATTCTGGAATATTTTACTATGTCTCTAAGCTCAACGTTTTCAATTTTACTATTTGTCAGCTTGGCTCCAATGAAGTTGATTATTTTGTTTGGCAGGAAGGTCAAGCAGGAAGAGGAACTAACGAGATTTGTACGTGCGTTTTCAAGTGCCTCAGGGAATTGAACGATAAAGCAAATACCGAAATTGATGTTGTTTTTTATAGTGATAATTGCTGTGGGCAGCAGAAAAATAAATTTATGATGGCCTTATATGCTTACGCTTTCTGACCACAAGTACATTCAGTTTGAGCTCAGAGATGTGGCAAACATATCTACGCAATCACCGGAATACAAACTGGGAACGATATAGGGAGGTACTAACACAATTACTTGATTACAACCTTCTTAAAAGCTCCTCCAGTAAAGATGAACTAGACCTTTCTGTGAATCATCTCACTGAAGCCTTCAATGAATCAGTGAGAATTTCATGCCCTGTAACCATTTTAAAGGGAAAAAAGAAACGTCATTGGTGGTGAACTAGAACCATTCAGAAAGAGTTGTCGCAAACTCTTCAATAGATCTAAGTACACTAGATCTCCTTCTGACTGGGACTTATACAAACAAGCTCTAAAGCAATATAAAAAAGAATTAAGGAAGAGTAAGAGGTCTTCTTGGAGAAACTTCTGTGGCAAAATAGAAAATACTTCAGAAACCTCAAGACTCAGGAAAATTCTCTCAAAAAGTCCAACAATACCCAGTGCTTTAAAGACAGATGCAGGCACATGGACTATCACAGATGAAGAATCTCTTAATCTGCTATTAGACACCCACTTTCCAGGTAGCTCTAACATACTTAAGGACTTAACATCAGAGTCTCAAGCTTCTACAAGCGATTTAGTTGATCTAATAACGCGGGAAAAACTGCAATGAGCCATAGATAGCTTTGATCCATATAAATCTCCAGGACCAGACGGAATCATTCCGGCCGAACTACAAAAATGCTCAGACATGATCATTCCACCATTGGAAATCATTCTGACAAGCTGTTTAAGGCTGAGATATATTCCCAAAGCCTGGAGAATGGCAAAAGTAGTCTTCATTCCTAAAGCAGGGAAACCCTCCCACGTTAACCCTAAAGATCTACGACCAATCAGCCTATCATCCTTCCTTCTTAAAACCTTGGAAAGATTGATTGAAATCTACATCAGACATAACCTAAAACCATGTCTCATTTCCACAGCTCAACATGCTTACTCTAAGGGAAAATCAGTAGAAACAGCACTTCATTCGCTGGTACGCAGTATTGAATATTCCCTCGAATACAAAGAATATAACCTAGTAGCTTTCCTAGATATTGAAGGAGCTTTCAACAACGTCAGTTACCAAGCGATCGCGACAGCAATGGAAAAGCTGCAATTAAAGAAACCACTCATAGATTTTATTAGTCTCATGCTCAAAAGCAGGACAATAACTTCAAGCATGAGAAGTTTTGCTACCACCAGATCGGTGAATCGAGGTACCCCACAAGGAGGGGTCCTTTCGCCTCTCTTATGGAACATGGTAGTAAACGACCTTCTAACATCATTAGAAGCAGAGGGTTTCAGGGTGATTGCCTATGCTGACGATGTTGCAATATCTGTATCTGGAAAACACTCCCAAGTTCTCTCGGAACTCCTACAAAATGCCTTGAATAGGCTAACAAAATGGGCTAAGCAATGTGGCCTGGACGTCAATCCACATAAAACAGAACTAGTACTCTTTTCAAGAAGGTAAAAAATTCCTCAGCTCAGCCCACCTAAGATTAAAGGAATACCATTAAGGTTTTCCGACCAAGCTAAATATTTAGGCCTCATTTTAGACAAAAAACTAAATTGGAAGGCAAATATCGATGAAAGAGTAAAAAAGGCCACTGTAGCGGTTTTTACTTGCAAAAAGGCCATAGGATCAAAATGGGGCTTCTCCCCAAAAATAACCCACTGGCTATACACTTCGGTAATTAGACCGATACTCCCTTATGGAGTTGTCGTATGGTGGACCGCACTGGACAAGATGGTAAATCTAAATAAGTTCATCAAGGTCCAGCGGTCAGCAGGTATGTGCATCACAGGAGCACTTCGCTCAACACCAACTGCAGCCCTGGATGTGCTTTTAAACCTAACACCTCTTGACATCTTCTCCAAAATGTTGGCAGCCAACTCATGTGTGAGGCTTAGAGCCACCTCTCAATGGAACAGTAACAATACTGGACATACTATCATTCTAGACAATTTCAGATCTATCCCAGATCGCTTAGACTATACCACCCCTAAAATGGTATTCGGTAAAAACTTCCATGTGTCCATCCCTTCAAGATCCTCCTGGGAAGAAGAGAGACCCCTGGAAGACAATGCGATACACTTCTATACAGAAGGTTCAAAGACCGATTACGGAGTTGGAAGTGGTATCTATTCGGAACAACTGAATCTAAGTCTATCATATAGACTTCCCAATCAATGTAGTGTATTCCAGGCAGAAGTAATGGCGATTAAAGAGGCAAGGATATACGAATCTTCTCGGACAGCCAGGCTGCTCTTAAATCTCTCGCGTCTGTCTCCACAAACTCACAAGTAGTCCACGACTGTCGATCATCTCTGAATGAGATGACAGAACAGTTTAATATTCACCTCATTTGGGTGCCGGGCCACAGAGACATTCCGGGAAATTGTAAAGCCGATGAGCTCGCCAAAAACGGAACACTTCTGCCTAATGTTAGACAAAAACATAACATAGGAACACCACTTGCTACATGCAAATATCTTCTCAAACAATATGCTCTAGAAGCAACAAATGCTAGATGGTCACAGAGTACCACCTGCCTACCAACCAAGCAAATATGGCCAAGCATAGATTTAAATCGGTCAAAAGGCTTGATATCCCTGAGCAGACAAAATATAAGCTCTACAATTGGAGTAATAACAGGGCACTGCCTCATAGGAAGACATGCTCTGAGGCTAGGGGTCTACACAAATGACTTTTGTAGAAGCTGCATGGACGAGGAGGAAGAGGAAACAGTCCAACACCTTCTATGTACATGTCCAGCACTCTCCATTAGAAGGAATAACTTTCTTGGCAATCCCTTCTTCGACAATACCAGTGAACTGGCAACGATTGACACAAAGTGTCTCTCTAACTTTATTAAAAGCACAAAATGGTTTGTTTAATTTTCATTACTCCCCCATGAGTAACCTCATTAGTGGTATCACAATGGACCCTTGCGGTCTAAGTGAGTCGATGACATCTGGATAGCCACTCCAACCTAACCTAACCTAACCTATATGCTTACGCTATCCAGGTTTTGCCAAAACTTAAGAGTATCACTCATAAATTTTTCATTAAAGGTCATTCACAAAATGAGGGCAATTCTGCTCATTCAGTAATAAAGCGCAACGTGAAGAGATCACTAAAATCAGCTCCAATCTATGTTCCAGAGCAATACATAACACTTATTAGAACTGCCAAGAAGACGGGAACTCCATATAAAGTTCATGAAATGGATCATTCATCCTTTTATGATATCAAGAAATTATCTGAAGACATTTGATCAAATTATTGTATGAATGATAGAAAAGAGAAGATTAAAATATGAGATATAAAGATAATGATGTTCGAAAAAAAATCACCTGGAGACTTTTTTGTTAAAACTTCATATTTTGATGATACTTTTAATAAAATTTCATTGAGAAAAAATACAAGATCAATGGAACCAATAAAAAATCTAGAATTGATGCCATTTGAAAGTTATAATTTAGGCATTTCGTCAAAAAAAAGGAAGGTCTGCTTAACCCTTTTAAAAAAAATCAAATTCCGTTTTTCTACAAAGACTTTTACGATTCACTGAAATTTAACTAAAAGATTTATATTTTTCATGTTATTGATCCTGTTCAACCTTATGACTACATATATTATTTATTTTTTGAACGTATATGAATCAAAATCTTAACCGAATATTTTTTAGTTTTTGAAAGTTCCTATTATTTTGAATTAGTTTCTTATTACTTTAGTAAGACGAATCTTATGAAGATGAATTTTTTGTACGTTTTTGTACGTTATCCTAAGAATGTTTTTTTTTTTTTTGTTAAACGTTATCCCAAGAAAGTTTTTTTTTTGTCAAACTTTTATATTCTTATATAATAAAATTGAGAAAAAATATTTGATTTTTCTTTTATCCTTAGTAACAAAACGGCACTTTTTCCTGCACTCTGGAAAAAATATTGAAAAAACTATATCTAATTTTTCTCAAAACGTCTTAAGTCGTAATCAAGTTTCTTAAATAATTTTTTTTTGTAAATTTGAGTATACCATCTGAAAGCAAAAAAAAATCCTTTCTTTCCATGTATACAACTTTTGGGTTTTGTTTTTATTAAGAACGACAATAATTTGTTTGTGTTTCAAAAAACTTTAAATGGATTTCCTTTGCCAGAAAAACGACGATATTATCTAGAGTCCCGACTGGTACCCGTCCTACCTGAAAAACCCTCAAATTTTATTCGAGGTGAACTCTCTCTCAAATTCGAGGTGAACTCTCTCAAATTCGCTATCGGTGAATACATGTGAGTGGTGAAAAAAAAACAAAATTGTGGATTGGGCTAAAAAGAAACTTATGGAATTTTTGTGACCTGTCAAAAATGACAATCAATTTTGCAAAACAAAAAAGAATTTAAAGAATTTTCGAATAGGAAATAAAACAAAACTATTTGAAAGTATGACTGAAATTTGTAATGAAGTTGATCTTATCATACCGCCTCTAATAACTATCAAGGTTTCAGACATTACATTCGGTAAGATTTATCTGTTAAGCAATACAGTGTTTATAAAAATATAATATTCTTCTAGTGAAACAAGTCCGATCTTCATTCCTTAAACGGAAGACTTCTCAATTTGATTATCTTCAAGATGAAATAGCTAATAGTGCTGCACTACTATCCCGTTTAATGGCGCGCCGTAAGAATTCCTTTCACAACATGATTGGCTTTAAATTCCTTTGTAAGCTGAACACAGCATTGAGTCGTCTTCTGAAGCTTGACGTGGAAAATAGGCTAAATAATTTCTATCAAATGCTACCAGATTCATCATCGTATAATCACCATGAGGTACCTTCTAGAAATAGTTTCGATTACATTCTACTCCGACTAATATCTGTACATAAAATCTATCAACGTATTGCCTATTGCTGCATTGAATCAGCTACCTATTTTAACAAACTCTTAAGGAACAACTTTTTCATGGAAACTCACACTATTCTTGGCTGTAATAGCAAAGCTTTGGGACACCTAACCAATAAGCTTGGAAATACTTACTCGGAATTTTATGGAAAATTGATGCCTTTTCGAAATTCTTTTCCACAACTAGATTCCCAGAATAGTTTTAGAAACGTCGACTTTCCGAAAGAGCTCGAACGATTTTCAATCAAGCCCACAGCCCACATCGAAATAGATAAAGTTCCCGCCCAGGCTAACAGCATAAGATTGGATAAGGAGTTTGTTAATACAACACCAATCCCAATTGTAAGTGTTCTTCAGAAGTAACAAAAGGAAGAAGACTTTGGAATGCCAATCAGCAGGGAGTTATTGAAGCCAGTCATCGATCTAAGTCGTATTCACAATGTAGAGGATATAAGAGAGTTTTTCAAGGGGGAAGATGATAAACGCCAGAAATATTTAAACTCATGCGCCACTAAGTATATTCTTAAACACGAGTGGCTTGCCATTCAAAAACTAGTGGAAAGAAAAATATTTGCAAATGATCAAAAAAAGGCTCTCATTGTTTTTAGAAAGTTTATTACGAGCAAAACTTAAGAATATCTTTATAGAAAACACCTATAAACTAAGCATTATGTTTAACAAACCGCGAGAGCACAAACTCTACCTTTAAACTTTGGTCTTACTTAAAGAAGTCAATTAACAGATTGGTTGCACTTCAGTTGGAAAAGTTCGGATGATCTGCGTTTGTGTTTTGTAGTTATGTTTCTGTAAAACAAACAAAAAATGTTTAATATTGAAACTTATAGTTTATTAAGGTACAAATGTTCCAATGTTCTTTTAACCTTCAAGCGGGCGCGCGGTCATTTGTAACGGGAGCGGGCGCGCGTAACCAAAAAGACCTATCGGATGAATAAGAGAAATAAAGCACTAATTATTCCATAATTATTTATTGATTTGCACTCAGATACATTATCATTGTCTTTTTTCGGATTTTGAGAGTAAGTTTTTGTTAATTGTTTTGATATTTAATATAATTTGATATTTTTCTGACCAAAAACCTTTATAATGAAAAGAGTATACACAAGTTCACTTCATTAAATAAAAAGTAAGTCAAATTACAGCGAAGGAGGTGCAACAATAATCGATTTATTTTATAGTCTGTGTTCTCATTTTAGATACTGCCAATAACATACCATAAGGCAGGAAGCAATTTTCCTGAAGAAGTCTGGAAGACAAAGCAAACAAGGCGCTAAATTGCAGGCAAGTTTTTTGTATATTATATTTCTCTTAACAAAATAATATCAAGGTTTTTAACGACAGATACTGCCCATTGTGTTTGTATGTACTTCTCAACGGCCATAGCTGCCGCAGGCGTTGACGGAGGAGGTGTCACCATCTCTACCGATAGTCAAACGCATTCAATGCAACAAAACCATCAGCAACAACACCACCAAGTCAAAGATGCAAGTGGAAGTTTTCAATAGTCCACCGCTAACGCCTTTCTCCCAGCAGCTGAGTGTTGGGGTTGGAACGACATAACAGCAGCAACTGCCAACTCGGAATATTCATCAGCTGCCAAGAAATAAAATGCGAGCCGCTCAGAAAAAAAAACGGCGCAACAGCGCGCGGATATCAATTGTGTAAGTACGAATCGAAACATTCATATCGTAGTCAACTCGCTTAATCTTCATTTTCTAGGTGCAAAGAGTACTACCAGTCGGTAGTTCTGCAAGATAAGCAAGAAAAACAAGAGTACAATCGCAGGAAGACTCCAAAAAATGTCCAACCTTGACTGTAAATTAAGTGAATTCAAATATTAAATCAAATATTAAATCTAAAGGTGGCAATCATTCGGAGGCAAATGGGCTGGCCCGACAAGAATCCCCAAAAGGCCAAACAGATTCAGATCAGTCCCTCGGCAGCTACTGACGATGTCGGCGAGTTGAATCCATCGATTTTCACACAGAAAATCAATCAGCCCTATTGTGAGTTTCACGTGAACAAGATTCCACCCGAAAAAAATCCCTTTTTTCAATTTGCCTATTGTGAGTTTCGGGCGAAAAAAAATTCATCTTCGAAAGATTTCCCTTATTGTGAGCACTCAATTCGGGCGGAATGAAATGTCATTTGGCGCTAAAATTTCCACTTAATTTTTAGAGGCGAACAGTAAAACAACAAATAATGATGTTATTATATTCAATTAGTGTTAAAAAGTTGAAGTTGTTTTTGTTTATTTTTTTATTATTTAACTGTTGTTTTAAACAAACCTTTAAGCTTTATTTTAAATAAATATTTCAGTATTAAAAGAAAGAAAAGTATTTACGTTTAAACCTCTTTTATTTATTGTGTCTCTATTGTCATTTAAATGAATTATAAAGAATTTGCAATTTCATTGCGAATACGCTGACTTGCAGGTAGAAAGTTTTCATCTGTATGAATACTTTCTTGATTCTTCTACACTCGTTTTGTGTTGGCCACTTTATCCATTCTGGACAAAGCCTCTCTTCCAACACGTTAAACACTTCAGCCATTATAAGGCTTACAGATGGTTGTGCCAACCCAACTTCATGGTCCTTCCCAACTCCCTTTTGGTACCCGCCCTCTGCAAGGAAACGTAAGGTGGCTGCAAGTTTAATAATTGGGGGCACACCAAATTTTTGTTTTAGAGGGGGCAAGGAACTGGAAAGAACATCTAACAAATATTTGAAGGCTTCTTTATTTATTCGATAGTGTTGATGAAATCTGAAAAAAAGTTTGATTGGTAATCTACATTTATATTCACAAATTCTTTACATGAAATTTGTTACTTGCAATGGCTCACGCAACTCCAAAGGGTTGGGGAATCACTGAATTGTCTTCCGATACATTTTTGTTTTTGTTTTTCTTCCTCATCATTTATCATTTCCCTCAGGGCTATGCTATACATGTTCCTAAAGTAAAATATAAAAACAATTGTAAACAATTTGTGTAATAAAATATCATACTGTTCAAGTTCATACCTTTTGATGAGAGCAAATAGAAAGGCTACGGCAAAATCACAAAAAATAATTTGTATTTGTTTTATTTACTTGTTATTTAAGTATATATTTTATTACTTTTATGAATTTAAGACGGAATGCACGGATATTGTTTACCTTTTTAAAAATTTTATTTCGCACTTCACTCATCTGTCAAAAATCTGTTTAGCTGTGTTCGAAGTGATGTAGTTCTGAATTGTTTCGGTTTTTTTTGTTCTGAGTGGTGTAGTTCGGTAATTTGGTTATGGATACCGTCGTTTGTTTTTTTTTCTTGAAAAATTACTTGTAACATACAAAAAATATTTAATAAAGTTTTTAAACTCAACAAATTGTCATTTTCATTCGAAAAGGGGTTGAAAATAATAATTGATTTCAAAACTAGAACACCGTCCTGTTGCAATTTTTTCTGGGATTTGTTCTGATATTTCGTTCAGCTTGTATTTGCCTTTTCAATGAACGCTTCTTTTTTTTCGAAATGTCACCACTAATTCGAAGTGAAATTCTATTCGGGCGAAACTCGCAATAGCTTTTTAAATTCCGGGCGAACAAAAATATTTCGGGTGAATGATTTTCCGGGTGAAACTCACAATAAGGCTGAATATCAAAAACAGTAAGTCAACTTCCATTTGAGATTTCCTTATATAATCAGCCTTATTCTGAGATTCGAATGAATAGCTCATTCGATAGAATAGATCTATTCATTCGAATGAACTTCACGTATTTTCACATTCGAACGAAAGATATTCATTGTAGAATGTGTTCACAAAATGAACTTAAATGAATATTATATCGAAATCAGCTGCTTGTAATTTACTGACATTTCGATTGTATGTAGTATGACCAACCTGATTCTTTTGCAGACTATTTAATTTTTGTTAAAAATGTTCGGAAAATTAATCCTACATATTCCAAAAGCATAAAGCGAAATAATGTTTTGCTGGAAGCTGGGATGAGTTAATTATTTTGAAATGCATTAACGAAAACATGAATTTATTTTTTTTGGAACCGTAATACAAGTTTATTCACATGAAAAAGAATAAAATTAACTATAAAACATTTGTCTAGTGAATTACTAGAGTTTGATTTGACTATTCGAGTCATTTTTATTGAATTTTAATGTTTAATCAAAGATTTTTAATTATTCATCTGGAATCATCAAAATGACGTTTGCGTATTAATGATTCCACTATTTATTTCACACACATCTGGTCACACCTGTGAATTTTCAAATTTTCAAGAAAACCAATTTGAATTTGAATTTGAAGTAATATTTTAGCAGCAAAATGGCAATTGTTTTATTTATGAGAAGTGAAAATGGTGAGGAACAGATTAACAGAAGAAGGATAAGGGATGCATCAAATCCATTCGAGTTTGAAAGTTCAAAGTAAGTACAGATATGTAAATAGTTTCCTTTCAGATCCCGTACTTATATATGAATTTTAGTTTTTGTTTCTTTGAAGATTTATTAGCAATTTTCGATTAAATAAAAGTGCTTTCAAGTACGTGTTGGACGAGCTAACTCCTGAATTTCGAAGAGGGACATCATTGTCTATTCCTTCCATCACAATGCTATCGACCGCCCTGCGATTTTTGGCAGAAGGTGGCTACCAATTTGGAGTAGGGAAGGATTCAAGTATAAAACTGTCCCAATCATCCGTGTCGTGCATTCAAAAAGTTTTATCTGCATTAGAAACTAAACTTTGCTCCAAATGGATAAATTTTGAACTCAACGCAGAAGAAAAGGAAGGGTCATTTTTACCAAAAGTTTGGATTTCCAGGAGTAATCGGTTGCGTTGATGGAACGCATGTTGCCATAAAAGCCCCTCCACCAGAAATAAGGCATCTATTCTATAACAGGAAGGGATTTTATAGTTTGAATGTTTTAATTGTAAGGCTTTAAATTCAAGTTTATTTGGATATACATTAATTTGAGTTGCATTTCGTAAATTCTGACAGATCTGCGACCATGCAATGAAGATAAGGTATATAGATGCAACTCACCCTGGTGCGACACATGATTCCTTAGCGTGGAAAGTATCTTCCACACGAAGCTAT
This sequence comes from Eupeodes latifasciatus, assembly GCA_920104205.1. Lineage (NCBI taxonomy): Eukaryota > Metazoa > Arthropoda > Insecta > Diptera > Syrphidae > Eupeodes > Eupeodes latifasciatus. The sequence goes on from OV049924.1 coordinate 224,102,957, forward strand.
CTCATGCGACAGTATACCGGAGGCGGACAAACCAATTCCTGGCTGCTAGGTGAGAGCGATGAAATATTTTTGGAAATACTTACATACATACTAAAGAAACACAGGTGACGCAGGATACCCCTTAGAACCGTGGTTGATGACGCCATATCGTTCACCTGAAAGCGGAAGTCCTGAAAGCAAATACAACATTCAACATTCCAGGGCACGAAATATTAATGAGAGAACCATCGGCTTATTGAAAAACCGATTCAGGTGCTGTCTAAAGGCAAGGCAGTTACATTACTCTTCTGAAAAGGCTGCTCAAATAGTCAACGTTTCCGCAGCCTTGCACAACATCTGCATTCATTTCAAAGTTGCTGATAATGCCGAAAATTTGGTTGTTGAAGATCGCTCCGAAAATGCAGACGATGACATAGACACAGAAAATGTAAATAGTTACATCAATGAAGCTCGAAACGTTCGTGAAAGAATTGCAGGATTATTTTAAATAAAAAACTTTATTTCAATTTCAGTCTTTTATATTACAGTTAAGTAACTATGTAGCCATTTATAAAACAGAAACAAAACAACTTCAATAATAATAAATAAAAAAGGAATTCTTTTCACAGCACATTTTCATTTTAGGTTGTCATGTTCTTAATCATCTTGTGAAGTTGAAGTGTTCAGCCTAGCTTTGATCTGGTCAAGTTGAACATCTAGAAGTTTTGTTTTTAGCTCCAACTTCTGGCGCAATAAATCTTCCATGGCAAGATGATGTCGACGATTTTCTTCCAAATTTTCTTTTTGTGTATCGCTGGTCCTCTGTAAATAGCGGGTTATTCGGTGGAGTTCTTCTTTAATGTGGTCCAGTTTGGAACACAAATCTTCAAAAAAAAACTTGTTGAACATCATTCTGCTTTTGTAGAATTTGCACAGGTGTGTCTTTTTTGGGCCTTCTACTACAACCTGGAGACAAATCTTCACTCGCATTTTCGGTCTCATGGCAAGATGTCATCGACACGTCATTTGATTTTGGCAAAGTTTCAGACTCTTCTATCGGAGGCTGAGCTATGCCAAATATGTACATTTCCACGTATTCCTTTCACTGATTCAGCAAGTGCAGTTAGCCTGACCATGGCTTCTTCAAATTCAGTGAGGATTATTAAATTATTGTCGTTGAAGCCCGACTGCTTCCTCTTGACTTCATTGTCCACCAATTTCTTTTTTGTTTTTGTTTTGAAGTCGGCCCAAACCTTGAACCCAGATGCTGGTTAACACATACATAAACATACATACAAACATTTATTTAATTCACATTTTCCCAGGTAGCTCCGTCCTTGGTTGGGGGCCCATAGCTATTTAATTTATCGGCGGCATTTCTCCAAAACCGATCAACATCTGTTCTATTTGTTAAAAAACCCCTCGCTATTTCTTGGTCTTCTGCCATTAGCTGTATGAGAACTTCCTTTTTTTTCCCTCGTTGTCCAATTAGAGTGGGACTGTGACCTTTAATAAAAACATCAACAGATTTTCATTAAAATATATTACATTTTCTTTATTTTTCGGAAAATAAAACAGAACTTACATGGTTTTCTTTTAATTTCCTTCTTCAAGATGTGAACGCTTAATAAATGACGTTTGTTTCGAATGATTAGAAAGTCAAAGTTTGCTTTAGTTTCGAATTTAAATGAACTTTCGAATCGTTAGAAAGTGAAAATACGTATCATACGAATTCGAATAACTTTCGAACGAAAGAGAATGTCAAAATAAGGCTGAATGAAAATTAATTTCTTTATAGTCACGACAATTCAGCGTAAACAACCTCTATCCGCAGCGGAAGTGTTTGTGGGTCAAGCGATCTCTGCGTTGTCGACAATGCGAACACAATGTCATCAAGCCGTAGTACCATCCAGGATCGATCACGTATCGCATTCAATTGTTCGCTAACTAACATGTGCCCGACGTTCTGCTTGTGCGTTGTGAAAAGCCACTGAAGCCTGGCACGTCCACTCAATTGATCCTCAAGCTAACTAACCCAACTATGCATGATATGACCACAACCATTATGGAGCTGCCAACCAAGGAAGAAGAACGGCGAATGATCGATTTCGAATAAAAGGCTACCGTGCCTGCAGCAACATCGACTCCATCATTGAACACGAATCTATCGAGGCAGACATCACTGACCAAGGAACCACGTTGTGTCCCACCAACGTCATTCTAGAGATGTTGGATTCTTCGTTTGTCCTAAATCAATGCGACGATTCAACGGAATTCGACGAAGGAGTTCAAGTTCAACGAAAGGAATCAAAGTAAAAATCAGAAAATTCTAATTGGAAATTCCTATTCTATGTTGTTTCTCTAATTTTTTTATAGATTCATCACTAGGAGAAAGTCAAAATTGAACTTTAAACCTGAAGAAGGACTCAAACCAGGCGATAATGTGACTCTTGGTTTCTTGATGCAATATACTTATGTGAATACAGTCACACACATGCCCAAAAAGAAAGAAACTCAAAAACACGCATTATCATCGAAAGTTTTTGTAAAAGTTGGTCAAATTGAAGCCTAGATTTATTTCTATATCTAGAAAATAATCTTTTTTGGAAAGACTCAACAGCAGTATCAGCAACAGACTGCAGAGTAGTCAGGCAATTCAGGTTAGTTAATTAACTTACGACTGATCCAAACAGGAATATTTAAAATTATATGATTCTTTAGGGCTTCCAACACGCTCGGCCTATTCATCCGCTGCCGCTGAGGGTGACACCGCCTACATAGAAGAGGTAGCTGATACGAATGCCGGTTTAGAAGCAACTTGTTGGGACAATATAGAACCTGCTAAATGACGGGAATCGGAAATCATTGGTAAGCCTTTTTAAAACAATAAATTGAATAAAAAACAATCTATCATCAGTTTTGCATGTACTATTATAGAATTTCCTGCAATTTTTGTAAACTTAAAGACTGACAAAATAGAAGCTGAATTCCATGAATTCATAATGCCTATTGTATCACCGAAGCTAAGTGCATTCTGCTTAGAACTAACTGGAATGGACACAGGAATGCACCTACAAACTGCCCTAATGATGTTCCAAGTCGCAAAAAGTCGCGAGCCGGCAACCTTCACCTGGTGAAAATGTTTGATTGGGATTTTGGAATTTGCCTCGTAAAAGAAAGTCAACGCAAACGACTTAAGAAGCCACACATGTTCAATCAATGTATTGACTTACGAGCCCTATTCCAGAAATGGTATAATTATAACACATCAATTTTTAACAATTTCATTGAGGGCTTACTGACCAGAAGGCACATGATGGCAAGACTGCTTCAAAGTATGTAAGTTTAACATATACCATAAAACTTGAAAGCACTAATTGACGTATTTTTTTTAGCAGGAAATCAAAACTAAGCTTGGATGTCGATTTTACTCTGCCGTTCGCTTGATTCAACGATATGCTTAGAATCTCATCCATGATTAGTCATGATTCGTCGTGGCGTAGCTATGTAGTTTTTAAATGAAGTTGTAATTTTTCAAAATTGTATGTAATTTAGTATAATTTTTGTTTTTTAAATTGAATGCCATTATTTATAGATTATAGGTTTTGAAATGTATCTCAGTTTTTAAATAATTAAAAAAAATAGTGAATGTACTTTTTTCCAAGAAAAACACTTCTTTTTGGTTTTACTAAACTTGATCTGCTCAGGTCAATTATTATTTATTAAGTAGATCTTATCTTGTTTTAATTGAGGCATATGTTAAATACAACAAAATTGAAAAATAAAATTTTTCTAATCCTTATTCTTCTTATGTTTTGGTTCATCACGTCAACAGCATTAGTTGGAAATTCAGTATCTTCATCTTGCATCAGAGTTAAAACAACGGTTCCCCCTTAACCTTTAATAGCAAGATGATTTTGCAAAGTACATATCTTTACCTTTTAGCTACAGCTTTAATCATTTTAGTATTTCACTTAATTTTCGTAATTTTTCATTAGTTATGAGAAGATTCATGCCTCCATTTGACTCTACCTGAATTTTTGAAAAATTTCAAACGGAATATTGAAGAAAAATAATGCAGATTTGGAAAACCATCACAAGTTTTTTTGAAAAAAATCTACTCCATGAATTTTGATAACCTCGAAAAGCCTTATATGTATATTATGTCACTAATTATAAGGTTGAGTGCCGAATAGAATTTAAAAACATAATATTATTAATTCCATTTTATTTTACAAAAAATAAACATTATTAACAAACCAAGGAATCTAAATGTTTGATGATTAAAATAATTGTGTATCACTAAAAAAGAATACAATATAATAGCTAAGGACTTATAATAAATGTAAAATTAAATGTCCATAAGGATCTAAATCATCGTAGATTTGTAGTGATCCTCGGGCAAAGCGCTCTGGAGGTGGAATTAGACCGATTGGTTCATGATAATTATGATGTCTTGGATATTTTGGAACAACCTTTATATGAATATTAATCAATTAAAATTTTGGATTTTAAATAAACTTACTTCTGATGGTGTAGCTCTGTCCTTCATATAGTAGTTGTCTTTCTCAAAATCGTCTGGGGAAAGCCATTGGAATTTTCAGCATTTTCCTTCTTCTTCTTGGCATCTTCGAAATGCTTTATTGAAGCCACATCAGCATTCGGACACTATGAACAAAAGAAAACATGAGAAATTAACAACTGGAAAAACGCAATTGTAAACTTACTTACTTCTAAGCCCGAAGTTAAGCTGCAACAAAGCATTAACAGCAGCAAAAATCCACAGTTGAACGGCTTGGGGTTTTCCCGGTAACGCTGTGTCACTATTGTTAATTAAGAAACGAAATATTTTTGAAAAATTGATATATTGTTTTGTTATGTTTAAGTATGAGTTGTAATACATAATTGTAGTGTGCTACCTACTTAAATCTTTCCGGTCGGTTTGGATCTTTTTTTGGCAGTGGCGTCTTCGACTGCTCTTAGCTGCTTAAGTAACTCTTCGATTCTCTTCTTCTTTATGTCTTTGCCTTCTGGTTTGTCTGATAAGTTTGAAATGGGAGCTAATTTTTTGTTTTGAATCAAAATTGTTTATCGCCTTGTAACAGTTTCTTCTGAAAGAACATTATTTAGAAATGTGTTTAGTTTAGAGAACTCTTTAAATATGCTCACTCTTTTTCACTGCTTAACGTTTATTTTATTAGCTATTTTATCAGCTGTGCGCATACGTTTCATCGGAGTAGTTCCTCTTGACTGTGACGAGATGGGGGTGAAGATGTATCCGAACCAAGACCACTAGATTTTGAAGACCCTGAAGATAAGAAAAGTTATACTTGAGATAATTTTAAAAAATAAAATCTCTCACCTCAATCGGAACAACTTGTAACACAATGCTTTCTCTTCGTGTTATCGGTTTCAGATTCCAGGCTGAAAGAAGTATTTTGCATTGCACAGATGGTGACACATGACGTCCGTGTGCTATTGCTATCAAATGCTTCAATTGATTCAGCGATCCCTTAACTTCATAGCCACATTTTCGACATGTATATCCTTCTCAACGAATAAAGCATGTCAGACCGGTTTCATCGCGAAGCTTTTCTTCAGTCTTCTGCAATATCTTCCCCTCCCTGTAAACGGCCCTTCTCATTCCTACAGTTCAAAATTGAGGACATAAGAACCTATCAAAATAGAGCGATCTTGTCATCAAGTGTAATTTTAACTAAAAAAAACAAAACAATATTCATATAATTTGAGTTTTAAATGAATGTGACGAACGCACTTACCTTGAATTTGTACCTCTTCGTGGCTGTAGATTTTTCGTTCCAGAATAGATATGTTGGCTTCCTTCTCGGGGAATTCCACTTTTTGTTGCAACTATCTCCTTGGTTTGTTCTTTATCTGAGGATTAAATTAAGTACAAATTCATTATATATTTTTATTTAAATAAATTGATATTTTCGATTTAAATTGTTTTACCTTCATTTGCATTACTGGGAATGAATTTTGTTTTGTTAACATTTTGTTGAGTTGTCAAAATTCTCACCTCACTATTAATCTGTCAAAACTAGGAACAACTCAAATTGGGCCACGTTCGCATTGCAGTTCTAGGGTGCGCCTATACTTTCTGCATGATTTTTTCTGTTTTTAGCGAAACTTTTCATAAAAATCATAGAATTTGTTTGCCAAAAGCAGTCAAATATTATTTTTAGCACAGTTTTCACTAAAAAGAAGTTGCAAAATTCATTTTTCTTAAAATATTGCAACAATTTTTCAATTTTTGAATTCAACGGATCTTTTTTTTGAACGGCTGAGTTCACCTCACATTGTTTTCCCTCTAATTGTGCAAACTGAACCCAAAAGCCCATAACACCTACATAGAATCTGGATTTTCCCATAAGAAATGCACGGGACAACTAACGCATGCTTATGCTAATGGGCAAAATTCGCTCAATTTATTTTGTAGGCCGAAAGAGAGCAAACCCATTAAGTCGGGACTCTAGATAATATATTTCCTCTATGTACGTAGTTTTTCATAATATCTACAATCAAAAATTCAAATATAATGTGTTGAATTGATTCATTTTTGACAATCCAAAAATCCATTTAGTCTAATTTTTCATAATACAAACAAAAATTCAAATATAATGTGTTGAATTGATTCATTTTTGCCAATCCAAAAACCCATTTGCACCCTCTGAATGCATTCATTGCAATTATCATTCATTTTTCATTATCTCCTACATTTTTTTCAAATCTGTTTTTTTGGCAATATACTACACTTTCTGAGCTCAGCATTGGCAGCCCTGAAACAAATTTTGAGTCGAAAATCAATTTATACCAACTTCGAGTAATGTTTCATTTAGGTTTTTATTTTTTATAAAAAAAAAACTGTCATTTCGATTTTTCTCAACATATTATCAGATGTGAAAAAGTTATTTTTGTTGCATGAAGTTATTTTGGAGATAAATCACTTTTTGTTCGTGAAATATTGAGATGACAAATATTTTTTTTTCAGTTTTTTTTTTTATAAAAAAATCGTTAATTTTTTTAAATATACTTGTTATGTATCACTTTCAAATATATGATATAAAATTTAATTCAAGTCGCTTGCGTTTTTGTTTCGTTAGATATTGTGGGTTAACCAAAGTTTTCATCTTTTTTTAAACTGCTATGGTAAAAAGAACACCCACTCAATTTTTTTGACAGTCCTTTTTGCATCTTTCTGCATTATTATCTGTATAACTAGGTTTATTTGAAGTCGATATCTTTATTGGTTCTTGAGATATGGACGACGAAAAAAACTTCCCGGACGTACGAACGTGCGTACACACGCACGCAAGGACATCTCCCTAAAATCGTTTATTTCGACTGTAGAGCCCTTGAAAGGTCGAGAAATGTCAAAATTTTCAATTCGACAAATCGGACCGATTACAATAACTTCCTATGGGAAGTTAAAAAAAATAAAACATTACAAAATAAAAATAATAAAATACTTTTAAATATATGAATACAAAAATTTGTGATTTAATCAATATTTTCCCAAAGGGGTTTAACATAGAGACAAAAATAAAACAGTTTAATCTATGTATTGGCATTGGCCTCAGTTGTGCTTAATTAAAATGACGATGAACTCAGCCATTGAAAAGAGATGTCCGTCGAAATCAAAACGTGAAAAATGAAATCAACTATTTAATATACATATGTTCATTTTTCAACTCTTTATAAGTAACAACTGTGCTTATTGTTTTGCTTTACAATTTGCATGATTTTTATGAACATATTGTAAGTGCGACCTGGAATTTCAATGCTTCCGTGCCTTTTTTATCATCCCTTTGCTACATAAAGGTCTACAAATGTGATCAAACCAAAAAAACAGATTTGATAATTGAAAAACTTTTGTAATTGTACCAGCGTTCTCCGAAATCGATAACCTGATTCATATTATGAACCATAGAGGAAATATATTATCTAGAGTCCCGACTTAATGGGTTTGCTCTCTTTCGGCCTACAAGTGAAATTGAGAGGATTTTGTCCATAAGGATAAGCATGTGTTAGTTGGACCAAGCCATTTTGAATGCAGTTGTAATGGAATTTGTGCCCATCTTGCTCAACCACGGGGGAAAAAACTGAGGTGAACTCAGCCTTTCTTTTCAGTGAAAACTGTGCTAAAAATAATATTTGACTGCTTTTGGCATACAAATTGTATGATTTTTATGCAACATTTCGCTAAAAACAGAAAAAATCATACAGAAACTATAGGCGCACCCTAGAACTGCAATGCGAACGTGGCCCAATTTGAGTTGGTTCCAGTTATGACAGATTAACAACGAGGTGAGTATTTTGACAACAAAAATGAAATCAAAACAAAAACAATCTATTGAATATTTTTTCTTTCAAAAATATAATTTATTCAGATTTTTATTTTGAGAAACATCAAAGATTGCTTCTAACCAGAAGATTTCAATAACTCGAAATCTAGATCGGATAAATCGAATGCATCTATCAGGTCAGCCACACCAATGAAATCCGGATCGAAAAAGTTGGAATCGGCAAGTCCCAGTCGGTGAGTCGGGTTGGGCATACGATACGAGCAGTATCGTGGTCGTCGCCCGTAAGTTCACGTTCATCAAGAGCATCATCCAATTCGAACTCAGCTTCCTCATCGTCTTCGTCGTCATCATCAAACCATAAAATTGACAAAGCTTGAAGCGCCAAAGAGAACAACAAATCGCACAGCAATCCTGCTTTATCTAGCAGCGAAAAGAGTGGTGCACAGAGGCCGGGCGCGGTATCTCGCAATCAATCCATTCCACCTGCCAGACGTAAATCAAGAAGTTCAAAGAAAGTAAATCACGAAGTTCAAGGAACGTAAATCACGACGTTAAAGGAACTCTAGTGTGTCCAGTGATGGGTGAAGCCTAGATGATAACCGTGAATACGGAACTATTAACATGAACCACGAAGGCCTGAGTGATATTAGCGAAATGGAAGCGTGTCGATCAAGCGATCAAACAAACCACTAAAATGTCTATTGAAGATGAAACTACGAACGGATCTCTATCAACGGCAACTAGAGAAAGAGGAACGTAAGGAGAAAGTAACCGAAGAAACTACATAGTAGTCACGAAGACGAAAATGATGATGACGGAGACGACGAGGATGCAGGTGAATTTGTTGAATAATCTTCCCCACCATCCAAAAATTCTGGAACTGATAACACGAAGAGAAAGCATAAGTTGTTCCGTTTGAGGTGAGAGATTGTATTTTTTAAATTTATCTCAAGTATAACTTTTATTATCTGCAGGATCTTTAAAGTCAAGTGGTTATGATTCGGATACATCTTCATCCTCATCTCGCCACAACCAAGAGGAACTACTCTAATAAAACGTATGCGCACAGCTAGTAAATGTTAAGCAGTGGAAAAAAGTGAACATATTTTAAGAGTTCTCTAAACTAAAGACATATCTAAATAATGTTCTTTCAGTGGAAACTGTTAAAAAACGATAACAAATTTTAATTTAAATCAAAAAACAAGCTACGGTTAGAGCATCAGCACCTACATCACCTACTATTTCAAACTCATCAGACAAACCAGAATTCAAAGACATCAAGAAGAAGAAAATCGAAGAGTTACTTAAGCAACTAAGAGCAGTCGAATACGCCCCTGCCAAGAAAAGATCCAAATTGACATCATGGATTTAAGTGGGCAGCACACTTCAATCATTACAACTCATACATACATAGAAGGCTTTTCAAGGCTCACTAAATTCATGAAGTAGCTTTTAAAAAAAAAAAAATGTGTGACGATTTTCCAAATCTACAATATCTTTCTTCAATATTCCTTTTAAATTTGTTTCGTACTTTTTATCTTGTAGTATATTGAACAAGTGCAAAAATAATAAATAAATAATAATAAAACATTACCATTTGTATATTCTTCAAAATTCACTTTATTCAACCGAATTCAACCCCTGAACCAAAAAGCACCAACATCTTTGAATTCAAATACAAATAAACATCTTTATTACATGAAAGCTGTTCCTTTATTATTATACACTGCGCATAGGTAAAGTCATAGAGAAATATATCTACCAAGAGAACCGACTTATGGGGTTCGCTCTCTTTCGACCTACAAACTAAATTGAGCACATTTTGCCCATTAGCATAAGCATGTGTTAGTTGTCCCGTGCATTTCTTATGGAAAAATCCAGATTCTATGTAGTTGTTATGGGCTTTTGGGGCTCAGTATGCACAGTTAGGGGGAAAACAATGTGAGGTGAACTCAGCCGTTCAAAAAAGAGATCCGTTGAATTCAAAAATTGAAAAATTGTTGCAATATTTTAAGAAAAATGAATTTTGCAACTTCTTTTTAGTGAAAACTGTGCTAAAAATAGTATTTGACTGCTTTTGGCCAACAAATTCTGTGATTTTTATGAAAAGTTTCGCTAAAAACAAAAAAAATCATTCAGAAAGTATAGGCGCATCATAGAACTGCAATGCGAACGTGGCCTAATTTGAGTTTAACCCAGTTTTGACAAATTAACAGCGAGGTGAGAATTTTGAAAATTCTACGAAAATGAAAAAAAAAATACATATAATGTTTTTGATTGCGATCAACGAGAAGTCTAGACTGCAGACAATAAATATAAATTCGAATTAATCAGAATTAATAATCTTTTTGAAGCGTTTTTTCTCTCTTTACAGGTAAGTTGGTTTTTAAATATATCTTAACATAATCATTCTTTCTTTGTAGATATACAAATTATGTTTCCGTTCTGGCAAATTAATAGGTATTCTCGTGAAAAAAGTTTCGAGTTTTAGTTGGGTTGTGCACTGGCAGTAAGTAGAGTGGTGTTTTGTGAATTGAATTCCTGTGTGACCGGGGGTCCAAATTACTTTTAGTTTTGTTGATGAATGAATGAGAATGTCTAATTTGTTGTTATAATGTATTTTCCCTTTCTTTTTAGAGAAGTTTTGGCTGCTTCCAATATAGCATGAGCCTCTGCCTTGAAAATAGAAGCTTGTTCGCATAGTAGACCCGTGCTAATAAGCAATCCATTCTCTTAGACAACAGCGAAGGAGACGCTTTCGTTTATTTTTGACCCGCCGGTGAATATAAAAGACCGTGCTTTTGATTTTAGTTCGCTGGAGATGTCATTGTAGATAGCACGGTATAGTATCTGTTGTCAGTAATACCTTTTCTATTGAAGTTAAGGTCTAGGATAAAAGAAGACTTTGATTGTCCAAGGTGGATGCAAAGCCTTATATTTGGAGAATTGTCTCAATGGAAGTTTCAATTAAGTTGCAACTAAATTTAAGTGGTTCGAAGTTCTTAATTGGTTTGTTTTTTGTCATTTCCACGTTATTTTAGGCCAACGCGAGCTGAAATTCTGAACAGCGCCGGCCCCAGCCAAACTTGCGCCCTGTGCAAGATTTGTAGAAAGCGCCCCTTTCTTATATTTTTTTTTACACATAAACTGATACCTAAGCATAAGCCTTTCCCAGATTACCCAGGAGGTAGACTTTCAATGCGTTTTTTTTATTGAGGTATCCCCAGGAGGCCTAAACCATTAAACTAAAACGCAGCGAAGAAATGAGCAGAGGGGAAACTTTTAAACTTGGAAACTTACTTTTCTGGCCTTACATTTTGCAAATTCAGAAATGAGATCATGAAAGTCTAAAGAATTTAATAATTTTTTTTCAATGGACATTATAGATAAACCTACCAATCTCTCTTGAGTCATGGTTGTCCTAAGATAATTTTCAATAATTTTAAGTTTAGAAAAACTACGTTCTCCTGAAGCTACCGTGACTCGTGACCGGAATTGTATTAAGAATTTGGAGAGCAATTACTAAATTCGGAGCAAAATCTTCAAGGTTTGAACTAAAAATAAAATTTAACACATCTAAACTTGAGCTTTGTGGTGTAACAAGCTGGGATATTACGGTTAACTCTTGAAACAATTCTTCTCCATCTAAATCTTTAAAATTACTTTATGTTAAAACATTCTGCAAATTAAGGCATAAAGCACGTACATTTTTATTTTTTAAACATTCGCTTATGTTACTTAAAAATGAAAAATTGATACTATACGTATCAAACCTTTGAAGTATTTAAAAAAAAAAATCAACTTTAAATCTTAAATATTTGTTTCGGGTCTAATATAGTTTCAGGACATTCATCAGTATAAAGTATTTTTCTCCGTTGAGATCGCAATGATGAAGCTACAGGAAACATATTTGGTATTTCTAGGGAACTAGCAATACGCTCGGTTAATTGAAAATACCTACTCATTAAATTTTTCATCGGAACGCATGAAAATCAAACTGTTTTTTGTATTTTCTAAAACCGTTATGCCAGTTGACAGATTAACGGACGGACTTTGCAAATATTTACTAGTTTAATTTATATTTTCTAAAATATCAAACCAAATTAGCAGGCAGCAAATAAATGTAAAATCAAAAGTTTTATTTCCTAAGGATTCTGCAATGTTTTTTGCCTCTAGATTTCTTAATTCTAAAAGGGCTTCATATATTTCTTCTTAATTTGTTTTTAAAGGCCTCAATGCATCTAACCTGCTCTCTCATCTTGTCTCAGAAGGGGGTTTCAAAGTATGACTTGGAATTTTTTTCTTATAAATATCCAACCTCGTTGTGGAACTATAAAAAAAGTTATACAAACATTGAATTGTATCGAAAAATTTAACTGCATAAAATAAGCACCGAGCAGCATCATTAACCAATAAATTTAAGGAATGCGGGCAACATGAAACTAAAAATGCTCTTGGTTCCAGGGTTCGAATTCGATTCTGAACACTCGCTTCTTTTCCTTTTATATTCGAACCATTATGTATGTATGTATGGATGTACTTTATTGAGATTTTTTTTTTACACTTATGATTCTTAATTCTATGTACCTATACTATACATAGTTATTTCAATAGCTTGTTATTAATTTGCCGACTTAGAATTGGTCAGGCTACACAGTTTTTATTTTATATGAATTTAGTTTATTTTTGTAAAGCACATTAGTTGTTTCTTAGACACAGTCTCTTAGTTTTATAAAATTACGTCCACTCAACAAGACGAAGCCTATTCGAACCATTATCATAACTTTGGCTTTGACAGTAAGATATTAAAATTTCATGTAATTCAAGCTTGTCTAAAATCAACTGAGTCAGTCACATTACGGTCTTGTCACAAAATACGTCACTTCTATTAAAAACTGATAGCTATGTATTTAATATTATTTAACAACAAAGCGAAAAAACAATTGCAACAATCTGCATTCTGCACCAGACTAGATATACATTAAAAGTAGCCGTTTTAACAGTCATTAACTTTCACAAAAAAAAAAAACAAACTCCCTGCGCAAGAACAATTCGACTCCACATAGAATCATCCCTCTTTAATTTTTAAGCTCTATGCTCCTTTTCCATTCTATTAAAAATTTCATCTGTAATCAGGCACTTAACTCTTACACAGTGTGCAATAAGAAAACCTGCACGCTCTGACCCATATGACCCATGTTAGTTTTAATACTCAGTGTGCAAAAAAGAAAACTTGCACATCAATTGACCATTTGTAGCAAAGACACCTACCTACCTCATTTCCAAATATTTCACCCTGTTCGTACAAGAGAAAAAAGAAAAAAATCTCAACACAAAAAAGTTTCATGCAAGAGAAAAAATCTCAATACAAAAAAGTTCCATGCCATCTCATATGTGCAAGATATATTTTATGCACACCGAGTCCCAAAATTAACATAGAGAGTATGACAAAGCAAAATACTTATTCATATTGAATCGTATGGGCTAGTACGTGCAGGTTTTGTATCACGCACGTTCCTGAATGTGAGTTCTCATCTACAAAGAAAACAACAAAAAAATGTCTCCGAAAGAAGAGAGCAGGTAGGTTGCTGTGCTACTTTCTACTACAAATACTAATCAAAGACACTCCATATATTTTTGTCGTTGTTTTTTTTTTTTGTAGATGAGAACTCACATTCAGGTACGTGCGTGATACAAAACCTGCACGTACTAGCCCATACGATTCAATATGAATAAGTATTTTGCTTTGTCATACTCTTTATGTTAATTTTGGCACTCGGTGTGCATAAAATATATCTTGCACATATGAGGTGGCATGGAAATTTTTTGTGTTGAGATTTTTCCTTTTTTTCTCTTGCATGGAACTTTTTTGTGTTGAGATTTTTTCTTTTTTTCTCTTGTACGAACAGGGTGAAATATTTGGAAGTGAGGTAGGTAGGATTTTTAGTTCTGCGATATTTTGAGTTAAATTTTCATTGAATGCAACAATGAAAGTGATGTTAGTTAATGCGCAAGAGATAACTTAGGACAGTTGTGATGGATGTTTTTTTGAGATTATTTTAAGAATGTTTGTGGTTAAAGAATGGCAAATAGTAGTACATATTTGTTTGCAAGATCAGATTACATTTTCTTGCTCCTGGTAATGCGCCCCCAGAATTCTGCGCCCTGTGCATTTGCACATCTTGCACATATGCTTTGTCCGGCCCTGATTCTGAACCATTGCCGATATCTAGTAAGGAAGCTGTTTTACGAAGAAATATCAAGGATAAACCCTATCAAAGCACTGCGCTACTTACAAACGCATATATCTGAAGTTATTAACCATTCCGATCCAGTGCAGTTAAATAATGTAAGCTAATTAAAATTAATCTAAATTTCTATGACGACATAAAGTTTAAAATTTGTATTAAGTTTCATAAACTCGCCGCATTTTTGTTCAGACCAGAAGATCCAGTATCCGTAGGACAGTTGACTTTAACTACATTGTCTGTTGAAAACCAAAACCTGGAATCTAAAGGTAAAATATTTTGAATCTACTTAAATTATTCAATTAACTTTCACAAAATTACTATAGCAGAGGAGAATGAAAATGAAAACGATTTCAAAAAAAGAATCTTATGATTCCAGTTCATCTTTATCCGATAGTTCGTTATACAATTTATATAAAAAGAGCGGTGAAAAACTTGCCAAACAAGACTACCTATTTGAAATAAGAAGCCGTAGAGCATTTTTATTCAACAAGCTTTCTCAATTGATGCCAACGAATATAGTTCAACCAAAAGGGAATTTAAGTGATTTTATTTTGACATACATAACTTTAAATTGCTTTTATTTTATTAACTTTTCTCAAAAAGAATTAAAGTGTATTTAAGTAAATTTAGGCGATGCGCCTGACGAATTTTTTGATTAAAGTTGAGAGTAATTTAATTTATTATTTTTGATGTTGTGTTGTTTCAAATAACCTTATTTTATTTTTGATGTTTATAACAATTGTCATATTGTACCTAATGTAAGTGAATACTGATTATGCTGAGAGGCTGATTATGCTGATATGATTTAGATCGTTCAGATCGTTAAAGAAGAATTCTTCTAGGTAATTCTTGCGTTTTCGAGCCAGAGCAGGGCATGTGCAGAGAAGATGAAGAACTGTTTCTTCCTCGTCCATACAGCTTCTGCAAAAGTCATTTGAGAATACGCCTAATCTCGTGGCGTGCTTTCCTATTAGACAGTGTCCGGTTATGCTTATATGCGATCTGCTTAGAGAGAGCAAGCACCTTGAACGTTTTAGATCCAGTGTTGGCCAGATGTTTTTTGTGACTTGACACGTGGTGATGTTGTTTCACCTGGTGCCTGCCCTCCTCACAGCGTCTTGCATTAGCAACAGTTTACAAGCAGCAATTGGTATGCCAGTACGTGCCAAACGTGGAGCTGTACTGTACCGTTCCTGGCGAGTTCATCTGCCTTACAGTTACCTGGAATGTCTCTATGGCCCGGCATCCAGCAAAGGTGAATATTAAACTGTTGTACCATCTCCATTAGAGATGATCGACAGTTATGAACTGTTATAGAGACAGAGTCCAGAGATTTGATAGCGGCCTGACTATCCGAGAAAATACGGATATCAGATGTTGATATCACGTTTTCTTTAAGCCAGGACAAGACTTCTTTTATCGCCAAAAGTTCCGCCTGGAACACGCTACAATGATTGGGAAGGCGGAATGAGAGACTTAATTTCAGTCGTTCAGAGTACACACCTCCACCAACCCCTTCTATTGTTTTTGACGCATCTGTATAGATATGGATTGACTCATCTTACAGGAATGTCCTATCCTCCCAAAAAGATCTGGGAGGTATAGACATCTGGAAATTTCTGTCAAAATGCAGTTGGGGGATGGTGTAGTCTGTGTGCTTTGGAATTGATTCTAAATACCTAAGAATTACGGAGTGGCCACTGCGACGAAGCTTTGAGGCGAATAGCAGAGCTTGCAGCTATTTGTATGCTAAAAATGTCAAGAGGTGTTAGGTAGAGTAAGGTGTCGAGTGCCGCAGATGGGGTCGTGCGAAGCGATCCACTTATACATAGGCAAGCTTAACGTTGGACTTTATTTAATTTATCCCGGTTTATACCTTTCTCTAAAGCAGTCCGCCATACTGCCACACCGTACATTAAAATCGGTCTGATTACCGATGTGTATAGCCAATGCGTGATTCTGGGTTGTAAGCCCCATTTATTCATAGCTTCAGTCGAACTCGAAACGAAACTCTATTTTTGTTTAGATGAAAGCTTTTGAGGCAATTTTGTTGTCATTCAAGTACAAAGCTCCTCCTCCGAAAGTACGATTATCTTCATATCAAGCTTGAATCTACCCTAAAAACGGCCAAAAATGCCCTTAGATAATCTTCGTCCAGTCCAACATATCAATGCATTTTATTACAAATCAATTGAAAACTAATGTGCTATCTATACTACTCCAGAAAAATAAGAGATCTCAAATTTGTTGTATGAATTAAAAAAAGAATATCACTAAATATATATTTTTAAATATTATATTATGAATTATCCATAATTTTTGTTTATATTATAAAAATTCAGAAGCGAAGTAGATTTTTACTTCTTGGGAGTGGGAGCGGCCTTCTTCTTGGCAGCCAACTTCTTTTTCCTTTCGGCTAAGGCCTTGGACAACATCTTTGAGCGGTTAGCTTCGGCTTTAACGGCGACATTAGCGAAGTGGTGTTTGGGCAATACAATGTTGTTTTTCTTGGCGTTCAACAACACTCGGGGCAGATTGTATCCCTTCTTCAAGGTGTATGGAGTCTTCCATGTGCCGAACAATTCCTTGAGGCGTTGGAATGCAGACTCGGTCCAGATGACAAAGCGTCCAACATGACCACCAGGGGCCAACTTCAAGAGGTTCATCTTGTCAACGTTCATGGTTTCAATACCGAGGATGTTACGGAAAGCCTTTCGGAGACCTTCGTCGTTGGAATAGACGACCATGACGACGATGGTCAGGCATGGTACCACGTCCAGCACGGAAGCGCTGGGATTTGTACACCTGAAATGATGAAGTGTAAGTTATTTATGGCATGTCACGGTCTTAATAAGATACAATGTAGGATAAGCTACCCCGAGATTGAGCGAGAAAAACTCTAAAACGGAACGCCTGTTGATCCAATATAATCTAGCAACACCTGCAGCAGAAACACAGGTCATAGTGTCACCGCAAATAAATGCAAATGTTGCGGAAAGATGATAACTCAAGTTCAATTGCTTACCTTTTGGATGTCAGCCCAGATCTTCATACGTCTCAAGAAGACAACAGCTTGTTTGGTCTTCTGCAACTTTTGGACCTCATCGGAAACAACCAATGGGAACTCAGAGACTCCATCGATGATGTGTCCCTTGGATTGAACCAAAGCTGGTACGCCAGAGGTGGCGATAGCTGAAACAACGGCCGGCGTAGCGACGTTGGTTCACATTGATCTTGCGGTGCCATCTGCGGAAAGTCTTGGTTGGGGCAAACATACGACCACCACAACACATGTTACCGAAAGCACCCTGACCGGAGCGTAGAGTACCACCACCACGGACACGAGGAATACGGGCAACAGCACGACCAGTACCCCAGGATTCAGCAGAGGTTTGGTGACCTATAGGAAGAAGAAGAAAAACAATCATTAGTAATGTATAAATACTGAGAGGCCTGTGACGCGGAGCTACTAACCTGCAAGTTCGCTGACAGCATAAGTTTGACGCTTGTTGCGGCGCATCAATTGATGAACCTCATTGACAACATCGGGGCGAATTGGTGCCTTGAATACAAACGGGAGACAGATGTTCTTCTCCTTGATTTGTTCATTTTTGTCCGTACGGAGACCAAAGGTCTGGCGTTGGCTTAGGAGTAAAATGAATGGATTAGTTTTAGATTTAATATTTGAATTCACTTAATTTACAGTCAAGGTTGGACATGTTTTGGAGTCTTCCTGCGATTGTACTCTTGTTTTTCTTGCTTCTCTTGCAGGACTACCGACTGGTAGTACTCTTTACACCTAGAAGATGAAGATTAAGCGAGTTGACTACGATATGAATGTTTCGATTCGTACTTACACAATTGATCTCCGCGCGCTGTTGCGTCGTTTTTTTTGAGCCGCTTGCATTTTATTTCTTGGCAGCTGATGAATAGGCCGAGTTGGCAGTTGCTGCTATTATGTCGTTCCAACACCAACACTCAGCTGCTGGGAGAAGGGCGTTAGCGGTCGACTATTGCATGGCAAAACTTCAACTTGCATCATTGACTTGGTGGTGTTGTTGCTGATGGTTTTGTTGCATTGAATGCGTTTGACTATTGGTAGAGATGGTGACACCTCCACCGTCAACGCCTGCGGGAGCTATGGCCGTTGAGATGTACATACAAACACAATGGGCAGTATCTGTCGTTAAAAACATTGATATTATTTTGTTAAGAGAAATATAATATACAAAAAACTTGCCTGCAAATCAGCGCCTTGTTTGCTTTGTCTTCCAGATTTCTTCAGGGAAATTGCTTCCTGCATTATGGTATGTTATTGGCAGCATCTAAAATGAAAACACAGACTATAAAATAAATCGGTTATTGTTGCACCTTACTGCAATTTGACTTACTTTTTATTCGATGAAGTATCATTCCTGTCATTTTTGACAGGTCACAAAAATTCCATAAGTTTTTTTTTTAGCCCAGTCCCCCATTTTGCTTTTTTTGCACCACACATGTATTCACCGATAGTGAATTTGAGAGAGTTCACCTCGAATTTGAGAGCTCACCTCAAATAAAATTTGAGGGTGTTTCAGGCAAGACGGGTACCGGTCGGTTCTCTTGGTAAGTATATTTCTCTATGGGTAAAGTAAAGCATACATAATTTTGAATACAAATAATCCTAGTCAGCAAAAAACAAAAAAAGAAACAGTAGAATATAGAATATATAAAAAAATTACATTATAACTCAAAATAAATAAACAAGTTGTTTGCAAAAAAGATTATTTTCTAGATATAAAAATAAATTTAGGCTTCAATTTGACCAACTTTTACAAAAACTTTCGATGATAATGCGTGTTTTTGAGGTTCTTTCTTTTCGGGCGTGTTTGTGACTGTATTCACAGTATATTGCATGAAGAAACCAAGAGTAACATCATCGCATGGTTTGAGTCCTATAGGAACTTCCAATTAGATTTTTCTGTTATTTACTTTGGTTCCTCTCGTTGAACTTGAACTTCTTCGTCGAATTCCGTTGAATCGTCGCGTTTATTTAGGACAAACGAAGAATCCAACATCTCTAGAATGGCGTTGGTGGGACTCTAAACACAACGTGGTTCCTCGTTCAGTGATGTCTGCCTCGACTCGTGTTCAATGATGGAGTCGATGTTGCTGCAGGCACGGTCGCCTGTTGTTCGAAATCGATCATTCGCCGTTCCTCTTCCTCGGTTGGCAGTTCCATAATGGTTATGGTCATATTGTGCATAGTTGGGTTAGTTAGCTTGAGGACCAATTGAGTGGACGTGCCAAGCTTCAGTGGCTTTTCACTGCTGAATTGTCGTGACTATAAAGAAATTAATTGTCATTATATAAGGAAATCTCAAATGGAAGTTGACTTAAGCATCTCGCACATGAGCTACGAACTGCGAACTGTGGATGTTCGCATATTTTGACTTTTCTTTCACATGAGTTTTATTTCTATTCGCAGACAGCGGCGAACTGCCAATTTATAATTACCCTTTTCTCCATATTTTCCTCAGCCATGATCTTTCACACAAAAACAAAGCAGGAGTGGTATAATTTTGAGGTTAAGTTGAGCGCGAACAATTTATTCGTTGCAGTGTGGATGGTATGTGGAACGCGAATAAAGTTTGACAGTTCGTAGCAACCACACTGCAAACTAACAAATTGTTTTTACAAAATTGTCTTGTTTTAGAGAACTAAATGCAAATTTTATTATCCTAACATTATTGTCAATTGGTTTCTTATAATTTAAATGTGTTTTTGTTTGGAATCGACTTTTTGAAATGTTTAAAATCACGTTTGTTCGTCCATTCGTTTATTCGTTGTTCGCTCTCATGTGCAAGGCTCTTTACTGTTTTTGATGTTGATTTTCGATGGATTCAACTCCCCGACATAGTCAGTAGCTGCATTTTATTTCTTGGCAGCTGATAAATAGGCCGAATTGGCAGTTGTTCCTGTTATGTCGTTCCAACACCAACACTCAGCTGCTGGGAGAAGGTCGACTATTGAATGGCAAAACTTCCACTTGCATCATTGACTTGGTGGTGTTGTTGCTGATGGTTTTGTTGCATTGAATGCGTTTGACTATTGGTAGAGATGGTGACACCTCCACCGTCAACGCCTGCGGCAGCTATGGCCGTTGAGAAGTACATACAAACACAATGGGCAGTATCTGTCGTTAAAAACATTGATATTATTTTGTTAAGAGAAATATAATATACAAAAAACTTGCCTGCAAATCAGCGCCTTGTTTGCTTTGTCTTCCAAATTTCTTCAGGGAAATTGCTTCCTGCATTAAGGTATGTTATTGGCAGTATCTAAAATGAAAACACAGACAATAAAATAAATCGATTATTGTTGCACCTCCTTCAGTGCAATTTGACTTACCTTTTATTCAATGAAGTGAACTTGTATATACTCTCTTCATTATAAAGGTTTTTGGTCTGAAAAATATCAAATTATATTAAATATCGAAACAATTAACAAAAACTTACTCTTAAAATCCGAAACCCATTGTTTTGTTTTGCAAAATTGATTGTCATTTTCGACAGGTCACAAAAATTCCATAATTTTTTTTTTTAGCCCAATCCCCCATTTTGCTTTTTTCACCACACACATGTATTTACCCATAGCGTATTTGAGAGAATTCACCTCGAATAAAATTTGAGGGTTTTTCAGGTAGGACGGGTACCGGTCGGGACTCTAGATAATTATATTCCCTCTATGTTATGAACCGTGTTTATATTTAATGTTCAAATTTTTAAACATTTTATAAATCACATTTTCATTTTACTCCTTCGAGTACTTTATTTTTTAATGAGAGTCAATGTAGACTTTTTTTAATGGCTACAACTATGAGCAAAGATTAAGAAATTTTCATTCTTTAGAAAAAAAGAAAACAAACAAACAAAGAAATTAAACCATAATAATTCTATGCATAATCATAAACGATCAAACCATGCAAACATGATCATAATTCTTAAGAATAATTATAATGACATTTACATTTGGCTTTTTTTTTTAGCTGAAAAGATCCGGACTTAATGCACATCGGTTTTGACTTTCTGAATATTGCATGACTGGGAAAGACACAGTGTGATAAAGAATGTCACATTCACGTAGTGTAGCTAGAAAACTAATCTCTGCATTTGACAGTACGGTACCAAAGTTTGTCTCGAGGGTATACTAATGAGCATTCATTGAACTGTTTGAAAGGAAGAATGCAACTGGATAGCTCTAGCGCATAAACCGTTTAAATAAGGGTAAAAAGGGACAAACAAAAAACCTTACGACGATGTGCAAGCGAGCCTTAAGTAAGTTGAAGGAGCTCCAGCCCAGAGTTGATATGAAAAATATACTCAAGCTTTGCATATAATAACTCTTGCAGATAACAGTCAGATCAGAAGGGGATGGGAATGCGAACTTTTATTGCGAACAGGCTGAAAAGCTCAGACCTAAGGAAAATGTTTGGTTTGATGGAAACTGGAAAGAGGTTATCAGGGTCAAGGAGGTAAGTTTCCGTTGATTTAAAGCCTATCCAACTGAGCAAAACCGGAATAAGTTCAAACTAGACACAAAGGCCTGCAAGGCCCATATTCGAGGGATCAAATTTTTATATGACCAAAAATTGCGGAAACAATACTGAAATGTCCTAAAAGAAGTAAACATTTTTGATCATTCGTAAAAAACATGAGGAATTCTTCCACTTCCTCGGTTCCTACGCTTGTTGTCAATGAACTTCCTTTAGTTAGCTGTATTGATAAATCTAACTTGTTTGCAAGGCAGTTCGCCAAAAATTCCACAAGATAGTATCATGACTTCCCCATTTCTTGAACGCGTAAATGATTATATGGGACCAATCTTTTTTCGTACTCAAATTATGGAGAGTTCTTAAAGATCTCAACATTCATAAATCTGCTGGTCCGGATGGTATTCCCGCTATTATTCTAAAGAGGTGCTCTTTCACGCTAGCAAAACCACTGCGTTAGCTTTTCCATATATCCTATTCTTCTGGGCTCGTTCCGAGTAGTTGGAAAACTGCATTTGTTCAACCAATCCCAAAAAAAGGTAAATCTTCTTCTCCCGCAAATTATCGACCGATAGCACTAACGTCCCTTCTTTCTAAGGCCATGGAAACGCTGATTAATTATCAGCTTAAGAAATATCTTGAGGAACGAAAGCTTCTTAAGGGCCTATTATGGATCACAACTCAACTTAGTTGAGTTGTAATCAAAACAACTCAATTTGAAGACAACTGCAAAAAAAATTCGTATTATGGGAGACAACTTTTTTCAGTTGAGTAGACCAAATACATTGTCTACTTTTATGTGCTTGTTTTGTGTCAAAATCAGCTGTGTAAAGTAAAATCGTAGGTATTTCAAAGTTTTGAATTCAGTGCAAAATTTTATTAAAAAGACAAAATAATACGAAATGGAAACTTGTATTGATTTTTTTCTTGTAAATTCTGAAAAAGAAAATCCCCTGAATGTTGCGCTGATGAGAAAAAATATTAGAGATCGCTCCAATCCATTGGAACTCCCAAACAAAAAGTATTTTTTGTAAACAAATTCTTTGGTGAGAAGTGTTGATTTAATGACTCCGTTTTGTTGCAGATTTATAAGTTATTTTAGACTCGACAAAGACACATTTGTTTATGTGCTAAACGAAATCAAAGATTATTTGAAACAACCATAGCGTTCCTCCGCAGTCCCACCAATGCTCAAACTCTGCACTGCCCTACATTTCATGGTAGAAGGAAGTTGCCAAGAGTGCAGTGGTAATGATTTTAATTTAGGCCTTGCTCAACCAACAGTTTCGGTAGTAGAAGTGCTAGACGTAGTAGAAGAACATATCTGACCAATTTGAATTTATCGAAGATTCATTTTTATCAGAAAACCAGATTTCCTGGAGAAATAGGATGCATCGATGGAACTCATGTTCGAATCATAGCACCAAAAAAAAATCTTCAACATCTTTATATAAATAGAAAAGGTTACTACAGTCTGAATGTCATGATTGTAAGTGTATGTTTCTGCTGATGAATCAACCTCTCAAATTGGGCAGGTTTTGTGATATTCGTCTAAAAAAAATATTTTCTTACAAACGTTTATATTATTATTTGTAAAACTTACATTTTTTTCTCCATTTTCTTAATAAAATTGCTTTTCAATTCGCTGTTGGTGCGTACCGATAATTTTTTGTACACACAAATGCACTACACAACCGGTAAATAGCAGTTGTTGAATTTTGATAACAATCACAACTGAGAGACAACTCAACTGGCTTACATAATACCCCCAAACACACTTAAAAAGTCAACCATTTCTCAGTTGACTACTGGTTGACTTGTGACAGTCAACTAGTTGTGATCGGTAATACCGATTACCGGATTACAACTCAACTTTGTATTTAGTTGTCTTACATAATAGGCCCCTTAATGACCAGCAATACGGCTTTCGTAGCAATATGTCCATCTCAACGAACAGTGGAACAAATCTTTACATCTGTAGATTTATGTTTGGTAATGCAGGCTATTTTGGTCAATTGATTTTAAATGCAAATAAAAAACTTTATTCCATCTTTTACCCAACGTTTCGTCGCTACTCACGACTTCTTCAGGGGTTTTTATTATGATCTTTATTTAACATTATGAAAAAAAAAATTTGTAATTATTATTTTATACAATTTGTCTAATTTAAAAAAAACTTACATGTTGTTTATTTGTTGTTGTATTTTACATTGTTTTGTTGGTTTTGTTTTTTAAATCTTATTTTTATTTCGTTTGAAAAAGGAAAATGAAAGAAAAATATTTAAACTATTTAATAAATTAACATTAAAAACAAGAGACTAATAAACTAAAAAGACAAACATAAATTATCACAGTGTAGTTCAGGTACTTATTTTATTGCTAATGCGTAGCTTACAATGGTGTTGTCTCGATCTTCTTGAGTGTTCATCAAAAACACTCTAGTAAAGATATAAATCCTCGGTAGCCATATTGGTTTGCCTACAAGCTAAACCGGAAACTGGCCTCATAAAGTATTTCTTAGTGTGCGTGTAATTTCTCCACTAATTTATGAAATTTCCCCTAAAAACTCAGTAAATGTGTCTATGTATGCGTGAAAACACGTCAATTTTACTCGTTGAATTCTTCCACATTACAAATACAACAATGTAAACAAATGGGTTTTGAAGGGTGATACGTACGAAGGATTTATATCTTCATTAGAGTGTTTTGGTGTTCATCATTCTTCTTATTTTTGTTGTATGCGCAAGCTTTCAAGAGTATACCTCGTCGTCATTCTCTTCACTTTGTCGGGTACTCTTACATCATCGAAATTTGGTATGTGGCCGCTATCAATTATATGTTGTGATAACCCTGTTGCATGGTATAAAGAATACAAGGTATGCTGTATATGAGATGATAGGTCGCCATCTTGTATTCGTGTGACGTCATTGCGAGTGACAGCCAGTTTTGTGCGGTTTTTACTTCTTAATGTTTTGGTTGATTTCATTTGCGAAAGTAAATAGATAGTGTGCTCTTGAAAAATATAATTAATTGTAACTTCTTTTTAAATAAACAAACTATTTACATAAATGTACAGCCAAATTATTGTTGTGTGAAAAATTGCAAAAGTTATTCAAACAACAAAAACTGTGAAAACCTGAGATTGTTTTGCTTCCCAAAAGATCAAAATCTGAGTTTGGCTTGGGTTAAAGCTTGTGGAAAAAAAATGTTAATACCAGCTTTGCACGAATATGCTCGTTGCATTTTAAAGAAGACGATTATTGTCTTAAAGATAAACTTATGAATGTGCCATTGCCTAAATCAAAACTTGATCCGAAAGCCGTACCACTCAGAAACATACCTGAAAGTTGCGGTGACAATGCGCTTGCTTTATCAAGGGCTCTTAGGGCGGACAAAAGGAACAACCGAAGAACTGTGGCAAGTTGCCTCCAACATTATAAAGAGAAAGAAAATATTTCACCCAATATGCAAGAACAAAATATGCAGCATGTTGTCGAGATGGAAAATTCAATTTCAACTCAAACAGAGTAGGTTCATTTTTATATTAAAATATTAAAAAGCATTGTGTTAAATCAAAATTTTGTTATATACAGAGTTGATATGGAGTGTAGCAGACAGCTTCAAATAATCGAGTTGGAGAAACAGTTGCAGCTTTGCCAAAAAGAAAAAAAAACAATTGGAAGAAGATAACTGCAAGCTCCGCAACCTTGAAAGCTCTGTTGCATCTATTTTTACTGATGGCCAGATCAAACGACTAAAGAATCCCAAGAAGAAATTGAACTGGACACTGGATGATATATCTTCAGCGATTTGTCTACATTCTGCAAGAAAAGCAAACCTCATTTACATGGGTTGATGCAATACCTGAAGGTGGTCTGCACAAACCATCTCCAGAATTTATGGAAAAAATTGTTGCTCTTGAAAACATATTTATCAAAATCAATAGCAATAAGATACATGTGATAAGTGATTACTTAAAGTTTCACTTAACAAACTGTGATGATGTAAATTTACCTGAAAAGGTTAAACTTTTGTGCTTTAGATGTAGACTTTATTTTAGATAGAAATAATACTAATAACGGAAAAAAGAAACAAACGTACAAAAAAAATAAAAACTATTACTTAAAAGAGAAATGCCTAGTTTATCTTCTTATTTCAAAGTTTTACATCTATAGAAATTGAAAACCGAACTCAATTCACCCAATAAATATTTATAAGAAAATGGGATTTCTATAGTTTCGATTTCCTCTTTTCCTTTCCTATATCCACATATTCTACAAGTTTCCGAAGTGGCTACAATTCCAATATCTGTTGACTTGGTTACCTTGTTCAAGGGCATTCTTGGTTGTAAATTCTACAAAACAAACAAAATTGGTTTAAATAGAATTTCATTATTTAATTTAATTATTAATTATACCTTGAGAAGATCAAATTTATCAAATAACCACAAGATAATTTCAATTCAAGCAATTGAAATCCTGAGAATTTTTGTTCAATAATCGTTCGCACTTTTTCTTCATGAAATGTTTGGCCATCTAAAACTATAGATAATTAAACATTAATCAAATTTAACAATATGTTTAACCATATTATGAACCACCTACCGTAATAACTCTTCTTCAACCAAAATAATACAAAAGTCAAATTGCACTTCTCCCCTTCAGTCCCCCCGCAGCAAACCTCATAGACAACGTTGTGTTGTTGGTTCTTTTCAATCGGAGCTTTGGTGTTCGTGAAAATGTTCCTGAGTGTGGCTGACTTATATGCGTATGATGCGCTTTCTTGTTTAATGATTGAATGTAAGCTTTTACCGTCTGTTAACTTTGGAATATAGCGCATGCTAAAGTACCTGATTATGCTGTTGTTGTTATTAGTTGTTGTTGTTTTATTTATCGGGTTTGTTGTTTGATTTATTTTCTTTTGGATTAGGTTGTTTATTATAAAATTTGGATAGTTATTCATTTGGAGAATGGTTTTGATTTTGTTTATGTTGTCATCTTTGAATTGAACGTCGCTTAAATCAAGTATTTTGTTTATGAAATTTGTTGCTGTGTTAATTTTCTGTGAATTAGGTTGTGTTGATAAGTAATTTATCATCCCTCCTGACGATGTAGGTTTTGAATACCAATTAAATATGATTCTATTGTTATTTCGGTGCATTTTAACGTCTAAGTAAGGTAGGCTATTGTTTTGTTCCATTTCTATTGTAAATTGTATTTTTGTGTGATAATTGTTGAGTGTATTTAGTGTTGTTTCTTTATCTCTTTCTTTTATTATCGCAAATATATCGTCTACATACATACTTTGAAATGTGTCTAATATTTGTGTTTTTTTCTTTTAATTTTTGTTTTGCATTGTCAAGAAGGTCGTTGAGTACAGACCGTAGAAGCTTACATTCAATCATTAAACAAGAAAGCGCATCATACGCATATAAGTCAAATGCCACACTCAGGAACATTTTCACGAACACCAAAGCTCCGATTGAAAAGAACCAACAACACAACGTTGTCTATGAGGTTTGCTGCGGGGGGACTGAAGGGGAGAAGTGCAATTGACTTACATCGGAACAACAAAAAGACAACTGGGTATAAGAATGACGGAGCACAAAGCGGACATACAAAAGAAGAAACCATCAACAGGGCTATCACAACATATAATTGATAGCGGCCACATACCAAATTTCGATGATGTAAGAGTACTCGACAAAGAGAAGAGAATGACGAGGAGGTATACTCTTGAAAGCTTGCGCATACAACAAAAAATAAGAAGAATGATGTACACTCAACGCAGTGTTGGGACCTCGCAGAAGCAAAAGAGTGGTAGAAATGATGTCAAAAAGGTGGTAGAAAAGTGGTAGAAATTAAAACCCATTTTTATGTAGTAAATCTTATATTCAATAACTTATTAAAAAATACAAAAAATTAAATAAACAATAATTCAGTTCTTTCAGTTTCAAATATCACAATTCACAATAATTAAATTAGTTAGAAAAACTTAAAATTATTTTTTGCTATATAGACCGCCGGAAAATTTAAATTTTGAAGCATATTTCAGTAATCGTAGTACCCGTGGCATGATGGTTAGTGCGTTGGACTGCCATGCCAGAGGTATTGGGTTCAATCCCTGCCTATGACATCTAAAGTTTTTTTCACGGGTACTGCCTCTTGCGAGGAATTGACAAATTTTCCAAGAGTAATTCTTGTCATGAAAAAGTGCTTTCTCAAATTAGCCGTTCGGATTCGGCATATAAACTGTAGGTCCCCTCCATCCCTGCAATTACTCGCACACAGGAATGGTTGAGAGTTGTAAGTAACTAGGCCCTGGTTCTCTACGGGCTGTTGCGTCACCCAATTTATTTATTTATATTTATGTATTATATTTCAGTAATGCTTCCGGAGGATTAAAATTCTGAAAATTTACTGAAATTTTCCTTGCAGCCAAAATGTTGTGAACGTTTGTAGGTTTTAATTTATTTCTTTTTTCATTTTTTATATTTTTTTAAATCTGAAAATAGCGCTGCTATGCGGTAAGCAACAAAGCTCCAACATATAAGAAGATATGTTTTCAAAAATTAAATTATCCATTCCGTCTTTTAAGTTTTTTATCAAAAGCCATTGTGAAACAATGTCATCAGTTTTAAAAATTTGGAGTAATTGATTTTCTCCAATTAATTTTCTCCACTCATTATTAATTAACTCCAGTTCTGAGTTATTTAAAGTTGGTGAAAAATGTTTCGTGAGACCTAAAACTGATGGCATTGTTCCATCAATGACGTTTTTCGGGCTTAAATATTTGAAAAATTTTAGTTCATCGTTTGAAAGGTTAAACCTTTCTCCAATTTGAACACATAATTCAATATAATAGCTGCACATAACTTTTCGTAGTTGCATTACATCTTGTTCAACAATATCATTTTCAAGTAAGTACCTTTCAAAGTAAAGGCCAAAATACATTTGAGAATATGGTAAATAGTTTTCACTGTTTATATATTTGTGTTTACATTCATATTTTCTGGTTTTACAAAATTTTTCATTAAATTTAATTTTAATGCAGTCATTCTTTCCAATATCAAGTGAATTTTTGTGTTCTCAGATTGAAATGTTTTATTTAACTCGTTTATAATTTTAAGATTTATTGATAAAAAATTTAAATATACATACTATAAATATTAAAAGGTAGAGTTTAATGATAGGTGAACGGTGAGTTGCAAAAAGTGGTAGAATTTGCTTTTTAGGTGGTAGATTTTCATGAACACCAAAAAGTGGTAGAAATACCACTTAAGTGGTAGAAATACCACTTAAGTGGTAGAAATACCACTTAAGTGGTAGAAGTCCCAACACTGCGACTCAAGAAGATCGAGACAACACCATTGTAAGCTACGCATTAGCAATAAAATAAGTACCTGAACTACACTGTGATAATTTATGTTTGTCTTTTTAATTTATTAGTCTCTTGTTTTTAATGTTAATTTATTAAATAGTTTAAATATTTTTCTTTCATTTTCATTTTCCTTTTTCAAACGAAATAAAAATAAGATTTAAGAAACAAAACCAGCAAAACAATGTAAAATACAACAACAAATAAACAACATGTAAGTTTTTTAAATTAGACAAATTGTATAAAATAATAAATAAAATTTTTTTTTTCATAATGTTAAATAAAGATCATAATAAAAACCCCTGAAGAAGTCGTGAGTAGCGACGAAACGTTGGGTAAAAGATGGTATGAAGTTTTTTATTTGCATTTAAAATCAATTGACCAAAATAGCCTGCATTACCAAACATAAATCTACAAATATTCAATAAAAAATTGGTCACATAAAACATACATATATCAAATCTTTACATCGTTTTGGAGAAAGTAAGATTATTGCACTTGATATTCAAAGGCATTTGATAAAGTCTGGTATCTTGCTCTCTTATCGAAAATGCGTGCTTTCGGTATCGACGAATCTCTTCTTCGTTGGATTAGAAATTTTCTTTCGAACAATACAAGTTGTTTTGGACGGATTCAAGTCTGAAACCCATAAAATAAATGCTGGTGTTCCACAGGGCTCCGTTTTGTCTGCTACTTCTAATACAATACATTGTTTTGCACTCTTAGCTTTTCATATTCGTTTCCAGACTCACAACCCTCCTCTTCGGATGAGGAACTGCAACGGCAAAATATGATTAGCTGATTAAATTCCGACCTACACAGCATTGTACAGCATCGTACAGCATTGTACCTGGAATTTAATGCTTCGAAAATTCAATGCTGTCTTGTATCGTTAAAGCGAGATATACCCTCTTTGCCACTATCTATGAGTGGCACTTACATCAACGAAACTGAAAATCTCGACATCCTCGGAATTTTCATCAGCAACCACCTTTTTTGGAGCGATCATATACGCGATGTCGCCAAAAATGCCGCAAGATGTCTAGGTTTTTTGAGACGATCCAAGAAATTTTTGTCTCCGTCTGGTCTAGCTTCAACCTACAAAACCTTTATACGTCCAAAACTTAAGTATGTATAAGTCTCATCTCTGGGTTGGTGCTCCAGTATCTTATTTAAGCATCTTGGAAAATATTTAAAGAAAAGCTTTTAAAATGATTGGTGACATAAACATCATCAACTCGATTACGTTACTCGAACATCGTCGTAAAGTTTCTTTTCTCACCATTTTTTACCGTTATTTTAACAGACTATGTTCTAGGTCAAATCGATGACCCTTTACTTTCCGACCTTACACTCGTCTACAATGTGGTTCTCACCACACTTTACGCAGCGTGACTGCATTTCGCAGTTTGCTTTAGAGTGGCCGAAGGTTTGGCAGCGCATGCTTTAAAGCACGCCACCGTGCCTCTTCAATGGTTCCCATGACACAACCTGGTAGATCAGGACGGAGATACTTCTCAACTTATCCAGTTTGCTGCTCGGCGAAAGCTGGACTACGAAGATTGGCAAATGTGCTTTTCCCGTCTGGCCTTTACTGTAGTAAAGGGCTTAACCCGATAAAATCAGGATCATCGGCCGCTTTTTGGCGGAACTCGTCCAAGAGCACCTGTGGTTCCGTGTAGGAATCTATGCCCTTCAAGAGGATCATTTGTAGTTTCTCCACCTTAGGGGTGAAGCTGAAAAACTCAGCTTTTAAGTAATTTATGCTGAACCGCTGTGTTACAGTGTTATATATTATCACTTAAAAGTTTAATCGTAAAATTTGTACCTATGGCCGACTTGCAAAGGTCTACGGTTTCCTTCAAATCAATTTTGTAAACATTGGTGGCTTTGTCTGTGACTGCTGCAGTTGCCTCGGCAGCTGCTGCTGGATCTGCTGTTTGTGATTCTGCTGCTGTTGTTGTTGTTTCGGCTGCTGTTGTTGTCGTGAAGGCTGCTGTTGTTTTGACTGCTTCTTGGGCTGCAGTATAAATATATTTTCGATAAAGAATATACCAAACTCTCTTTTACTAATGCAATGAAACAGAACGATAACGCATAATATTCCCATTAAAAGTAAAAGTTATCGTATCGTTACCCTTATATACATAAAGAGGGTGTCATAAAACAAATACAAGAAAAATGTTAGACAACAAGATAATACGCAACTCTTCTTTTTCGTCTCCGATTTGGATCGTCCGTCCCTAAAAAGGTCAACGCCAGCGGGAAATCCAAATGGAGACTTGTCATCGGCAATAGGAGAATTTCGAATTTCGAAGAAATTTTAGACAAGTTTGGTTGATGTCAATATTTTTCTTCCCTCGATTTTGCGAAGGGATTTCACCAAACTAAGATCCACGAAAAAGACATTCAACAGGTGTATAATACAATAGAAAAAATCTTTAAGGAACATTTCTCAAATATTTCGAAATTCAAAATTATTTGTTGCTCGAAACTGTTAGACAATATAACAGACAAGAATAAAATATAGAAAGAACAATTAAGAAATAATCATAAGGAAATAAAATTCAGTTATTTCAACCCAAATATTTGTGATATATGCAATACTGAAAAGTATGTAGGAAACCCTCCTAAACCACTTTTAAAAATTACAGAAACACCCATGAAACCGCATAAAATTATTCATGTATTTTGTAGCTTAGAAATCACTCTTTTTAACAATTGTAGATAAATTCCCGTAACATGAGCCCTTTTTTATTATTTTAGTCAATTCGGTAATGTAAGAACTGTTGCATTTTATGGTTTCTTAAATAAAAGGCAAGAATATTTGTAATTTAATTAACAAAAGTATATTATAATATTTTATTATAGTAATAAGAAGATGTTCACATCACAAGAGAGATTACCAAAAAGAGAGTTAGAACAATTAGAATTAATGATAATATTCATACAATAAAGTAATTGGCAAGACTGCATTTGGCAATACAGGGTGGTTGTAACACCTCCCCTTTTAGTTGCTGCTTATGGTGGGCTATATCTGTCAGGGGTTCTTCGAACTCTGGTGGAGCGTCGAAGCGGCGGCGGCGTCTGAGGTTGGTCAACGGTTTGTGAATAAACTGGAGAAACATCATCAATGATTTGTAAATCAACTGGGCAACGTCAATTCGTCCGTTGAGCGATGTGTCGGAGAATTTTGGCCTTGGTGTTGATAATGAAAATTCTTCCAACAAAATGTGCAAGGGATTCAATTGCGGTGAAACCCTTGGCTGTTTTTATAGTTCTGGTTCCTTAGATCTTGGACGCAATTGGTTGATATGAGCTCTAACAAGTCTTGATTTACTGGGAAGAAGAATATTGTAATTTACCTTACCCATCTGTTCAAGAACTGTTCCTGGCTTCCAATTACATTTGTTAAGACGATATGTTTTTACGAAAACTAGATCTCCGGGTTTAAAACTTCGAAATTTAGCTCCATGATGACGATTGAATTGCATTTCTTGTTTATCAGTTTTCGTCGATGAAGAATGTTTTGGGAAGTCTCGTAAAAGGTCCAGCGTTGTTCTCAATTTCCTACCATACATCAGCTCAGCTGGTGATAGTCCATTTGGAGTGTTTCGATTTTGAGCTGTTCTATACATGCTGAGGAATTGTTGTAATGCATGTTGCGGAGTTTCCTCCTCCTTAACTTTCTTCAGGGCACGTTTTAAAGTATCAACGAATCTCTCAGCCTGCCCGTTGGACTGAGGATGGAATGGTGCAGTTCGGATGTGTTCTACGCCACCAGATTCGCAAAATTGTTGGAACTCCTTACTGCAGAACTGCGTTCCATTATCTGACACCAGTGTGCAAGGGTATCCATGTCGAGCAAACACCTCTGTCAAAATATTTATCGTGGCTAATGTTGTTGTTGTTGGTGTTGCAATAATCTCTGGCCATTTAGAAAATGCATCGATGATGACTAGATACCATTGGCCTTGTATAGGTCCCGCGTAGTCAACGTGCAGTCTCTCCCAAGGTCCATTTGGAATTGACCATGATTGCAATGTACATTTGACTGGAGATTTTGCTACGGACTGACAATTAGAGCAATTTTTTACGTAGGTCTCAATGTCGAGATCTAGTTGAGGCCAATACACATAGCTGCGAGCAATTGATTTCATTTTCTCAATGCCCGGGTGTCCACGATGAAGTTGATTGAGTAACCTGGAACGAAATTTGTTAGGTACAATTAATCGGTCACCAAACATCAGACAGTCTTTAACAATGAGAAGAGAATCCTTTCTATGATAGAAAGGTAGGATATTGCGTGGTATATCCTTCTTACTTGGCCAAGACGTCTTTATGTAATCTTTAATTTTGGTGAACGATGGATCTTTTTGTGTTTCTTCATGAATCATTTTAAATGAAACAGGCAAGTTGCTTGTGATGAAATTCAAGTCAATTTCGAATTCTTGGCTTGATGAAATTTGAGCGATGACGAAATCTTCATTGGTCTTATCGTATTGACTTATAAGACGTGAGAAAACATCTGCGTTGCCAAAGTCCTTGGTGTTCACATACTCGATTACAAAATCGTAACCCAGCAGTGTCAAGGCCCAACGTTGCAGTCGGTTGGCTGTATGCACTGGGATACCCTTCTTTGATCCGAAAATAGACATCAGGGGCTTATGGTCGGTTTGAAGATGAAACTGTCGACCCAGAAGCATCCTATGAAATTTTTTTATTGCGAAGACGATAGCCAGTCCTTCCTTCTCAACCTGGCTGTAATTCTGCTCTGATTGTGTGAGAGAACGCGAAGCATGTTGCACAGCTTTGATAGATCCGTCTGAGAGCCGATGTGAAATGCAGGCTCCAATTCCTATGTTTGATGCGTCGGCTGACACGATGATAGGTAACTGCGGGTTGTAATGCATTAAACCCAGATCCGATGAAAGAATTTTTTTAAATTCTCTGAAGGCGTTTTGACAACTTGGGGTTCAATTCCATTTGGTGTCTTTTTTAAGAAGCGCATTGAGTGGAGCGCTGACCCTGTTTATTTTTGAGATGAAACGTCCGTAGAAATTGACTGCTCCCAGGAACGAACGAAGCTGTGAGATGTTTTGAGGCTCTGGCATTGTCATGATTGCCTTCGCCTTTTCTGGATCAGATTGTAAACCATCGCCCGTTAATATGTGACCCAGATAACGTACTGTGCCTTGAAAGAAAGAACATTTTTCAAGTTTAATCTGTAAACCATACTCACGAAAACGGGTGAAGACTTGTTTGATTCTCAGTAAATGTTCCTCTTCATTATTGGCTGATATCAGGATGTCGTCAAGGTATGGAGACACACCATCGATTCCCTTAAGGACTAGATCCATCAACTGTTGGAATGCTCCAGGTGCCGGTTTGATACCAGGAGGAAGACGATTCACACGGAACAATCCTCGATGAGTGTTAATGGTAAGCCAATCCTTACATTCGTCTTCAACTTCGACTTGCAAGTATGCATCCGACAAGTCTATGTGGCTGAAAATCTTTCCACCTGCATGCTTGATGAAAATATCCTCGGGAAGTGGAAGAGGGTGATGATGCGGTTGAAGCGCGTCGTTAAGACCTGTTGAATAGTCCGCACAGATTCTTACACTGCCATTGGCCTTTCTCACCGCTACGATGGGCGCTGCCCAGTCTGAGAAATCGACAGGTGTTAGAAATCCTGACTGTTCTAATCTGGATAGCTCTTCGTCGATGGCTGGTAATGACGCATAGGGAACAGGACGTTTCGCGCGGAATACTGGTACGACATTCTATTTCAGGTACATTTTGGCTTTAAATTTTGTACAGTGGCCCATGGTGCCTTTAAAAACATCTGCGAACTCGTTTTGAAGGGGTCGAATTCGAGAGTCTATACCTTCCACTTTGACTGCACTACATACTTGATCGAGAGGCAGGTTCCACATTCCAAACTTGTCCATCCAGTCGATTCCGAACAATGAAAGTTGTCGCAATTCGGTGACAAAACATTTTAGGTTTAACTTGATTGTTTTGAAAGTGACAGTAGCTGTCAGTTCACCTTTCATTCTTATTTGGTTACCTTGAGCATCTTTGACAGATTGGTTGCTTGGCTCCAATTCCGGTCGTCCAATTTGTTTCCAGATTGTGCTTGATATTATTGTGACGTCTGATGCGGTATCGAGTTGAAGGTTTACAATGTGGTCATTAATGAGAACGTTGACGAATTTTCTTGCTGTGCTGGCGATGTGGTGTACGAAAATTTGTTGGATCTTGTGCTGGAAGTTTTTTCGATTTCGTTTCTTCTTATTTCTGCTTTTGCTGTTGTTAGAAGAGTCGACGTTTGATGAAGGCTTTCGCTGAAAGCAACGGCAATATCCCTCTTTATGACCTCGCTGCTGGCAAGAAGCACAAATATGATTTTTATATTTGCACTCTGCAATGAAATGCATTAGCCCGCAGCCCCAGCAAGGTGTTGTTGGCTTCTTGACGCTGTTGTGTTCTGAGTTCTTGCTATCTTGATTTGTTGATGCTACGGCGTGTGTAGTGTGGACGGTTTGAGTATGAGAGCATGATTCCATGAGCTTAACGTCGTTTTTCAGTTTAGCGACTCGCTGGCATTGGACCAGTAAATTCTCTAGTGTTATTTTGTCTGAATCTTCTGTTTCCAAATATGTGAGAAGACGAGAACGAACGTCTGAATCTTGTGTTGATGAACACGAGACACTTGAATTGGTCGCTGGTTAATGAACCAATTTTAAAGTTCTCACACTTCATGTTGACTGCGCTGGCGTATTGAGTGAAATCTTTTGCATTACTTTTGACGGTCTGAAGGCAGTTGAATCGTGTGCTAAACAGAGATTCTACTTTACCAAAAATGGTAGTGAGCTTTGCAATGGACGCAGCAAAGTTCAAATCTTCAGTCGTTTTAGGCAGAATGAAATTTTTGTAGCGGATATATTCGGCGCTGCCCAATTTCCTGATTAGCAATCTTGTTTTTGCGGCATCGTCCAGCACATGTGCATCTTTGTCAAACAAGGCTTTGTATCGCACGTACCAATGCTCGAAAGTTGTACCACTTGCCTCGTCATATCTGAATTCCTGAATGTTCTTGTTGAGTACCTCCAAGACATACTCTGGAGATGACTTTTCGTTCTTCTCTGCAAGCGCTTGTTCGGCCAGTTTACCAATTAAGGTATTTTGGTTTGTCATCAACGCAGTGAACAAATCCATAAAGGTTTTGTCCGACGTGATTGGCGGTGTGACAGACATTGTTGATTATAATCGCAATTTTTCGAATTAATCCGTGGCTAAAAAACGTAATCCTCGTCGCCACTGTTGCGTTTTATGGTTTCTTAAATAAAAGGCAAGAATATTTGTAATTTAATTAACAAAAGTATATTATAATATTTTATTATAGTAATAAGAAGATGTTCACATCGCAAGAGAGATCACCAAAAAGAGAGTTAGAACAATTAGAATTAATGATAATATTCATACAATAAAGTAATTGGCAAGACTGCATTTGGCAATACAGGGTGGTTCTAACAAGAACAATTATAGTGGATAATGAATTAGGATTTAAAGCAATGTCTATGAAAGAATACTTAGAACATGGTAACGTAGAAATTCATAACACATTTAACAGTAATCACACATCGAACTCGGATGTTGAAAGATTACACAATACTATAAACGAACACATTAGGCTTTTGAAACATGACGAGAAAACTAAAGACGATACAGTTGAAGACTTCTTAAGATTATAACATATTACACCAATACAATTCATTCCACAACAAATCGAAAACCCATTGATTTCAGTTATGGACACATACATCAAGACGAATATAAGGACACTCATGACACTTGTCTTAAGAAAAAAACAAAGAATAATAGACAAATTAAACGAAAATCGGAAAGATGACATTTTAGAAGATGGAAAGAATTTTATTAAAGAAATAAGAGGTGAAAAAAAACCACTCAAAGTACAGGAAACTAGACAAACACACTATTGATGAAGACCATGCTATTGATACACAGAACAAAAATAAATATTATAAAAGTCATACATATAATATCAAAATGAAGACCAACCGACAAGTAATATAAAACGTAAAAATGACCAAAACTAAACTCATAATTTACCTACATATTTACAGGAAATAATGACGACTTAATTGGTAATGACACTTATACTGATGATAGTACCAAAAATGATCGAAACTCAGGACATTGAACTGACTGACCTTAACAGCAATAACGGGTACGTCACAATAAACTTGGGACAGAAAAGGATTATTAAAAACTACTTAAATTTTCTACTCTAAATAAACGTGAGAAAATTAGAAATAACAAAAAAACATATGTGTAGTAACATTTTAGCTTTAGACGATAAAACAGACTTACTTTGACCCATGTTTATGACAATTAACTTAAGCCTTGACTTAATAATATAAAACCACATTTCAAAACTAAGAGAGCTCTAATTGCCATATTAGGAACAAGCAAGTTTTTATAAATAAAATAATTTCTGATAAAAACAAAAACAAAACTACTCACATAAGAAAGCAACAAATAGAAACTTATTTAAACACGTTTATACATGTTATTTTGAGTAAAGTGTCTATGTTTAATGTTTTAGGTGTTATTCTTGATTCCAAGTTAACTTTTAATGAGCACTTAAACTACATAGTTGAGAAAGCTAATAGGATCCTAGCATTAATTAAGAGAGGGTCGCGATTCTCGTGACCCTTACGTTCTTAAGCTTCACTTTGTTTCATTTGTAAGACCCATACTTGAATATAGTTGTGTATTGTGGTCAACTTACTACTCCGTTCATATAACAAGACTTGAAGCAATTCAGAGAAGATATTGTAATGTGTATACACTTTTTATCTCTTTTAATATCGGATTAATAGGAGAACTCCCTTCTTTAAGCATCGAGAAACATCTAGTGGCTAAGAGGGGAACTCAATTCATTCAGCGCATACAAGAACCTCAAAAGGGGCAACATCTAGGGATTAAGAGGAGAACTAGCTTCGTTAAGCATCTAGTGATAAAGAGGAGAACTTCGTTAAGCATCGAAAACAACCTCGTAGATTCTCGAACCGATTTGAGGTATATAAATAGGCCCTCGGAAGCGAAGCGGTTTATGATTGGTTGTGAACTGTGATAAAGTAAAGAGTGTGTAAAGTAATAATTGAAAGTGTTGAATAAATAATTTTTGGGAGTAATTTGAATAAAGTGAATTTGTGTTTTTATTTACGAAGTTTGAATAAGTTTTAATTGTCGGACCAAGCCGAATATTACATTGGTGTCAGAATAAGGGATTAAAACTTATTGAGAATAAAAACAGTGAACAGTGATTGAACTATTTTGTGTAAAGTAGTGAAGTTAAAAATTAAAAAAAAAAAAAAAAAAATTGTAAAGTTTTGAAAGACTTAACTGTCCCTGAGCTAAAGGCCGAACTAAGCAAACGTGGCTTAAGTGGGACAGGCGTAAAAACCGAACTCGTTAAACAGCTGCAGGAATATCTGGAGCAGCAAAATGAAGACCCAGATACGTTTGCTTTCGAATCAGAAGCAAAAGTGGAAGAGGTAAATGCAAATGTTGCCTTATCTAACATGGTGTCAGTTCTTTTAGCCAAATTTGAAGAAAATGAAAAGAATGTTCTGAAACAACTAGAAACTCAAAGAAATGATGTCCTGAAACAACTAGAAGCCCAAACAAGGGACCAAAAGCAAGAACAGCAGAATGTTCTCAAACAACTAGAAACTCAAAGAAATGATGTCCTGAAACAACTGGAAGCCCAAAGAAGCGACCAAAAGCAAGAACAGCAGAATATTCTAGAGCGGTTCGATGAACAGAGAAACCTTTTAGAAGGCAGGTTTGCGGTCTTCGAAGGAAAAATCAATACTCTCGACGAGCGCGTCGAGCGCGTCGAAAAACAAAATGCACGTATCGAGAAAATGGACGAACGAATCGAAACCATTACAAATGAACTGGAAAAAGTGCGAAAGATGAAAGCTCGAGAACCTTCTGGTGAGTGCTCAAGGAAGAGAGAAGTGAATCCTCCAAGCTTTGATGGTCAGATTCCGTGGCCAATCTACAAGAAACAGTTTGAAGCAGCAGCGTTAACAAACGGCTGGGACGATCAGGAAAAATGCATTGCTCTTACGCTTGCTTTAAGAGGATCTGCTGCTGAACTGCTACAAACCATCCCAGCAGAGAAGAGTGGTGACTTCACAGTTCTGGTAAACGCAATCGAACAGCGGTTTGGGGATAGCCACATGACAGAAGTCTTCCGAGTTCAGCTTAACAATAGGACACAGAAAAGAGGTGAAACACTGCAGCAGCTTCAGGCAGATATCGAGCGATTGGTTCACCTGGCATATCATATCCAACAGCTGGTAACGAGATAATAAATCAACTTGCTGTTGAAGCCTTTGTGAGAGCTGTGGGCGATATAAATCTCCAAAGGGCTATCCGCACTGCCGGAAAGCGAACACTACCAGAAGCATTGGCTTTCGCTCTGACGATGGAAGCTGCAGAACAAGCTTCCCAAAACATGCATCGCGTAAGGGAATTAGAAGTCCAAGAATGTTCTTGTCAGAAGGCTACTGTAGAAAGGAGTCAGCGAGACGGACCAGCACGATGCTGGAACTGCAATAAGACTGGGCATCTACAGCGACAGTGCAGATTACCGCGAAGAGGAATCG
This sequence comes from Eupeodes latifasciatus, assembly GCA_920104205.1. Classification (NCBI taxonomy): domain Eukaryota; kingdom Metazoa; phylum Arthropoda; class Insecta; order Diptera; family Syrphidae; genus Eupeodes; species Eupeodes latifasciatus. The sequence goes on from OV049924.1 coordinate 224,143,134, forward strand.
CATGCCAACACTGTGGGAACAGAAGTTATACAAATGGTCAAAGTAACACCAACAATGTTGCTTCCGAAGTTGTTTCCCACCCGGGGAAACGAATAAGAACCAACTTCGAGGGGCAGGTATCGATGGCCCCAGAAACGACATCCAGGTTTCTCAAACAAAACGTGACAACAAGAGCCTGACCGTGGAAGCAAGTATAAATGGCAACAAATGTGTGGCTACCATTGACACCGGTGCCACGGCGTCCATCATACGGCAAGACCTCGTTAAGGAGGCATGGCTCCACAACACCAACAGCTATCGTCTAAGGACTGCAACAGGAGAGGCCGCAAAAGTTTATGGTGAGGTACGTCTTAAGATCCGGATTGCAGAGTTGGAATTCTCTCACCTGTTCCTGGTAGCAGATATATGCGACGAGTGCATTGTCGGCGTCGATTTCGTGAAAGATCACGGAGTGATATTGGACATCGGGAACCAAGTCCTGAAATATCGAAACATCGAGATTCCGATGATCTATGGGACCAACTCATATGAGACCTCGTCATCTGTGAAAGCCGTTATCAAAGAAGATCTCACTTTGCCTGCTTCTTCAGAGGTATTCGTGTGGACGAAATTGAAGGGTAAGCCTGGCAGCCATCGATACCTCATGGTCGAACCAGCATCTGTAAGGTCCTCCCAAAACGTCACCATTGGGAAGACTCTTGTGAGACCTTTAAAGAACATGGTTCCGGTACGAATACTGAACATCAAGCCGTATGAAGTTAAGCTTAGAAAAGGTGAGATTGTCGGACAATGCGAATCTGTATCAGCGATAACAAGGATCAACGAAGAAGACTCAAGGCAATCCTTGAAGTCCGAAGAGCTGAAATCCATAAAGACGAACATTCTCAAGTCATCTAATCTTGGCCACCAACAACGAAGAACTGCAGAAGGTCTCCTCGAAGAATTTGCAGACATCTTTTCGTCATAGAAAGGGAAATATGGCAGAACGCAACTGGTGCAACATCGAATCAATACCGGGGATGCAAGGCCGATTCGTCAACCTGCAAGACACCTTCCACTAGCCAAACAAGGTGAGGTTGAAGAACTGATAACCACCATGAAGGAAGAAGGTCTGATCGAAAACTCTAAAAGCCCTTCGGCGTCTCCAGTGGTCCTGGTAAAGAAGAAATACGGATCAACCCGCTTTTGCGTGGACTATCGAAGGTTGAATGATGTGACCAAGAAGGATAGCTACCCTCTGCCTAGGATCAGTGATACTCTGGACGCAATGGAAGGAGCACAATGGTTCTCAACTTTGGACTTGAAAAGTGGTTACTGGCAAGTCGAAATCCATCCTGAAGACAAAGAAAAGACAGCATTCTCAACAGGAAACGGATTGTGGCAGTTCAAAGTGATGCCTTTTGGACTTTGCAATGCTCCAGCGACTTTTGAGCGCCTAATGGAATGCGTCCTGCAAGGACTCACATGGAAATCTTGCCTGGTCTATTTGGATGATGTTGTAATCGCAACCTTAATATTAAATATTGTAATCACTGTACTTGTCATTGACTTACTCTGATTTTATATATATACCTATTTTGACATTAAAACTTCATTCTGAATTACGAAGTCTTGGTGTTCACCTCTACTTATCATTTGGCGACGTGGATTTTTTTCTAAATTTCGAACCACAAATTGTGATAATTCAAGGAAATTATGAAAGGGTAAGATAAAACGATGGACACATCGTTATAAATGGATGGCACAGATTTTGGAGGCTCAGAAATCATGGATGGAGACAAACACGCGGGGCACAACTGTTGGTAGTTCAGGTATGTCAGTTGTTCAGCCTTTTCCGGCTTACAAAAAAGATGAAAACTGGAAAACCTACTTGAAGCAGTTGGAGCAACATTTCGAGGCGTGTGGAGTTTCAGAGGATAAACAAAAGCGCGCATTTTTCTTTTCTTGGATTGGAAGTGATAACTTTGAAACTCTTCAGAAGCTCTATGGGAGAGAAGACTTTTCTACAAAGTCTTTCAAAGAGCTAACGGAGAAGCTTAGTGAGCATCTCGTGTCCAAAATTCATTTTCTAGCTGCCAGATATCAATTTCACAAAACGTCAATGAAGCCAGGGCAATCATATGCCGATTGGGTTGCTGATCTTCGAGGTGTGGCACGCAACTGTAAGTTTTCTTGTCCAAAAGAAGCGTGTTCAGAATCGTACGTAGATAACATGATTCGTGACATCATTGTTCTCTACACTCCGCATGACACTGTTCGAACGCAAGCTTTACAAAAGATTGACCCAGAGTTAAAAGATGTGTTGGATATAGCCACTGCATACGAGACAACACAAAAAACATTTTCGGCGATCAAAGAGAACAATAATGAGGTGGAGGTAAATACATTATCGACCTCAAAGAGATGTTCTCAGTCGCGCACACAATCCCATTCAGCGAGAAAATCTTGTCCCAGCTGTTTTGTGCATCATCAGAGAAGCGATTGTCGTCACAATAAAACTGTTTGCCATAAATGCAAAAAAATTGGGCACATAGCAGCTGTTTGTTTGATGAGTGCGAACGATGGGAATGCTAGTACGGTAAATTCAAAACGAAACAAAGAGCATAGGTCAAACAGAAGAGACAAAATAAAATCAAGGGGTAAATATACAGCTAATTCAATTGAACAAATTCATTTTAGTGAAGTGGTTAGGCCACATGAATGTGCGATGGTGAAAGCTGAATCAAGGCCGTGGATTATGGTGGATGTCGTTGTCAATGGGTGCCCGATGAGTTTCCAGGTTGACACGGGGGCATCTTGTTCGCTAGTTGGATTGGAAGGATTCCAGAAATTGGGGCAGCCAAAGTGCTGTTCTACAACCAAGTCTCTCCAAGCATACGGTGGAACACCACTAAGGTTAAAAGGAGAACTGGATGTGCAGGTGACATACGAAAATTCCACACATAATATGAATTTGCTCGTAGTTGATGGCCCTGGTGCGAACATATTGGGACTAGATTGGTTCAAAGCTTTCAGCTTAAAGGTTCAACACTCTATTTTACAAATTAAATCTAATGATTTTCTTCTCAACAGCATTGAGACGTTATGCAAGAAGTACGGCAGACTTTTTTCATCGGGGCTAGGCAAGTGCACATCCTTTCAAGCTCACTTGGAATTGAAGGAGGGTGCAGTGCCAAAGTTTGTACGTCATCGTCAAATTCCCTATGCTCTATTAGATGGAACGAAAAAAGAACTAGACCGCTTGGTGGGCGAGGGAATTTTGTCCTGGATTCAGCGCACTCAATGGGCCGCACCAGTGGTGATCGTCGAGAAGGCTTATAGTGGAATACGGATTTGTGGCGATTTTAAAACAACGGTGAATCCACAAATCGTATGCAATCGTCATCCACTTCCTCGACCACGAGATTTATTTCACAAGCTTCGTGGAGGAAAAGTATTCAGTAAAATCTATCTATCGGAAGCGTATCTTCAGATTGAACTGGACGAATCTTCGAGAGATTATGTGGTGATCAACACACCTTTTGGTCTCTTACGGTTCAATCGGTTGCCGTACGGGATAAGCAGCGCACCAGGCGAGTTCCAAGGTGTAATGGAACAAATCTTTGCGGATCTGCCTGTGGGTATTTATATTGATGATATAGTCATCTCTGGCACATCGGAAGAGGAGCATCTGCAAATTTTGGAAGAAGTTCTAAAGAGATTGGAAACAAATGGATTTCGATGCAACAAGCGTAAGTGTACGTTCGCAGCAGCAGAGCTTGAATACCTGGGGCACACGCTCAATTCGAATGGCATAAGTCCCTCCGAAAAACACTTGGATGCTCTTCGTTACCTACCTCGACCAACGAATTTGAAAGAATTGGAAGCAGTTATTGGTAAATTGAATTACTATAACCAATTTATTTCGAACTTTTCGCAGGTGGCAGGTCCATTAAATTCACTTCGTGCCAAAGGGGTTAAATTTGTGTGGTCTGAGCAACAACAAATAGCGTTTGAGAGTTTGAAGGACAGCATCCTAAAAGCAACTCGGCTGGCGCATTTTGATGTGTCTCTCCCCATTATTTTGGCAACAGATGCCTCAAGTTATGGCATTGGCGCAGTCATTTCCCATCGGTTTCCAGATGGTTCGGAGCAGCCGATTGCATTTGCCTCCAAGACTTTGGACTGCCATCAGAAACTCTATAGTAAAATAGAGAAGGAGGCGTTGTCGATTATTTTCGGCGTCAAAAAATTCCATTGTTACCTGTATGGCCGTATTTTCGAGCTGCAGACGGATCACAAGCCTCTAACGGCGATATTCAACCCGAGTAAGCAGATTCCCGAAATGACTATGAGACGTCTTCGGAACTGGGCTTATATTTTGATGGCTTACAGATACCAAATAAAGTATCGACCTACAGCGAAACATGCCAACGCAGACGCTTTGTCACGACTTCCAATTGGGCCAGATGTGTCTTTCGACGAACAAGACAATAATTTGCATAAAGTAAACACTTTAATTCTGGAAGATTTAGACACCACTCCAATAAATGCAACAGTCATTGGAAATCTCACCAAGAATGATAAATTATTAAATAAAGTTTCTTCGTACATCAAGAAAGGGTGGCCGGTAAAACTGGCGAGCAACGAAAAGGAGCTGAAACCATTTTTCGAACGTAAGTTAGCTCTTTCTTTATTTAATAACGTGATTCTCTTGACTTTAGATTATGATCGTGTCATTATTCCGGAAGCTCTGCAGTCCAGAGCATTGAAATATATTCATGAAGGTCATTGGGGCTGTTCACGTATGAAGCAGTTAGCAAGGCGGTATATCTGGTTTCCAGATATGGACCATCAGATCGAAAAATTGGTAGCTAACTGCGTCATACGCCAAACATCAGCATCGAATCCGAAAAAAGAATACGTGAATTGGCAACCAGCAGAAAATCCTTGGGAAAGGATCCATTTGGATTTTGCGGTTCCATTCTTCAATAAAATGTGGTTGATTTGCGTGGATTCTTTTTCCAAGTTTCCATTCGTGGTATCACTTTCGTCGGTGACTTCTGAGTCCACAATAAGAGCTTTACAGATGATTTTCGCCATCGAAGGACTCCCAAAGACGATAGTGACGGACAATGGTACGCAATTCACCGCTCAGGTTTTTGAAGAATTTTGCCACTACCATTCCATACAACATTGGAGAACAGCTCCGTTTCACCCTGCTTCTAACGGTCAGGCCAAAAGGTTCGTGCGAACATTTAAAGAAGCGTTTAAGAAGATTTTCGAAGAGGAGAAGAATACTGATGTTGCAGTCAACGTGTTTCTCTCGACATATAGAGCAACACCGAATCCTATTTCACAAAAGTCTCCAGCGGAGCTGTTGCATGGACGACAACATAGGAACCTGCTTTCGTGTTTTCTACCGAGCCAACATAAAATGTCTTTTTCAAGACAAGAACCTAAATTCCAACCTAAACAAAAAGTTCTAGCCAGACAATACAGGAAGTCCAAGAAGTGGTGCAAAGGAGTTATTACTAGCGTTTTGGGTAGTAACATGTATGGTATCCAAACTGATCGAGGATACATAAGGCGTCATCAAAACCAATTACGGTTATTGAAGCATCAACCTGAAGCAGACTCGACTTTCATTGGAAGTTCAGAAACTTCACCAAGTTCTAAACAAGATTCAATGGAAGGTAATGTTAATTTAAATAACCATGAATTTCCTTCATCTTTTAGACAAAATAATGATGAGAGTTCATCTGAAAATATGGAAATCGAACCGAAACAGGAATCATTTGAGCAAGTCACACAACCAACTTCAGAAGTGCACCAGCACGCTTCCAATCATGCGGATATGGATTCACCAGCTGGTCCACTCGAACTTAGAAGATCCAAACGACCTAAAAAGGCTCCTGTACGGTTCCCTCAAGGATGCTAAGTGCTTACATCCTTTGTAATTGTAGCGGAGGAGATGTTGTAATCGCAAACTTAATATTAAATATTGTAATCACTGTACTTGTCATTGACTTACTCTGATTTTATATATATACCTATTTTGACATTAAAACTTCATTCTGAATTACGAAGTCTTGGTGTTCACCTCTACTTATCAGATGACGTCATAGTATACGGGAAAACATTTGACGAACACTGTACAAATCTGAGAGCCGTGTTTCAAAGACTTCGAGAAGCCCACCTCAAGCTTAACCCAGAAAAGTGTTCACTCTTCAAAACCGAAGTGAAATATCTATGACATATCATCTCATCCCAAGGAGTGAAAACGGATCCTGATAAGGTTGACACCGTGAAGAATTGGCCAACACCACAGGACAAACACCAACTCCGAAGCTTTCTGGGTCTAGCCACCTACTATAGGCGCTTTGTGAAGGACTTTGCTGGAATCGCTAAGAGTCTACATCAGCTAACGGAAAAGGGAAAGCAGTTTAAATGGTCAGGTGAGTGCGAGCGCAGCTTTCAAGAGCTCAAGCAACGCTTGTGTAATGCACCAGTACTGACCTATCCGACTCCAGGAAAACCGTTTATCATTGATGCTGATGCCAGCAATGTCGGGATTGGTGCTTTACTGTCGCAGGTACATAATGGCGAAGAAAAGGTGATTGCCTATTACAGCGGGTACTCTCGAAGTCGGAAAGGAACTATTGTGTAACCAGAAGAGAACTTCTTGCACTGATTTTGGCAACAAAGCACTTCCATAAGTATCTCTACGGACAGAAGTTTCTTCTCCGAACTGACCATGGAGCACTAAACTGGCTTTTGAATTTCAAGAATCCAGAGGGTCAAGTGGCGAGATGGATTGAGAGGCTGCAGACGTACGATTATGAAATTCAACATCGGAAGGGGAATCTTCACTCAAATGCAGATGCACTGTCTCGGAGACCATGCAAGCAAGATTGTAAGCACTGCAGACGACAAGAAGAAAAAGAAGTGGTTACTGTCCAACGAACCAGAGCCGATCCCATTTATGGCTGGAGCAACGACGAGTTGAGGACGGCTCAACAAGAAGACTCAGATATCGAATCCATCCTCGCTTGGAAGGAACACCAGGAAAAACCAGAATGGGCTGATATCTCCGATAGAAGTCCGACTCTGAAGGCCTATTGGGCACAGTGGGACTCGTTTCATGTCCAAGAGGGTGTTCTTCGACGTAACGAGATCGAAGGTTATGGACGTTCTGCGAGAGATGCATGGTGGAGTTTCGGGAGGCCATCTAGGAGTGAACAAGACGCTAGAAAAGGTTCGACAACGATTTTACTGGCTACATGCAAGGGAAGATGTCGAGAAGTGGTGCCGAAAATGCGATACCTGTGCTGCCACCAAAGGCCCAAACAAAAAGAACCACAGCCACATGCAGCAGTATAATGTCGGAGCACCCTTCGAAAGGATTGCAGTAGACGTGGCGGCTCCATTTCCGGAAACAAATAATGGAAATCGTTATATTCTGGTCGTCATGGATTACTTCAGCAAGTGGCCTGAAGCATACGCCATTCCAAACCAAGAAGCCAAAACAGTCGCAGACAAAATTGTCTTCAACTGGGTGAGCAGATTCGGCGTTCCATTAGAACTGCATTCCGACCAGGGAAGGAATTTGGAATCAAACATATTTCAGGAAGTTTGTGGGCTTCTGAAATCAAGAAGACAAGAAAAACACCACTTCACCCACAATCTGATGGCATGGTCGAACGATTCAACCGAACCCTGAAGGAACATCTTTGCAAAGTTGTGGACGACAAGCAGCGAGATTGGGATCGACACATTCCACTGTTTTTGATGGCGTATCGAAGTGCAAGACATAGCTCAACTGGTCATACAGCGTCTGAGATTTTGATGGGAAGGAACATCAGACTGCCGAGCAAAATAAAATTTGGATGTCCCACGTCGGAGCTGCAAGCCGAGGATGACTACATTGATGACCTCAGAGAAAGACCAGGTTGAAAATAAAGATGTTCAGTGACCGAATGAAGACACGCTACGATATACGAGCGACAACAACAGAGTTCCAAGCAGGAGATCGGGTGTGGCCTTACAATCCCCATCGACAAAAAGGGTTGTCACCGAAACTTCAACGGGACTGGGAAGGTCCATATACAGTCATTACAAAAATCAACGATGTCATGTACCGGATACAAAAGGGAGTCAGAGGAAAACCTAAAGTTGTACATCGCGACCGGCTACATCGCTACAGTGGTGATGAGAACGATAAATTTGTTCGGGACGATCAATCCTAAGGAGGGGGCAATGTAATGTGTATACACTCTCTATCTCTTTTAATATCGGATTAATAGGAGAACTCGCTTCTTTAAGCATCGAGAAACATCTAGTGGCTAAGAGGGGAACTCAATTCATTCAGCGCATACAAGAACCTCAAAAGGGGTAACATCTAGGGATTAAGAGGAGAACTAGCTTCGTTAAGCATCTAGTGATAAAGAGGAGAACTTCGTTAAGCATCGAGAACAACCTCGTAGATTCTCGAACCGATTTGAGGTATATAAATAGGCGCTCGGAAGCGAAGCGGTTAATGATTGGTTGTGAACTGTGATAAAGTAAAGAGTGTGTAAAGTAATAATTGAAAGTGTTGAATAAATAATTTTTGGGAGTAATTTGAATAAAGTGAATTTGTGTTTTTATTTACGAAGTTTGAATAAGTTTTAATTGTCGGACCAAGCCGAATATTACAATATCTTCGTTTTTGACTTCGTTTTCTTCCATGGTCACTTGAACATACATTTCCCCTTACTCTCAAAAACTCTCTTTAATAAACCTTCCAACACTCGCCAGATATAGAAAGTATTTGCAATTTTGTTTTATAATTGGAATTATTAATGGGTCAATATCATCTCCATCAGGGGGAGAGTACGATAACTCAAGCGACAAAGTTTCATGACGGATTTGTATAGAACATTTAAAAACAAGCATTTTTTAGTACGGGAGGGAGGGTCTATCTCCCCCCGTTTAGGCGGGAGGGGCAATTTAAAAAATTATTATTTAAAATGGAAAAAATAGTTAACAAATATTGTTAATACTTACAACTAAGTTCTATACATTTTTTTATGTAAAACTTTTCTCTATTAGCTTGTTTTTAAATCAAGTCAAAACTATGTATAGTTTTTGAAAAAAATTGTTTTAAACTCAAAATTTGTGCAAAAAAAAGATAAAAAAGGGTTAAAGTGTAATTTTTCAAAACTCTAAGATTATATACTATTTTTTTTTTAGAACTCATTGCTCTTATTTGTTTTTGATCAAAAACTGAAAACTAGATGATTTTATGTCTTCTAGTTCTTGAGAAAATTGAAATTTACCAAAACAAATATTTTATTAAATTACTTTGTCCTTGCTTGAGTATTTACGTAGACTTATTTTGATAGTAATAATCGAATATGGATTAAGATATACCTAGGGTTAATTAATTTGTCTTAAATCCAGCTTATTTAAATGCAAAAGAAACTTTGCATGCACCCCAGTAGTATAAATAGGTAACTCCTACTCCACGGCACGGCACCGCACGGCACCGCACGGCACATCCCAATTGGGATGCATTTCCAAGTTTCTAATTTGATTCTAATTGGGAATAAGTGTCAGTGGTTGAATTTGTATCACCATTTGTATTTTCATTTGAATATTGGTTGTGGGATTGGATGTTCAGTGATAAATTGGTTGTGGGATATGCTTTTGTAGTCGGATTTCTAGTTCAAAAATTAAATTTTTGTTGGAATATTGCTTTTTTGGTTGGGTAGCTCCTACTCCACCCAATTCAAAACCTATGTCACTCCTACTCCACCCAATTCAGAATCTATGTCACTCCTACTCCACCCAATTTGCATTCCCAATTCTAATTGGGAATAAGTGTCAGTGGTTGGATTTGTAGCACCATTTGTATTTTCATTTGAATATTGGTTGTGGGATTGGATTTTCAGTGATAAATTGGTTGTGGGATATACTTTTGCAGTCGGATTTCTAGTTCAAAAATTAAATTTTTGATGGAATATTTCAAGTTTGATTCTTATTGGGTATAATTATCAGTGGTTGGATTTCTAGCACCATCTGTATTTTTTTTATTTCAACATTGGTTGTGGGATTGGATTTTCAGTGATAAATTGGTTGTGGGATATACTTTCATAGTTGGATTTTTTTGATAGCACAACATTAGCACCTGCACGGCATGCAATATAAAATTGATGTGTGCATTGGATAAACATATTCTTAATAGGATGTTCATATGCTTAAGATCAAATAAGAACTAGCATTCCAAAATACTTACCTCTGTTGGTTGTGCTGGTTAGAATTATATACAATGCAAGAGAATTTCAGAAGAGTTTGATTAAAAGACATATTTGTTTTTAGTACGATATTTATTTATATTAAAAACATATTTACTTTCCTTATATCAGGTTTACAATTATTTTCTTATCGTTATGTATGTATACATATATTTTATTTTATTCTCAAACTATTCTGGTAACAACTTGTTCAAGCGGATTATAGTCAATAATTCTATCATGAAGCATAAGGCAGTAAGCTGAAGTATTTGCAGGAATTTGTTTTGATGTTCTCATTTCCAAACGTATGTCGATGGGTCCTGTTTTCATAGTTTCATTTTGGTGTCTGCAGTCTACCACAAAAACTGGAGCATGTGATTTGAATAATTCCCAGGAAAGAAGAGGTTCAGTGATGTTTTTATTATAGTAAGATTTTTGAAAGTCTGTGTACATTTTGTAAAACAGGCTATATCTGTTTTTTTCAAAAGAAACATTGAAATCTTCATGTTGATAAACATCAGAGTTTAAATAAACTTTTAAGTCTGTTAGATTACAATGATCAAACGTTGTAGGATCAGCACCAGATTTTTATTTTTCCCAGTTTGTAAAGCAAAAACAATGTATCGAGGTTTTTCTATTTGTGTTGTTGTTTTGACATTCCAGATATGATGATCAGAACTTGGCAGCATGGGATATTCATAAAGATCCCAGTTTTGGAAAGCAATTTTCATAGAGCTGCTTTTACTTATAGATTTATATAAACTTAATTTCATGGAATCTGATAAGGTTACGTGGGGTACTTTCCATTGTATTTTTTGAATGTTAATTTGTACTTTTTCATTGGTTGGAGAGATCAATGCGTTTTCATCCACTCTTGAACGAGTGATAATAAAATAAGATCATGTCGAGCATTTGGAATGATTTTTTTATAATCTTCAGCGAATCCTAAAAGTTTGTTCAGTGGAATACAATAATTAAAATGAAATGGTTTCAAATTAATATGTGAGTCAGGAGACCAGGATGCATTTAATAGCATATCACTTTCATTTTTAGTTAAAGATAAATAGTTTTTGATCGTTGATGTTATTCCGACATTTCTATTGTAGTCGATTCCCTTGCCATTAAGTTCATAACGTATTTCATCAAAAAGAAAAGCCATGGCATTGTTTACAAGTTTCGTATTGACTATTTCTTTTACATCTGCTGTCGATAGTGATCCTTCAATATATAAAAAACTTTCCGAAGGGAGAACATTAAGATTTTGATGTTGTATACAAATCTGATTGATGTCATTTCGTTCAAAATTGTTTTGATATGGTGAATAAGTATGGTACTCATATTTAGAAATACTTTCACTTATTTTAGGATCTTGGAAAATATTCAACATTATTTATGACTTCTTTTTAATTTAAGACCTATTGACAACAAAAAGTCCTGATTATGTTTGGTAAGGCAATGTGTTACCGCAGCTGCGTTCGAAGCTTGATTGAAGATATTATGATATTATGATATTATTGTAATGTGTATACACTCTTTATCTCTTTCAATAATAAGGGGCAACATCTCTTTAAGCATCTTCTTTAAGCATCGAGAAACCTCTAGTGGCTAATAGGAGAACTCGCTTCTTAAGCATCGAGAAACATCTAGTGGCTTAGAGGGGAACTCATTCAGCGCATACAAGAACCTCGAAAGGGGTAAGCATCTAGTGATAAAGTGGAGAACTTCGTTAAGCATCGAGAACAACCTCGTAGATTCTCGAACCGATTGGAGGTATATAAATAGGGGCTTGGAAGCGAAGCGGTTCATTATGGATTGTGAATTGCTGTAAAGTAAAGACTGTGTTTGAAAAGTAAAGACTGTGTTTGAAACGTAATAATTGAGTGTTCAATAAATAAGTTTATATCGATTTAAATAAAGAAAATTTGTGTTTTTATTACGAAGTGAGAATAAGTTTTAATTATCGGACCAAGCCGAATATTACATTATTCTTAACAATGTTTTTATAAGATATTGAGTTGTCTATGCTTTCATACACAATCATTTTTCTGGTTGTAAATGTAAACGAACCGTTATGTTTTCTCCTCTAAAATTAATATCTTATCGTCTTGATCGCAGAGCTTAAGGCACAATGATGTTATTCGTTTGACGTTCACAGGTAAATATATAACATTGCTTGGAACTTCTATGATTTTATAGCCAGGGCTTACTTTAACAGAGAATTCATGTAAAATATGCGCCGATTGGTTATTAATGTACGTTCCATCTATGATGTTACATTCAATGCGGATTGTATTAACTCTATTTATGTTAACATACAGATCTGATTCATGTAGCAAGTTTGATTTCAACAACTTCTTACTAAACCCTAAAAGCGAACCAATAGAATTTGGTTTTAAAAAGTCGATATCATCTGAACTGAAAATTTCACATTTCAGAGTGTTGTTGTTTGCCTTGATTTTAATTTCAATTTTCCTTTGGTTTTTCTTTTTTTTTATTTATATCATTAATTTTTTTTTTATTAAATTATTAATATCTTCAATTTCATATGAACCAATAGGAAAAGAAATAACAATTTTACCGATACATAACATGTTATTACTCTCATATACATTAATTTGTAATGGAATTATATGTTTGGAAATCTATAAGTCCACATACACAATTAGATTTTAGGACGATTGGTGGAAAATACTGAGCATTAAGAGTTGACTCATTCCCACTTAAAGCAAGTGTTAACGACATGTTGATTAAAAGACAAATGAAACATTTTTCATTTTTACACATCATTTTATTCATATTTGATTACATTATTATAAATAAATAAATAAATTTATTATATTCTAAGTTTATAACATTATATTACATTACATTATTATATTATATTATTAAACAATCTTTTTTCGAATTTATTTATTTTTTTATATGTATACATATATTTTTACAGGTTTTTTTTCATAGTAAGGGATCATTGTCATTGGGAATATTTTTATGTCCCCAGGCAAGCGTGCTGATGTTATCTGTACATATATACATATCTTTTTGTGTCCTTAAAACTTAATGCCAAGTTGTTTAAATTTTGGGTGTAAATTGTATGTAATTTACTCCTAAAAGTTAACATATTTTCATATTTTTCAATTTTGTTAAATAGACATCTTTTATAGTCATCTATTCGTAATCGTTTGGTGACAGATCTTTTGACTCCTCTCGCTTTCTGGGCAGATTTAGCATTTTGTACGGTGAAAGAGTACATTTTAGCTCTCAAACCAACAAATTCCAACATTTTTTTCCCACAGGTCTCGTCTTTAAACATACCTAAAGCTTTGTTATTCATCCTAGGAATATTATGTTGGTTATTGGGATCAAAGTCATATGTATCAAACCTAAATGGTATATCATCCAAAATATCAGAATAGAAGTCTTCACATTACATTATAAATCTATACTATTATATAAAAGCGAAACCATTTTAAAGTTTGTAACGCATGATCTCAGAAAGTAGTCAACCGATTTATTTGAAATATATTTTATTATTTTCTATATTGTTATGAGAGTGTTTATGGCTTTAATTTTTTTTCATTAATTATTTGTCAAACTTAAATATTATTAATTTTACATTTTTTGTCCATTTTTTTTCATTAGTTGACTTATACAACCACTCATATCTTAAAACCTATACAATAATCGACAAAGATTAGCATTGCTTCATAAAGTCAATATTGTTGCGCAAATTTTAAGCCTAAAATCACTTCTAAGCTAAACACACAACCTGAGAAATAAATAAAAACAAATTATAAAATTATAAACTTTTTGAATTTATTTTATCCAGGAAATTAGATTCAATCACAATCGCGAGGTCGCTGCTTTGTTTCATTTCATTATCATTCCAACATTTTTAATTTTCTTTTCTTCCCATGCTCTTTCTCTCTTAATATGTGTTCCATTTAATAGTTACGTTTTTTCTCTTACCTACCTACCTACATATTCAATTTTTCATTGTATAGTTCATCAACTAACCTACACACACACATTATTTTTTTGTTTCTTTAATTCTATCGTCACATCGCTGATGGACATTTAATAAAAATAAATAAACAGTGCCGTGCACATGAAATGCCGATTTATCTAAAGAAATATTAGATCTTCTTTATTTTCTGGTTCGAGAAAGTGAATAGGTTATAATTCTTCCAATTTAAAAATAAAAAAAGTTCTATTATAATAGCTGAATTACCAATTTTGTATCACTTCCTCGATAAAGAAAACTGAAATTAAGTTCAAATTTTCTTTACAAACAACTCGAAGAAGGTACTTACAATGACGTCGATAAAAAGAGCACACAAATGTGGGTAGGTTAAGTCAGTTGCACTGCACTGAACATGAGCAGTTGAATAAAAAAATGTGTCTATGGATATTTACACACGCATACCTATAGATGTATGAGAACATGAAAAACACAAATTTGTTTTTTTTTTTACCGCAAACTATATTTTTCAGTTCCAAAAAAACCGTTTCTAGGTATGAATAAAAGAAAGAAAAGAAAAAAATAGACAAAAATTTCGTTCTGTTTTCAACTATTTCAACAATTTGCGAAGCAACGCGAGCACGGGTCGACTAGTATATTATAAATAAAGGAATCAGTATCCATATAGTTAAGAAGAGCATTTTCATGATATTTTGGTTTGATATAGTCATAGTGGAATTCATACATAAGAATTTTTAAGAGCTCAAGTACTATGAAACCTAGATAAATCGGTTTGTTGAGTGTAACATAACATTTACTCATTTGTATAGCCAACAATGGGTTAGGTACTCGATCATCTTCTTGAACTTTCCAATACTTCACTTGTGATCAACCGACTGATATGCTTTATCCACATAAAGTGCGTAACTTTACCGCTCATGTGGAGTAAGAGATTAACATGATTGCGTTTCTCTTGCATTGTCATGTAATATGGGCCCTCAATTTGTGTTTTTTCTGCCTCAGAAATTCCAAAAACGTTGATGCTTATGTTGTTCTTAGATTCAAACGTTTTTATTTCTGATAGTTCAAGGGGAAATGAGAGCCCTGTGAAATCCAGAATGATATTGTCCAGGGCAATTATATCTCTGGATATATCAGATACTTGATAGTAGGAAGATGTTCTCTCTACATGTGACTCAAGCTGTGGATGAAAAGCAGATATAATTGCCCATTTAAAACAATATTCATCATTGTTCTGTACATTGACAATGGCTTTCTTGGCAAAGATAAATATCTTGAACCACTCAATGGCTGGTATTTATTAATGTTGATTTCCACTGATTTTATTCTTATCAGTGCCCATCCACTATCCTTTTCTTGGAATTCATCCAATTTTGATTAGGATAGTCTTGATCATTTCCTCAAGCATGGGATTTATTTCCACTTCCAGGAAAACTGCTTTCATTTCCGCAGCCATTGATTTCAACTCTATCAACATTTCCTCACCACTTATTTTTACGTAGATAGATAGATAGATAGATTTATTGATTTATCAAGAAAATTTTTTACAAAATCATTACGTTTAATTGACTTAAATCTTATAAGGCATGGCCAGAGGGGCCGTCAGCCAGATGATAGCCTTGCTTAATGTTTTTTTTTTTGAATTTTGTAAATTAATTGATTTTTTATTTTAAATTTAAAAGCTTTCACTTATTATTTTTCTTCTATAGTTTACTGCTATTTCAATAAATTGTGCTAGTTGTTGCCAGTTTTTCCCATTTAAATTCGCTAGAAGATCAACTTCTTCTAAAATATTTTGTTGCCATATTTGTCGTCGGATTTCTGCCAGAATTGGACATTTTGCGATGAAATGAACTATATTTTCCCATTCGTTGGTATTGCACATGGAGCAAATCAGAGCTAAGTCATTGCGGTGCGGTATGAAGTTTAAAGATAACAACTCTCCTCTTGCTCGGAACAGGAAAGATATTTGTTCACAGCTAAAATTGTCATTGAAATAGTTGCCTTGTCCTAAATCATATTGGAGTTTTGAATATATTTTTCTGTGAAGTGAGCTTCTCGCCTTCTCTATGTTGTCTTCCCTTGCTTTGTAATGGAGGCTTTCCAGTAAATTACAGAGAAAAGGTTTCCACTCTGTAACATTTTCCAAAGTCAAGCTGAAAGGTATTTCGCACGAGTCTGCTAAATTTTTCCATTCTTCAAACCATGAACTTTGGGACCTTATGACTGATACTGCAATCTTCCTAGCAATTTTATCGGTGTGGCTGTTCATCAGTTTAACAATGTAATTGAAATGTAATCTAAGTGATCTTAGGTACAGTGGTGATAACCCAGTTTCGATAAGAAGCATATAGTTTGGTGTTGCGTCCGGTAGACAAAACTGTCGTTTTAAAAAGAATCGGAGGAGTTTTTCAGTTGTCTCCAATGGGCGCCAGCCCCATGATTCTGCAGCATACAACATGATGGACTGAGACGTTGCGGTAAAAACTCAATATTTGGTGCTGAATGAGAGATCCGAATTTCCGTTAATATTTTGCCATATTGTACCAACAGCGTTTTTGGAAGCCGATAGCTTTTTCTCAAGGTGCTTTTCGGTATTCAGGTTGCTCGTTACAGTAAAACCAAGGTATTGGTATTCTTTGACATTTTCGATTAAATCTTCACCATACTACCATTTTTGATTTGCAGCCAAAGGTCCATTTCCTCTCCGAAAGACCAACGTTTTGGATTTGTTGAGATTTACAGTAAGGTTCCACTTAAAGCAGTAATCCCTTAATTTATTGATCATTAGCTGCAACAGGGACTCCTGTGATTCCGATAGCAGAACTAGGTCGTCTGCATACATAAGTATTTTAATAGGGAACCCATCGATTGTTATGCCACATGGCAATTCATTATTTAAATCTTGAATGTAAAGGCAGTGAGGGGCTGAGATTACAACCTTGTTTCAATCCAGCGAACGCAAGAAACCACTCTGACAAATTTTGCCCATCCCATACTGTATAGCTTGTTTCTTTGTAGATGTTTTCAATCAACCTTCCAAATTTAAGAAATATCCCGTCTCTAAACAGCTTGTAAATTAGGGCTTTTCTGTCGATAGAATCGAAAGCTGCTCGGAAATCGACGAAAAAGGTGTATAATTTTTTGCGCCTACGAAGATATAATTCAGCAATGTTCGTCAAGCTAAAGATGTGGTCCACTGTAGAATATCCTTTCCTGAACCCAATTTGTACTTCACTGAGAAGGTGCTTACTTTCGACTTATTTTCTGAGGCGGCATCTTAAGATTTCCATAAATATTTTAAGCGAAGAGTTAAGAAAAGATATACCCCTATAGTTCGCTGGGTCCATCTTATCTCCTTTTTTGTGTAGGGGAAAAATAATAGATTTTCTAAAAGCATCCGGTGCATTTCCTGTGGTGAAGGTATCATTATATACTTTTTTAAGATGCATAAGATAATCTTTTGTTGCATATTTGAAGAATTCGTTTGGGATCCGATCAACTCCGGGAGCTTTATTTTCTTTAACATTCGCTACAATTACTTCAACCTCTGAGATTGTTATTTCGCTATCAAGTATTAGGTTTTCGAAATTAGGCCTGGCATACTGAATTTGTTGAGAGAAAAGTTCTGCGTTCAACTGATTTTGAAAATGTTTTTGATCCAAACGTTTTTCCTTTAAGGATTCTTATTGCTCTCCAAAAATCCGAAGAGTTTCTGCAGACAGCTATACTTTCTGCTTGTTTCTTCAAATGGTTCACTTTTTTAGCATTGCAAATAGCTTTGAAGGCTCTTTTAGCAGTAATGTAGTTGGCTTTTAAAGAAATGGCATTGAAGTTTTGGTACAAGTTTAAAAACGCAAAAGATTTTTTCCTCGCAGACTCACAGTCCTTATCATACCACTGTGATTTAGCTTTGCAGGGAACTGGATTAGCTTGATGTGTAATGGCTGTGGATGTTATGATGTTCTCCAAAACTTCTATCGTCAAAATGTTCTCATTTATTCCTTGTACTGTCATATTTCGGTTTAAACTCATTTGATACGCTTCAACTCAATTTTTGTTCCATTTCAGTTTTGGAAGAAGGCAATTTTGTGTTTCTAGTTCGTTTTCTGATTCTGAAGTGGTCAAAGTGGTTACCAATGGCATATGGTCGGAGTATATCTGACTGTCTACCTCGAAATCATAAAGATAAACAGAAATGTCGTTCGACAAGAAAAGATAATCTATAACAGATTGGCCTGGATTGCGGATGAAAGTGAGTTTATCTTCCTCATCACTTTATTGTGTACCGTTCATAATGGACGGATCGAAAGCATTTCCCATGTCCAAAATCATAGCGTTTAACTTTTTATCTCTGGATTTTCTTGCAAACGAAGGTTTTCCAAATGATACGCACTGTTCTTGTCGGGTACGCGCATTAAAATCGCCAACGAGAATACTGTATTTGTCTCCCAACTTTTGCATAGCCTCGAGTAAATTTGCAAAATCGGATTGCCAATGCGAACAGTTAATATAAACAGGCAATACATTAATCACTTTGTTATCTATCATAATTTCTAAATATTTTAGCTCCTCCATTTCCTTGAAACTGTGTTGCATTGTTGAAATCGTCCTTTTGTATCCATATGGTGCTCCATCCGATGTTCTACCTATTGTCGCTCCATTTCTTTTTACAGCTTCTACCTAACATAGCTCATAATCCGTGAAGAAGTCTTCGAAGTATTTTTGTTTTTTTTTTCATGACATGCGTTTCAAAAAGGAAAAATATTTCAAAAGTATTGACTTAGTTGAAAAAATCACAATATATTTTTTTGTTTGATAATCCATTGATATTATAGCTTAAAATTTTAATTTTCTTATAACTAATTTTATTTTCAATTTTCTGGCTGACTGGTAAATCCTAGTGCGAACTTGCCTTTACATGATCTGCATTTCGATGCTCTACATTACCGATACCAATATTGTTTACCATTTGAGATGTAGATGGCGGTAGAGAATTGATTGTGTGGTGGCACTGAGTCGATAGTCGCGCCTCTACCAATCAAGATCACCAAGAAACCAAGTTTCTAGAATTTTCCATCGTTTGAAAAAACCAAAGATACCAACTGCCAAATCCTTGAAATTTTTGTATGTACATATTTGCTTGAATTTAAAACCTTACTTAGTCAGTGGTATTCAACAAACAAACAGCATAATTTTCAATCGTGCCAAAATTGTTAGCTTGCTTACTTCTTGATAAATATATAATTGTAGAAGTAAACACTTATTTTGATCTCAATAAAAATAAACGAAAACATTTAAACAAACTTTATTTTCTTTTGATTGATCAGTGACAGTTCTTTCAGTGGTTGCTTTTTTATTCGCTCAGTTGTTGACAAATATAGTTGGTTTCTGTGTAACGGCACCACAAATTGGTGACCCCGACGTGATTCAACTGAGTTCCAACTATCACAAAAACAATAACCATCAACCAACCACCACAAAAACAATAACCATCAACCAACCATCACAAAACAATAACAGCAAACACAACAATAAAAAAATAACCAGAACACGTAAGTCATTTTATCTTTCCTATATTTTAAAAATGATTGCCCGAACGCCAACAAACGATTTGTAGTCAGAAGGAACGGCTGAAGAAGACAAGACCCCAGCCGGTGAAAACTTAAATCAAAGCCTACTTGACTTAGACAGTGATCCATTCCTTAATAACTTCAACCACGCATCTTCTGGTAGTGTTCCTTTGCATCCTCCGTTGACTGGTGCCACATATAACGGATCTCGTCAAAACTCCGACCCTAAACCAATAATACCGCCTGGTGCAATGTTTATGCCTCAATACCACAACCACGTGCAGCAAGAGTATGTGTACGCCGTCAATCTGCATCTTCCGCAATTTTCACCGGAGACCCCAGAACTTTGGTTCGCCATAGCAGAAGCTGACTTCACGGCAAACTGAATAAGCAGCGACACTCAAAAATATTATCAGCTCCTTAAAGCCTTACCACTGCATATCGCCAACCAGCTGATCGATATTGTAAACAACACTCCAGTGCACGACAAGTACAAGACACTCAAAACTGCAATCCTCGAGCGTTTCTCTGAATCACGCCAAAAACAAATACAAAAGCTACTCCGAGAGAAGGTCCTCGGCAACAAAAAACCTTCTCAGCTTCTCAGAGAAATGCGAGAGTTGGCAAACAATGCAGTGAGTGATGAAGTGCTACATCAGCTTTGGACAGAACGGCTGCCGGAAAAAATTCGTCCTCTGCTCGTCATCTCAGACAATTTAAGTGACCTTAAAGCCCTAGCGGAGACTGCTGAACGCATCATGGATGAATTGGGTGGTGCTTCGATCATGGCTGTAAGTTCATGAGACATCATGCCTTCGCCAACAACACGAACATCAAGTTCACATGATGTCCTTCGACTGGAACGACAAATTCAAGACCTAACCATCACGGTCAAATCGTTCCAGAACGAACTTAATGGTTTACACCTGGCGCATCAACAGACCCAAAACCAGCTCCTGGAGATGCAACTTCGGCAACAACAGCCATCGTCCAGTGGAGCGCTGCCACAATGACAAAACACGCAGCAACGTCAGTACGCGCAGAGAAGTCGTTCGAGAGGCAGGTCCGCTACACCCAACCGCAATGGTATTTGCTACTACCACAACACGTGGGGTAACGAGGCTCGACAATGTACTCAGCCATGTAAATATACTCCTAGTTCGTCCAAGCAGGAAAACTAGAAATGCTGTCACTAATTGGAGCAGTTGGTGACAGCATAGCTACTTCACCTTTACACGAAATCCGTCTGCATATCCACGACCACTCAACTCAACGAAAATTCATCATCGACTCAGGCTCGGTGGTATCCATTATTCCATCCAACTTCCTCAACAATAGACCGGAACAAGAACAGCTCACCCTCTATGCAGCGAATTCAACCCCTATAACCACTTACGGCTGCAAAACACTCAAACTTGACCTAAACCTCAGAAGAAGTTTTTCTTGGCCGTTCATAATTGCGGACATACCAACTGCAATTATTGGCGCCGACTTCTTGAGCCACTTCAACCTGCTCGTCGACCTCAAGAACCAACGGCTGATCGACCCACTCACTTCGTTCTCAACCAGAGGTGAAACACTTGAGACGTCAACTTACAATATTTCAACGATCGACGGATCACTTCCTGAACAATACGCCAAGCTCCTCAAGGAATACGTTGACATCACCAAACCTATCAATAGCCCAAACCTCACCAATGTACAGTACGCTCATCGCATTAAAACAACAGGTCCTCCAGTATCTTCACGTGCTTACAAGCTTGCAGGAGAAAAATCAGCAGCCGCAAAGACACAAATCTCCGAGATGCTGGAAGAAGGCATCATTAGACCATCAAGAAGTCCTTACGCGAGTCCTATCCATCTAACCAGAAAGAAAAACAATGATTGGCGACTCTGCGGGGACTACAGACAGCTTAAAACCAACACCAAAGCCGATAAGTATGCGCCTCCACTTGTGCAAGACCTCTTCCTTCGCCTCCATGGAAACCACGTCTTCACAAAACTGGATCTGGACAGAGCTTACTATCAAGTTCCTATGCATCCAGAAGACATCCACAAAACGGCAATCATCACACCATGGGGTCTTTATGAGTATCTGGTGATGCCATTCGGTCTCAGAAACGCAACTCAAACGTTTCAAAGATTCATGGACTCCATCTTCCGTGACCTCGATTTCGTCTTTGTCTACATTGATGATATACTCGTAATGTCCAAAGACGAAAACCAACACATCGACCACCTCCGGACAGTCTTTGAACGTTTGAAAGCCTTCTCACTGAGCATCAACATCAAAAAGTGCATGTTTGGTCAAACTGAAATCAACTTCCTGAGCTATAACATCAACGCTTAGGGATATGTACCATCAAGCGATCGGGTAGATGCAATATTGAAATTCAAAAAACCCGAGACAATACAAGAACTTAGACGATTCCTTGGAGTGACAAACTACTACCGACATTGTATTCCTAATGCTGCACAATCACAACTTCCGCTCAACGCATACCTCCAACGTTCAATAAAAAACGACAAAACAAAGATTCAATGGACTGAGGAGGCAACAAAGGCCTTCGAAGAATGCAAAGAGAAGATAGCAAATGACACACTCCTCGCTCATCCCACAACAAATTCTGCTTTGACACTCACCACCGATGCATCATCTTCTGCTATTGGAGCCAAACTTGAGCAGCAGAATGGAAACACCTGGGAGCCGCTTGGATTCTTCTCCAGAAAACTCAGTCCCTGTGAGCAGAAGTATTGCACATATGACCGTGAGCTGCTAGCCATCTTTGCCGCAATACAATTTTTCCACCACTTGTTGGAGTGTCGCACCTTCAAAATTAGAACAGAACACAAACCTTTGATTTATGCTTTCAAACAGAAGCATGAGGAAGCACCTGAGCGCAGAATCCGACAACTTGACTACAACTCACAATTTACAACGGACATAGTCTACGTAAAGGGTGAAGACAACGTAGTTGCAGACGCTTTGTCTCGGATCAACACTATCAACATGCCAACAATACTTTCTCAACAAACAATTAGAGACGAACAATTCAACGACGAACATCTTCGTGATCTAGTTACAAGTTCATCAACTCTACATCTCCATGAACTGCAAGCAGAACCAGACGTCAAATTATACTGCGACATTTCTACTCGCTTAGTCAGACCATACATCCCTCTGTCACTTCGAAAAACAGCGTTCGAAATCATCCACAACACCGCTCATCCCAGTGGAAGGACAACATCACGTCTGCTGAGAGAAAAATTTATTTGGCCTGGAATACGAAAAGATGCTTTACAATGGTCTCGAGAATGCATAGCATGTCAGAGATCTAAAGTACATCGTCACAACAAAGTTCAACCTGACCACATCGTTGTTCCAGACTCCAGATTCAACCATCTTCACATCGATATAAATTTTCTCCCAATGGTCCAAGAGTTCCAGTACTGCCTTACCATGATAGACCGTTTTTCGAGGTGGCCAGTAGCAGTTCCCATCAAGGACATGAGCGCAGATACTGTCGCAACGAATTTATTCACCCACCGGATTGCTCACTATGGTTCTCCTGTAACTATAACAACGGATCAAGGATCACAGCTCGAGTCAGCTCTCTTTCAAGCTCTTGCCAATCTCGTTGGAAGCAAGAAAACACGAACAACACCATACCATCCACAATTTAACGGAATGGTCGAGCGAATGCACAGAACATTGAAGGCAGCTTTAATGTGCTCACCAAAACCTTGGATCGACATACTGCCAACAGTCTTACTTGGTTTGAGGACATCATTCAAGGAAGACATCCAATCCACTCCAGCAGAAATGCTATATGGAACGTGTTTGAGGATACCTGGTGAATTCTTCGTGTCATCGGCTCTACTACCAGACTCTTCAACATTCATATTCATCACAACAAATCAAGAATGTTCATCTTGAAAGATCTGAACATCTGTTCACATGTTTGGTTGCGGTGCGATCATGTCAAAGCGCCACTTGAACCACCGTACCAAGGTCCTTACAAGATCCTCGAGCGAACTTCGGACAGAATCTATAAGATACTTGTTAATAATCAAGAAAAACATGTATCTATAGACCGACTCAAACCTTGCTACATAAGCAAAACCGACAGCGAATACACTGAAGACTCACCTGCATCCAGTCAACAATCAACAAGTCAACAAATCCAACCACATCTTTGGGGTTCAATCATGGATCCACCTCAACGCACGTACCAGCAAAATTCAAAACAATCCGTGCATTTTCAACCATCCAGATGAAACCCACTCGGGGGGGAGTGACTGTGGCGGCACTGAGTCGATAGTCGCGCCTCTACCAATCAAGATCACAAAGAAACCAAGTTTCTAGAATTTTCCATCGTTTGAAAAAACCAAAGATACCAACTGCCAAATCCTTGAAATTTTTGTATGTACATATTTGCTTGAATTTAAAACCTTACTTAGTCAGTGGTATTCAACAGACAAATAGCATAATTTTCAATCGTGCCAAAATTGTTAGCTTGCTTACTTCTTGATAAATATATAATTGTAGAAATAAACACTTATTTTGATCTCAATAAAAAGAAACGAAAACATTTAAACAAACTTTATTTTCTTTTGATTGATCAGTGACAGTTCTTTCAGTGGTTGCTTTTTTATTCGCTCAGTTGTTGACAAATATAGTTGGTGTCTGTGTAACGGCACCACAATTGATGACATATTCGTGACGTTTACAGGTGACAGGTTATTGTTTTGATTTGTAAAGTTTTCTCGCCGCAAATTAATTTTATATTTAGAAAAAAGTACACTAAATCCATCCGACCTTCCACACATTAATCCACTTTCTTCGTTCCAGTAGAAATAATGATCATCAATGCGCAATTTATCATCCAACAGGTTGATTTTGAGATTCGGGCTTTGATGTTCTTCTTCGGCGCATTCCCACTGGATAGTCCTTGTGCATGGAAATGCCAGTATTTGCAAGTTTTTTTCCTTGGCTTAATATATCCCGTGCTAATTTCCCATTTGCTACCTTGACACGGTACGAACGCCGATTTGAGGCCTTGGTGTTGAGCTCCTGGAAGTGGTCGAAAGCTTCCGGAGTTGGGCCATTTATCAAGCCGTTACAGGTGTTTTGCAGGCGCTCCTTTGGATTGTCACTATTTGTGATCGGAAGATGGAATATGATGTTCCGGTCTCGCATCTGCAGATCAGAAACTTCAAAACGCCTCTCGAGCTGATCGCATCTCGTTTCTAAAGTCTTAACCTGCGCCTGTAGATTTGCATTACTTTCTCGCAGATGTTTTAGTTCTGAGATTACGGGTTCGAGATCTTGTTTTGTTGCCAAGTTTTGAAAGCGGTCATCAAGAATTTTAGTACAATCCTCTAGTGACAAATTTCCTATGGAGCTCATGTTTGTTTTGTTTTTCTTTGTGTTAATTTGATTATTGTCGTATTCCGGTGATATTTCAGATAAATTTCTTTTATTCGTTGGCGGTGTTTCGAGGTTAGGATTCATGCGTATGCGATATTTAAAGATATCTCTTACTTAAGACTAGCACTTACGTAGTTTTGATAGTAAGTCTATTAAAGGCTGCTTTCTTTTTCTATCGTGACGGTTTTCAAATTTTTTGGTAATTTATTTACTATGTAAACTAAGAATTTTCGCACTGCACTCAAAAAAATCAACTTGTTTGACAGATCGTCGACTATCATCCAATTATAACATTATTTTTACGTACTCCGCAAAAAGTTCCAAATTGTATTTTATGGATTGGTGTTCACTTATTTTTTTGGTGAAGAATGTCATGCATCATTGCTTTATTCTTATTAAGAAATAGCTTAGCATCCAGTTCATGTTCATTTTTATTTTGAACAGAAAGGGAAATTACGCGATTTTTAAACGAATTCCTTATTTCGTTCACGTTTCCCTTATACACTGTTTGCACTTTAGTTTTGTGTGAATTTTTGCTTTTGGGTATTTGTTCTTCGCAAAATGTACAACTAACCATTCTTGTATTCTTAGTTGAAATTCCCGCTGCAGAAGTTGATGGTTGGTCGTCAATTATTTTTACAGCTGCTGATGAAATTGATGGACGTTCTTGTTGCTGTTCCTTATGTTGTTGTTGAAGTTCGCGTATTTGCAATTGAAGTTTTTCAATTAATTTTTGTTGTTGTCGTATTTGCTGATAGTTGTTGATGATATTGATGTTGTGGTTGTTGTTGTTGTTCCTGTCCATTTTGTTTCTTTGCGCATTGAATTAAATGCGACTTTTGATCTGTTTGAGATTCAAACGTCTCCCCACAGAGAAGACAAGATCCCGACAAGTTTAAATGCTTCGTTTTAATGTGACGATTGAACACACCGACACTCGAAAACATTTTCCTACAAAACGCACAAGATTTTGTATTATTCATTTTTATTTTTTTTTAAGCTGTGTACAAAACAAAAAAAAGTGATAACTTGGAAACAGTTTTTTTAATAAGTTTTAGTTTGAAAATAAGATTTCAAATATTTTATTTTATTTTTATATTTTTTTTTCTCCACACTTTTCACTTGTATTTAATAAACAAAACTTTATGAAAAATAACTTAAATATTTGAGAATTTAAAATTTAAATTTATAAAAAAACTTCAATTTTCACAGAACCTCCTTTTGAATTGAAAACTAATTTCAAACTGAATTTAAAAAGCAAAGTCTTACGTATGTACATATTTAACCTCGTTATGTAACTACCTATGTATATACGCATAATCAAAAAAGTCTCCGTACAGCAGCAATTTTTTTTTTAAATCTCTAAAATATAGAATTTAAGAAAACCAACATTTTTGAGAAGTTCCAGAAATGACAGAAATGATATCAAAAAATAATTTTCAACAAAATATATAGAGCATTTTATTTAAAAAACTTAAAATAAAAGAAATCCACAGCACAATATGAAAAAATAAGGAACAAAAAAGTCTCCGTACAGTTCATTTTTTCGACGAAAAAACTAACAAAAAATCACTTAACTTAAGGCAAAAATAAACTTAATAACTAGTAGGACCTCCTCTGTTCCTGATCACTTCCTGCAATCTGTGTCTCATCGAATGGACAAGCTTACGGGTCGTATCTGGAGAATGTTGTTCCATTCCTCAAGTAGGACCGTTTTGAGGTCATTTTTGTTGGCGATTGTATGCTGCCGAACTTTTTTTTCTAAGTGATCCCACAAGTGCTCTATAGGATTGAGATCTGGAGACTGAGCCGGATGTTTAACTTGCGTACGAACATTGTACAGCAACCATTCCTTTACCACCATGGAGGTGTGCTTAGGATCGTTGTCCTGTTGGAAAATGAAGTTGCTGCCGAGACCTAGTTTTTGGGCACTTGAATGTAGGTTTTCCTTAAGAATATTCAAGTACCCAAATTTATCCATGGTATTTTCTATGAATATGAGGTTTCCAACGCCGGAAGATGCCATACACCCCCACACCATGACATTACCGCCACCGTGCTTTACAGTAGGTATCAAGTTTTTAGGATTCAGAGCAGTGTTGGGCTTTCTCCAGACCATACGGCGTCCATCTGAACCGAAGATGTTATATTTACTTTCGTCAGTAAATATAATCTGATTTTCTTTCTCTAAGTGTGAGATAGCATACTCCAGTCTAGCTTTTTTATTTGCCTTTCGAATGAATGGCTTCTTCCGGCACACTCGACCATGAAAACCATTTCTGGTTAAAAGGTTTGTAATGGTTTGGGGCGAAACATCAATTCCATCGCTAGTTTTCAATTTTCCAGCGAGAACTGGGGCACTTTGTTTAGGATCTTCCACAACACTCTTTAATAACCTCTTCTCCGTACGACGATCAATCTTTTTTGGACGGCCAGATCTTGGTTTGTTGGCAATTGTTTTTGTTTTTTTTATAGCTTTCTACTACATATTGAACTGAGGAACGCGGTCTATTGACTATTTTGGAAATTTCGCCCAAAGATTTTCCCTCATTCCTCAAGTCAATTATGATTTGTTTATTGGGCAAGGGTATTTCCTTATTTTTAGCTGCCATTTTTCTTTCCTTAGGTGAAAAGAAATTTTTAAGCTGAAATTTCATTAAGAATACTAAAACTTACCAAAAAAAAAAACAAAAAACTGTGATCATGAACCTTTCACTGCCAACTACATAAAACTAAATAACATAAAAATGAGATCTGTACGGAAACTTTTTTGTCTCTATTTTCAGGGCCCTCAACGTTATTAAACTCATAACGGTATCCTTCGTTTATATAAATGCATGGAATTTTGTTTGAGAGCGAGAGGAGAACACGTGCTATCATCAGTGTTCCCACTTTAGCTCTATTATTGCACATTACTTTTTCCCTTGCAGAATTAAAAAAAAATTATCTCCGTACGGAGACTTTTTGGACTATGTGTACTTCGAAGTTGGGGAACGTAACTTTATGTTCTTAACCTGGTTCACAACGTGGTTTGGGTTTTTATATAAGGTTCTAAACCTCGTTGGTAACGTGTTTTGGGTTTTTATATAAGGTTCTAAACCTCGTTGGTAACGTGTTTTGGGTTTGTATATTATGTTTTAAACCTCGCTCACGATATGTCTTGGGTTTGTATATATAAATATATTATAGGATCCCACATTGAAGGTATTTAATTAAATCTCATTTAAAAGGATAAACATGTTTCAATTTTTCTTAAATTATCAAATTTCTTTCAAGGGTAATAAAAAAACAAACATCAAAGAAAATTCTTCATGGGATCATCAAGTTTCACATTTTATTAACTTTGTCACCGTCATTTCAATGGTAATAAAAAACAAAGAAAATTCGATACTTGGAAACCACTCAGACTAGTAAGAAAAGGCAACTCCTTATCACGATTATCTAATGGGTAAAGAAAATTGATCGTGGACCACGTACACTGAACAAGATTCAGCATGTTTCCGTTCTTTTTCTTTTTTTCAAATTGATCACCTTCATTCAATGGTAATAAAATTCTTCAAGGTAAAAAAATTAAAAACAAACAAAAAAGAAAATTCGATACATGAAAACCACTCAGACTTATCACGATTATCTAATGGGAAAAGAAAATTGATCGTGGACCACGTACCCTAAACAATCACACTAATGGTAAATACAAATTATGTATGCACCTCCTTAACATGTTTATTCGTATGAATAACAAATAAAACATTCAGAAAATATTCAGAAAAGAAATGTTTATGCAGGTTTTATATTAAGATTGAGTGGGGATCTGGGGATACTTCTACTAAAATACAAAGATTTTGAATGCTAGGACTTCTATAAAAGAAAATTTCGTTGTTACCGACGAGCACAGTTTATAACAAAAATTAAGAAGCCAACATGTATTTTTAAGAAGAATATTCCATATTCACTCTTGATGATTTTGCGGTAAGAGAAGCAAACTCGCTTAACGAAATAAGCAATTTTAAACCATCCAAAAAAATATCTGAGCTGGATGCAAACATTAAATATAATATTTTTGTTCTACGAAAAGTTAAAACGCGTTGGGGAGATCGCATTGTCGCAGATCTTAGAGAGTTCACAGTAAGTAAAAAAAAATACAAAAAAAATATATACATTTCTTCATTGTACTTTATTTAAAGTAATTTGTAATTATTTATTCCTACAGACTTTTCTACCTCAGAGATATTCCCAACTTTCGGTAAGCACCATGACAACAATTGGGGGAGGTGGCTATGTCTTAGAGATTGTAAGACAAATCGGTTCAACCCATGAACTAAAATTTATGAAAATGAAATAATAATACATTTTCATTTCTTAAATAAAAAATTATAGTTGTAAATATACAAACAAAAAATATACGGTTTCAAAAAAAAAAAAAACTTTCTATTATTTGTTTTTTTTTTTATTTCTTTACATTTTTTTCACTGACATACCCATCTTTTAATTTGTACAGGTTTTTGTACACTGTTTTTGTGGGCAATTCTGGAAAGTCGGAAAATGCACTATTTGAAGGTTTAAATCTTTTACTCTGTAGGATGGGAGGGGAGTGTGGGGGGTCGGAAAGATGGCACCAAAGAGAGCACCAAATCGGTTTCCCGATTTGTGGGCAGGCTTTGGCGCCATGCCGAGAAAAACGTTTTTTATTGTGGACACTAATAAGAGTTCACTGGGTATTTATGTATGTTTGGATAAGGAAGAATAAGAAGAAAGTGAAAAAACACTTACAAATTATGTATGAGAGCGAGAGAATGGGAAAAAATGTGATCACTTTTATTCACCACAGTAATAGGTGTGCTATTGATTCTATTAGCACACAATATGAAAAGATCTCCCAGCTTAGAGATGGATCGTTATTGATTCTTACCAAAGATCAAAAAATTGCCGACAGATTCATAGCCTCTAAAGCTCTCGGCACTATTTGCCCATCTGCTGAGATCAAACTACATGCCAATCTTAACCATTCAAAGGGAATCGCATATGCACCGTGTCTCATAAATGTCACCAAAACCGAAATCGTAAGTGAACTTAAAGCTCAAAATATAATCGATGTCTATAAATTCAGAAAAATAAATCCAGAAGGCAAACGAGTTCCCACGGGACCTATGATATTCACCTTCGATATGTTTAAAATACCTAGCACAATTGAAATTGGTTGGTATAAAACTAAAGTCTCTGAATTATATAAAGCAGCTGAACTGGCACATCAAGAAAATCTAAGCTCTTCGGAGATTACTTTTTTCGTGGACAGCCAGGCTGCTATCAAAGCCTTAGCCAGTGAGACCATAATATCAAAAGCAGTTTTAAACTGTAAGAAAGAATTAAACAAAATCTGCCACACTAACCAGGTAAAGCTCTGCTGGGTTCCCGGACATAGCAATATAGAAGGGAATGATATAGTAGATGAACTAGCCAGGAAAGGGTCAGAAGCAGACACCAGTAGTAGCGACCATTCAGTCAGGGGACCACTCGTCCCGATTGGGGTACTCAAGAGGAAGATAGACCTTAAACTAAAAGAGAAAATCAATATCTCCTGGAAATCCAGGGACGATTGTGTAATCTCTAGAAGTTTATGGCCTAACACAAATGAAAAGGAAACTCGGTATATTCTATCGCTGAGTAAAAAGAACATTAAAATCCTGATAGGTGTACTAACAGGTCATTGCGCCATTGGCACAATGGCTAACAGAATAGGGGCATTTGCACCCGATTTTTGTAGGAGCTGTCAGGATGAGGAAGAAATGGAAACCATTAAACACCTGCTCTGCGACTGTCCGAACCTCCAAACCAGCCGACTCCGTCATTTCGGAAACAGGTTTGTTGGAGAACTGGATGATCTAGCACAGGTCTCAATGGCAAGCATGAGGAAATTTATAGATAGCACAGGCTGGTTCGTCAACGAGCCAGTCTACGCTAATCGACAGAATTGAGGAACATCGTTGCTAAAAAATTTTTACTTTTACAGGGGATCACAATGGACCAGTAGGCCCCCGTGTACGCAACAGCTTCATGCTGTGCACACCCCTTGCAACCTAACCTAACCTAACCTAAAGTCTCTGAATATGTCCCTAACCCCATGCGATGCCGCCAATGCCAACTTCTCGGACACACAAAAAATATGTTGTAAAAAACCAGCCACCTGCGAAACATGCAATCTTCCTCTTCATGAAAACGAAAATTGCACGCGCACTTTCTGCGCAAATTGTGCTGGGTCCCATCCCGCTTCATCAAAAATATGTCCAAAGCAAAGAAATAATTGAAATAAAAACAAAAAACAAATGCACCTTGGCAGAAGCTAGGCGCATCCATGCAGAACACAACCCACAAATTCCTCATTTCTCCTCCGATCTTTACTCTACAAAACTCCAAAATGGAACGCTTAAAAAAAAACATTCCCATTCCATCCACGTCTTCTTCTAATTTATCTCACTCTAATGATAAAGAAAAAAACAACTTCCACCAAAACCGTTTCTTCTCCACAAGAGAAAAACTAAACATATTACATACATAAACATTTAAAACAAAATACAAACATCGATGAACAAATTAATGATTTCACCTCTCTCACAAGAGTAAAGTCTCCACCATCTACCTCAGAAAACCTGCATAATCAAACAACACAAATTACCAACACTCAAAAACAAATTGCTGAATCCTCCTCTCCCACGAGAGAAAATCTTTCAAAAACGTCTATTTCAATCTCAAATGAAATCAAATCTAAACCTTCTCTCATTTTACCACAATCACAACAAGAATATCTCTTAAATAATACTTCTACACCATTATCATTAATCAATAACATTAATAACACTCAAAGCAAAATCTCTCTTCAAAAACCCCATACTCCCACACGAAGAGCAATGATCATAGACGAAAATGACAGCTCTTAGTGTAATAAATTGTCCCCACTCAACCCGCGACTCCGTTGATGACGATTGCCATAACCACCTTGGAGGGGGCACTCGTCACCAGTGGCGGCGCGGAAATAATTTATCACCAGGTGGAAGGGCACCTTTGACGAGTACATTAAATTGTACTGGGAAAAAGTTGCCATCCACCGTCTACAACAATTTAAAAATATTGCAATGGAACATGAATGGTTATTTTAATAACTATCATGAGCTTCAATTGCTTATCAAAGAAATTCAACCATGTATCGTCTCCATTCAAGAAACACACATCAAACATAACTTTCAACCACTCCCACCAAAAGAATACTCGTCAAAATTTCACAACCTACTCCACAATACAAACTCCAAACAAGGCACCGGACTCCTTGTACAAAAAACACTTCCACATAAATTCATTTCGATCGATTCTAACATATCTGCTATAGCTGTTGAAATTGAATTAAAATACAAAATTACCATCATCTCAATTTACATCCCGCCAGACCAATCATTCACTTACCACGATCTTGAAAACATTCTTACGAATATAACAACCCCTTGTCTTCTAACCGGAGACTTCAACTCATGGTCCCCTGCCTGGGGTTCTCCTGGAATCAACAGTCGCGGAAAGCTAGTCCCAAACTTCACCGCAAATTCTGGGCTGGCAATTTTAAATGATGGACGACCAACCCACCTCTCAACCAATGGCACATACTCCCACATCGACCTTTCTCTGATATCTCCACACCTCACACAATCATCTTCTTGGGATGTCTCCGATGACTTACATGGAAGTGATCACTTTCCGATCCTTACCAAGATTTCTTTAGAAAACAGTATAACTCTACCGAAATCCCAACCAAAATTTCTCACCGACCATGCCAACTGGCATCTCTTCCAATCCGAAATCTCAGCCCGAATCTCTGCCCAACCACCCCCAACCAATATTAACACGAATAAAGAATCCGCCTTCATTACAAAGATAATTTGCTCTGCCGCAAATGCGGCAATCCCCCAAACCACTAACAAGATCCACCACAAAACAGTCCCCTGGTGGGACACCAACCTCAGCACTTTGCGAAATAAAAAACAAGACTTGTGGAAGATATTCAAAAAATATCCAAATGAGGTTAATCTAATCGCTTATAGGAAAGCCAACGCCCAATTTAAACGAGCAGCCAAGACAGCGAAAGCGTCTTCTTTTGTGAAATTCACTGAGGGAATCAACCATAACTCAACCCCAAAAAAATGTGGGCTGACATTAAAAGCCTTACAGGAAATTTTACACCTCCTATAATTAAACATATCAGAAACGACTCTGAAAATATTACATGTCCTATAAACATCAACGAATACTTTGCTAAATTTTGGGAAAGTATCCATAACGACTCTAATTTCCAACCATACGTTGAAGAAAAATACAAATGCTTAAACGAAGTCATTCCTAATTACACCATCACTCATTCAACAAAATCAATAGAATCCCCAATCAATATGATAGAGTTTGAAACCAGCTTGCGCTCCGTAAAAGGGAACACCCCCGGATACGACAGAATAAATTATTCAATGATCAAAAATAGTCCTTCCTGTTTAAAAAACAGATTATTATCCTTTTACAATCACATATTTGATAAGGGAGTTATTCCCCAAATATGGAAAGTGGCAACCATTGTGCCCATCCCCAAAGCGAACAAAGACCACACACTTATCGAAGGCTACCGTCCAATCTCACTTCTGCCCTGCCTTTCAAAAGTCATAGAAAAAATCGTTTCCAAACGCCTATCTTGGTGGTTGGAAAAAAATAAGTTTATCGTCATCATCCAAACAGCGTTCAAATCCGGTTGTGGGACACAAGATGCGCTCCTTCATTTGGACACAAACATCACCTCAGCGCTCTCAGAAAAAAATCATATCTCGATTCTCTCAATTGACTTTGAACAAGCATTCGACAGAATAGGACCTCACGTTATTTTAAAACAGTTAAAACTATGGAAGGTCGGTACAAAAATGTTCAACTTTATAAAAGCTTTCCTTACCAACCGAAAATTTCCCATTAAAACTAATAATAAAATATATTCACAAATTCATAAACTTATGAATGGCATACCCCAAGGATCCCCCCTTTCGGTCATGCTATTCAAAATTGCATTTAATGAAATAAGTAAAATAACTCGCGTATACCCTAAAACAAATCACGTCCTTTACGCGGACGATCTCATTTTGTTCACTAAACTGAAAGACCTAGAAGAGGTATCACATCTTTTTTCAATGATCATTAAAGACTTGACCGAATGGGGTAAAACCTCAGGGGGTAAAATATCTTTCTCTAAATGCGAAATATTACATATTTGTAAAAAACACAAATGTTCAAAACTAGTGCAAAATGTATCCTATAATAACACTTGTATAAAAAATGTAACCTTTTCAAAAATTCTAGGCATTATATTCGAATGTAACTATAGTTTAAAGCAACATTGTATTAACTTAAGAAAAAGTCTAACTACCAGGGTAAATATTTTTATATTATATTTATTTATTCATTCATCTATCGAGTTTTCTCTTACAGATTGCTTAAAACTAATATAAACTTAATTCATATTTACATTTTCACTTAATTGTAATTTAAATACATTTCCCTCAAGACTTATATCTAAATTAAATTTAAGTTCATTAAATAATTTCATACATCTTGTGAATGGTTCATTACAACCGTAATTATATCTATGCAAGGGGATATAAAACAAATGTCTTGATCGTATATTTCTTCCTGGAACATAGATATTTAAGAGATTTAGCAAAACAGGGCATTTTATATGGTAAGACAATATATCATAAACAAACATCACACAATTTACAAGCCGCCGATTTCTCAGCGTAGATAGACTAATCAGGGCACATCTGGTGGAGTAAGTTGGCATTTCCGGTAAATTCCATTTTAATTGTCGAACCATAAATCTAGTGAAAGATTTTTGAACTTTTTCAATTCGATCTTTTGAAACTGTGTAAAAAGGATCCAATACTACTGAAGCGTATTCCAAATGTGGGCGGACAAGAGAAGTATAAACTGCTTTAATTGCGTAAGGGTTAGAAAACTCTAAGCAATTTCTTTTTAGGAAACCTAGCATTGAGTTTGCCTTTGCCACTATAAAATCTACATGAAGGAAAAAATTTAGCTTTTCATCAAAAACAACACCAAGATCTTTTACTTCAGATCGTCTTTCCAATGCAGTGTTTGAAATATCATAGTCATATAAAATAGAGGTTCTTGACCTAGAAAATGAAAAAATAGTACATTTTTTAATATTAAGTACAAGAAAATTTTGTTTGCACCAATCTACTATTTTATTTAGATCGCTTTGGATATTAAGGCAATCATTTATGGATTTTACTGTAGAAAAAAGTTTGAAATCATCAGCAAATAACAAACCCGTTGCATATTGCAACAATAACGGTAAATCATTCACATAAACTAAAAACAACAAAGGTCCAAGATGGCTTCCTTGAGGAACACCCGATGAAACCTTCATTATTTTCGATGAATAGTCTAAAATTTTCACTATTTGTCTCCTATTGACTAAATAACTGGAGATCCACTGCAGAAGGGTTGAATGAAATCCAAAATGTTTTAATTTTTTTAAAAGCTGCATGATACAAAGGCTATCAAATGCTTTCTGAAAATCCGTGAAGATAACGTCAACCTGAGAACCGGATTCTAAAGCATCGGACACATATTTGGTAAACAACGACAAATTTGTAGTTGTTGACCTACCACTTACAAATCCATGCTGACATGGAGATATAAATTCTTTTATATAAAAGTAAATTTTCTTTTTAACAATGAGCTCAAAGAGTTTTGGAATAGCAGAAAGTTTAGAGATAGCACGGTAATTTTCAATTTTATGTTTCTGTCCAGCTTTAAAAATGGGTGTTATATATGAAATTTTCCAAACATCCAGAAAAATTCCAAGAGAAAGAGATAAATTAAAAATTATTTGAAGTGGCCTAGCTAACGTAAAACATTTGTTGATTACAAAAGAGGGAATACCATCTGGACCCGCATTCAAACTTGGATTTAGTTTTAAAATTCCTTCCATTATATCTTCAATAGACAGAAACAGATTACCCAAATTCATATTTGAAAACGAAATTTCTTCATCTTCAGTATCCGGAATAAATGCTGAAGAATGATCTTCATACACAGTCTCAAAAAATGAAGCAAATCAGTCACATGTAGAAGCTAAATTAGAAGAGATTTGGTTATTATATACCATAATAGTATATACTCCAGAATTTTGTTTTTTGAATTTATAAATGCCCAAAATGCCTTTGGATTTCTTGTAATTTGCGATTGAATAGTCATCATATATTGTTTATACAGAAATCTATTGAGAAAATCATATTCACGTCGTAACTGACAGTATCGGTGTCTATCAGTTTCAGATTTCGTTGTTTTAAACTTTTTGAAAGATTTATTTTTTACATTTTTTAGATTTCTTAGCCTATGGTTATCCCAAGGTAATTTAAAAACAGATTTCTTACGAATTTGTGGAACGAATTTCAAAAAACCATCGTACATCAATTGTAAAAAGTTTCCATAAATAAGATCAATTTGTGTTCCAGAAAGAATATATGACCAGTCAAATGAGGATATGTAATTATTTAGTTCAATGTAATTCCCTCTTCCAAAATTAAATTCATTATTAAATACATTAATTAATTAATTGTACACAGGATTTTTATAAACTCTAAACATAATGCAAATAGCTTTGTGAAAAACAGTATTTGCCACTATTGGAAAAATTACTTCACTTACTTCATAAGCTAAATTATTATAAATTAAAATTAAATCAAGAAATCTTTGCATAGAATTACAAACAGTATTTATCTGAATAAGATTTTGTGACAACAAAGTATCAACAAATAAAATTTCATGTTCTTTTTTAACATTATAAGGAATCATAGACTTTTCCTCTTCAGAATAATTCCAATGAATATCACATAAATTAAAATCACCAAGAATACAAGGTATTTGATAATCAAAAAGATTTTCTATTAAATATTCAATATTATTGGCATGCATTTTGTTGCGTTATAATTGAACGCACCAAGTTCTTTTACTTTTAATTTTAATTTTTAATAAACACGATGCATCTTGCATCCACTTGTTACACTTTTGTTTTGTTTATTTTATCCTATTTGACAAATGTCACCATCCTTCTACACGAGGATGAGAGAGAGAGGGACGGCCATAGTCCTTCTGACCATGGTTCTCTCTGTCATTTTCGTGAGGAAAAAAAAATACCAAGTCTCGTTTCAGGTTTCAAAAGAAGGTTGGTTTCCATTCAAGTGAAACCAAACCAGATGGACGGTCTGGTCAATGCATAAGTTGCGTGAGAGGTTACTCCAAATGGAGAATGGCCTACGGCCCAACGTAAAGTTTGTTTGTTAAAAAAAAAATTGTAAATCTATTTTCGTAAAGTTTTAAAAAAAAAAAAGAAATTGTAAATTTATTTTCTTTTGGAATTCTTTTGCTTAATTTATTTCTTTAACGATAATAGTATTAATGATGAAATTTTTGTAATACTTGTAACAGATTTCATGGACTTATGGACGGTAAAGTTTCGAGAAACTTAGTTCGGGGTTTAGCTTACAGATACCAAATTGTAATTATTTTGTTTGTTCTTTCCTTTCGCGCGATTTTTAAAAAAGTTAAAGTTGAAGTTAAAGTTAAGTTAAAGTTTTTCTCAATTTTAAATTTCGTAATCCTTGTTCGATCTCAAAGTAGAAAGTGGGGGTGGCTGAATGCAGCTCTTGGAATCGTTGTGACCTGGAAGTGAATCCAGCGGGCGGCGAATTCCAGGGTGACTTGCATTTAGCTGTGAGAGAAGAGCGAGTAAGCGGGATCGCGAGAATTTCATCACAAGTTGAGATCAACAAGCCGATCTCCGATTGGCTGTTGATGATGTTATTGAAATCCGCCACTCCATATTGGCTGAAAGCTAAAATGGCGGGAGACGAAATAGAAGAGACAGGACAGATCTTGAGGTCTGGCCGTCAATTCTTGGAAAACTTTCAAAGTGATAAGTCAGAAAGAAAAGGTGGTGATTTCGAACAAAGATTGTGAAAAAAAAATTGAGAAAAAAATTATAAAAATTAGTGTCGTAGTGCAAGAAAAATAAGGAAGGAAAAATAATTTAGAGAAGGAAAGGAAAGAAAAAACAAAAAGAACTAGTTGGGATTTTGCAGAAAAAAAGACAAGTACATTTTTTTGGTTCTGTGTTAAGTTGTTGTAAATTTTTTTTATCCCAAATTTTTTGATGGGAATTAAGACCTTAACGGTCCATGGTCTATGAAATCGTTTAGTTTTTGAAAAGATCCTGAGTTTTCATCCTGCTTTTGCAAGGTTTCTCAGGCAGTTTTACATTATTAAATTTCTCATAAAAGATATCCATTTTGTGTTATATTTTCTTCTACAGTGGTTTTATTGTTTCGCTCCTGTTTCCTTTTCGTTGTACTTTTAAAAGGTTTGCAATTTCCTTTTTTTACATTTCAGGAAAAAATTGCTGGCGCCCTCTTTCTTACGAAACGTAAGAACGTCCCTGTGGCAATTATAACAAAATTTATATTCATTTTGATATCAACGTGATATCAAAATCATCAGCAACTTAATTGATCGAATCGTCGATTAATTTACATTCGCTGAACCCACCCCTTTCTGAGCTAGTCGTAGTGGCAGCACTTTATTTGCTGCTTGTTGCAATTTGTACTTCGTTCGCCTCTTCGCCGCTGTTATTTTACAGATCGGCATATTTATTCATTTAATATTTCGCGTGCTTAAATTGGTTTTGTTTTGTGTTCGTTGTTTTATTTCATTTTTAATTTCATTCTTTTTTTTTGATTTGATTAAATATAAAAATTATCGGGAGTAAAAAAATTGCAACAATTTCATAAATATAAGTAGGACTTTTAGGAGGTATATAGCTAACAACAAAAACAAATTCATCATGCAAGCCTAAACCTTTACATAAACTTACAATAACACACAGCTGTTCAATGTTGTCATTTTTTATTCGAAGTTCAAAACGCTGACTTGAGAACTTTGAAAGAACAGCAATAAGCACTCCTCCTCCACGCTGAGTTGAATGTTGATATCGATCCGAACGGTAAACGTTGTAAGAGTCATCAAAAAGTTCTGCTGACTGTATGTGCACATGAAGCCATGTTTCAGTGAGAACAATGACGTCATATTCATGCAATGATGCAGCAAGAAACACCTCTTTTGTTTTCGTTCTAATACCACCAGCATTTTGGTAATAAACAGAGATCGAGTTAGAATTTGTTGATGATGACGATATTAATGTTGACGATGATGATGAAGAAAATAATAATATAATAATATTATCAAATATCTTTCATGTAAAAAAAGTAACTGTAATGTAAATACTATAATTAACGTTATTCAATCAATTATTTTATCAAAAATTGATTACGGTCTACCAATTTATGGGAAATGTTCCAAACCTTCTCTGCAACTAATTTCTACGCCGTACCACTCCGCTATAAGAACCTGCCTGGGTGCCTTCTACTCAACACCAATCAAGAACATCCTTACTGAATCAGGACTCCCTAACCTAAATGACCAAATTAATTTCCAAACCTGGAAAATAACACTAAAAATTAACTCATCATTTAAATCACCCATACATGAGGATATAAAAAAGCTATTGAGGAGAAAGAAAAAACCGAAATAACAATCCGCTTTGTATAAGGCTTTCGAATCGGCGAAAGAGCTGAAAATTCCAATTGAAGTAAAGAACAAAAACAACGTTGACTTTCCTCCGTGGTATCTCCCTAAACAAACTATTTTGACAAATCTGTCGAATTATAATAAATCAAGCACAAACAATGATATATACAAAACACTGTTTAATGAAATCGAGGACAATTATAAGAGACTCGGATGGAATTCTTTGTTTACAGATGCTTCAAAATCAATTAACGGTACCTCATATGCTGTAGTAACGAAAGACGGCTGTGTCATTAGTAAAGGACTGCTCTATTTTACATCGTCAACATTTATGCCATACTCAAAGCTATCAACAGTGCAAAAAATAAAAAAACCATAATATTCACCGACAACATTTCATCTTTAGAAGCAATCCAAAATATAAACAACTCCTGTGATATAGTAGTTGACATCCGGGATAAACTAATCACAAAAGGAAATACTATCAAGCTAGCATGGGTTCCTGGGCATTTAGGGATAGTTGGTAATGAAATTGCCGACGCAGAAGCCAAACTCGCTCTCAGACAGCCTCTTATCTCTTTTATACAATTTAACAAAAAGGACACGTTAAACCATTTAAAAACTTCCATGAGAAAAAAAAAATAAGAATAACTGGCTGGAATACTCTCACCACTATTCAACAATCAATGCTGATGCTGCGAGGGCGACTTTCCCTGTCGAACTTCCCAGAAGTATGGTAACAAAATACATACGACTTTGAATGGGTCATACAAATGCCACCCACAAACACGTGATCACCAAAGAACCAGCACCCCTTTGTAACTTCTGCGACCAGTGCCCAACTTTGAACATTTCCCGTATCCTACAATGTCCGCATATCAACTCAACATCCTTATCCATAGCAAACAAACCTCTCAAAGAACTCTTAACCGAAATATTACCAAGTAATATAAAATTTGTGAACGAAATTATTACAAGACTTAATATACATATTTAACTTAAGTTTTCTCCAAACGAGCTGAAGGCCCTGGTAACTAATGCTCTGATAAATATTTATTGAATTTTGTAATTATATTATTGTTCAATTAAGTATAATAATAATAATAATTTGTACAGGTATTGCTTTATATACCCACTTTTTTCTTTTTTTATGAGGGTAGAAAATTTAAAAAACTGATTAGATTTGTGATGCATATACAATACAATATTTAAAAGGAGAGAAAAGCAGACCTAGGATATAGGTTAGGTTAGGTTAGGTTAATGTGGCTGTGGATACAAAAACCACACACCTAGGCCAGAAGAAAGGCCCATTGTGATACCACATGAATCTAGAGAATTACTTCCCACTAGTCGAACCATTTTGAGCTTTTTATAAAGCGAAGGAGATATCTGATATCCTTTTTAGCTAGTTCACTGGGATCATCAAAAGAGTATTCTCCCAAATAAAGTTTGCGTCTTCATGAAAGAGCAGGGCAGGTGCACAGGAGGTGAGAGATTGTTTCTTCTTCTTCCTCGTCCATGCAGCTCCTGCAGAAGTCATTGGAGGCTACACCAAGTCGTATTGCGTGTCTGCCTATAAGACAGTGTCCCGTAAGGACACCTATTAGGGAGCTAATATGAAGTCTGCTTTGGGATAACAAGTCTTTAGAGCGCTTTAGGTCCAATGAAGGCCATATTAGTTTTGTGGCTGCGCATGTTGGTAAATTGTACCACCTAGAGTTTGCTATCTCGAAAGCTTTTTCTTTTAGCAGAAGTTTACATGTAGCTATCGGTATACCTATCTTCTCCCTTTCAGGTGAAATAGGTATGACGGTTCCATTTTTAGCGAGTTCATCGGCTCTACAATTCCTGCGATGTCTCTGTGGCCCGGCACCCAGCATAGGTGAATGTTAAATTGCTGCGCCATCTCCATAAAAGACGATCGACAATCGAAGGCCGTTAGAGAGTTGGTTGAGACGCCGTCAAGAGACTTGATAGCAGCCTGACTGTCAGAGAAGATGCATATATCAGAAGTTGATATCACGTTTTCTCTTAGCCAGGAGAGAACCTCTTTGATCACTAAAATTTCCGCTTGGAAGACGCTACAATGATTAGGGAGGCGGAATGAGATGCTTAGATTAAGCTTTTCTGAGTACACACCTCTACCAACTCCCCCATTTGTCTTGGATCCATCTGTATAAAAATGGATGCTTTTGTCATCCAGGAGTTTTTTATCTTCCCATTCATCCCTGGATGGAATGGATACCTGGAAGTTTTTACCAAATTGGGGTTTTGGGATAGTGTAGTCTATGTACTTTGGTATAGAACCAAAGAGGTTCAGAATGATGGAGTGCCCAACATTGTTGTTGGTCCACTGAGATGAGGCGTTGAGTCTTATGGCTGTACTCGCTGCCACTTGTTTGCTGAAAATGTCGAGGGGTGTCAGATGGAGGAGAGTGTCCAACGCTGCTGAGGGTGTGGTTCTCAAAGCCCCGCTAATGCAGAAACATGCAGTGCGTTGGACTCTGCTGAGTTTGTCGTAATATGTGACTTTCTCCAGTGCAGTCCACCACACTGCAACCCCGTACATAAGTATTGGTCGGATGACCGATGTGTATAGCCAATAAGTTATGCGAGGTTGAAAACCCCATTTGTTTCCTATGGCTTTCTTGCAAAGGAAAAGAGCTGCTGTAGCTTTTTTAACTCTTTCCTGAATATTAGGTTTCCAACTTAATTTTTTGTCCAATATCAGACCAAGATATTTGGCCTCATTGGTGAAAATTAGTGGTACACCTTTTATTGAGGGAGGTACAATTTCTGGGATCTTGTATTGCCGCGTAAAAAGGACGAGGTCTGTTTTTTGAGGATTAATACTAAGTCCACAGTGATCTGCCCATCTAGTGAGCATATTGAGTGCGTTTTGGAGGAGGTCTCTCAGTGTATTTGGATGTTCTCCTATGACGGCGGCGATAGCAACATCATCGGCATACGCAATCACTCTGTAGCCTTCTCTCTCAAGGGATATGAGTAGCTCGTTAACCACTATGTTCCACAGGAGAGGGGACAGAACACCACCTTGCGGAGTGCCTCTACTGACAGACCTTTTCGTACAAAAATCCCCCATCTTAGAGTTGATGATCCTGCTTTTTAGCATTAGATTTATCAATTCACAGAGTGAGTATTGGACGTTTAGGGTCGTCATAGCAGAAGTGATAGCGGATGTGTCAACGTTGTTGAAAGCGCCTTCAATATCCAGGAAGGCCACCATAGTATATTGTTTTTGTTCTAGGGAGTATTCGGTAGTTCTTACCAAGGTGTGCAAGGCTGTTTCTACCGATTTCCCTTTGCAGTAAGCATGCTGAGACATCGATAGTCTCTTATCAATGCTGTTACGTACGTGGATATCAATCAAACGTTCCAGAGTTTTGAGAATGAATGATGATAGGCTAATAGGTCTTAGATCTTTAGGGTTGACATGCGAACATTTGCCCGCCTTGGGAATGAAAACTACCTTTACTTCTCTCCATCGCTGAGGTATATGGACCATATCTAGACAACTTTTAAAAATCATCTCAATGATGGGCAGAGTTATGTCAGTCGTAAATTGTAACTCAGCTGGTATGATGTGATCTGGCCCTGGAGATTTGTAAGGTTTGAAACTATTCAGAGCCCAAGTCAATTTCTCTTTAGTAACAAGACCTTGAGGAAAAGTTAAGTTAATACCCGACCCAGGATGGTTTGTTGTACTAACGTATTTGGAGCTATCAGGAAAGTGGGTGTCAAGTAGCAGGTTTAGCGTTTCTTCGCAGGAGTTAGTCCAAGTACCATCCAAGTTTTTAAGACAACTAGGCATGGTTGGATTTGTCGAGAGAATCTTCCTTATCCTTGATGCCTCCGAGGATTCTTCTATTGAGCTACAGAAGGATCTCCAAGAGGATCTTTTGGCTATTCTCAATTTCTGTTTATATTTTTTGAGGGATTCCTTATAGGAGTCCCAGTCTTGTGGATGTCTAGTCTTTTTTGCACGATTAAAAAGCCTTCTACAGCCTTTCCGGAGTAAACCCAGTTCAGCAGCCCACCAATATGGTTTCTTCTTTCCCCGCACTGTAGTGAGGGGGCAGGCAGTTTCCATGGCTTTATTAAGGGCTGCTGTAAGCTCGTCGACTTTTTGATCGAGTTCAAAAGGGCATAAGGGCGGATCATAAAGTTCTGGTTTAATCAGATTCTTCAGAGTTGCCCTATATTTTGGCCAATCTGTTTTCCTATAGTTTCGGAATTGGATCGGTTTTGGGAACTCTTCAATAAGTGTGAATTGGATGTATCTATGATCGGAGAACGAGTGCTCCTTTGATACTCTCCAATTCAATATTTTATTTGAGAGATGTAAAGAGACAAGAGTCATATCTAAAACTTCTTGTCGATTTTTAGTAACGAAGGTTGGTTCACTACCTACATTACATACTACCAGATTAGTTGTTAAAATATAATCAAAAAGAGACTCACCTCTGTCATTTATATCGGTACTACCCCACGTAGTATGGTGCGCATTGGCGTCACAACCGATAATTATGTTGGTTTTAAGTC
The DNA here is from genome assembly GCA_920104205.1 of Eupeodes latifasciatus. NCBI lineage: Eukaryota > Metazoa > Arthropoda > Insecta > Diptera > Syrphidae > Eupeodes > Eupeodes latifasciatus. Next base: position 224,187,615 of record OV049924.1, read on the forward strand.
TTGTTGATTCAGCGACCGTCCTCTCCAGAGTGGTACCAGGTAGTGGGCCCTGGTGGTCGTGGCCCAAATACGCTGATGCCAGCCAGTATGTATGGTTGTCTATTACCATACTGGCTGTGGTGACGTCTTTATCACTGAAATTAGGGAGTAAAAATACGTTTAGATTACGTTTTACTAGTATGCAGGACCTTGGGTTACCTTTTCCTGTTACATATATCACGTAGTAGCCAGGAGTTCTCAATCCTCGAACCAGGGATTTCACAATCCAGGGCTCTTGGATGAGAACGACATCTTCTCCAGTTTTTGTCAGGTGGAGAAGTAAGGAGGCCGAAGCCGTTTTGGAGTGTTGGAGGTTAATCTGTAGTATTTGCAGCATTTTCCAATCCAATCCAATACTACTGAAGCGTATTCCAAATGTGGGCGGACAAGAGAAGTATAAACTGCTTTAATTGCGTAAGGGTTAGAAAACTCTAAGCAATTTCTTTTTAGGAAACCTAGCATTGAGTTTGCCTTTGCCACTATAAAATCTACATGAAGGAAAAAATTTAGCTTTTCATCAAAAACAACACCAAGATCTTTTACTTCAGATCGTCTTTCCAATGCAGTGTTTGAAATATCATAGTCATATAAAATAGAGGTTCTTGACCTAGAAAATGAAAAAATAGTACATTTTTTAATATTAAGTACAAGAAAATTTTGTTTGCACCAATCTACTATTTTATTTAGATCGCTTTGGATATTAAGGCAATCATTTATGGATTTTACTGTAGAAAAAAGTTTGAAATCATCAGCAAATAACAAACCCGTTGCATATTGCAACAATAACGGTAAATCATTCACATAAACTAAAAACAACAAAGGTCCAAGATGGCTTCCTTGAGGAACACCCGATGAAACCTTCATTATTTTCGATGAATAGTCTAAAATTTTCACTATTTGTCTCCTATTGACTAAATAACTGGAGATCCACTGCAGAAGGGTTGAATGAAATCCAAAATGTTTTAATTTTTTTAAAAGCTGCATGATACAAAGGCTATCAAATGCTTTCTGAAAATCCGTGAAGATAACGTCAACCTGAGAACCGGATTCTAAAGCATCGGACACATATTTGGTAAACAACGACAAATTTGTAGTTGTTGACCTACCACTTACAAATCCATGCTGACATGGAGATATAAATTCTTTTATATAAAAGTAAATTTTCTTTTTAACAATGAGCTCAAAGAGTTTTGGAATAGCAGAAAGTTTAGAGATAGCACGGTAATTTTCAATTTTATGTTTCTGTCCAGCTTTAAAAATGGGTGTTATATATGAAATTTTCCAAACATCCAGAAAAATTCCAAGAGAAAGAGATAAATTAAAAATTATTTGAAGTGGCCTAGCTAACGTAAAACATTTGTTGATTACAAAAGAGGGAATACCATCTGGACCCGCATTCAAACTTGGATTTAGTTTTAAAATTCCTTCCATTATATCTTCAATAGACAGAAACAGATTACCCAAATTCATATTTGAAAACGAAATTTCTTCATCTTCAGTATCCGGAATAAATGCTGAAGAATGATCTTCATACACAGTCTCAAAAAATGAAGCAAATCAGTCACATGTAGAAGCTAAATTAGAAGAGATTTGGTTATTATATACCATAATAGTATATACTCCAGAATTTTGTTTTTTGAATTTATAAATGCCCAAAATGCCTTTGGATTTCTTGTAATTTGCGATTGAATAGTCATCATATATTGTTTATACAGAAATCTATTGAGAAAATCATATTCACGTCGTAACTGACAGTATCGGTGTCTATCAGTTTCAGATTTCGTTGTTTTAAACTTTTTGAAAGATTTATTTTTTACATTTTTTAGATTTCTTAGCCTATGGTTATCCCAAGGTAATTTAAAAACAGATTTCTTACGAATTTGTGGAACGAATTTCAAAAAACCATCGTACATCAATTGTAAAAAGTTTCCATAAATAAGATCAATTTGTGTTCCAGAAAGAATATATGACCAGTCAAATGAGGATATGTAATTATTTAGTTCAATGTAATTCCCTCTTCCAAAATTAAATTCATTATTAAATACATTAATTAATTAATTGTACACAGGATTTTTATAAACTCTAAACATAATGCAAATAGCTTTGTGAAAAACAGTATTTGCCACTATTGGAAAAATTACTTCACTTACTTCATAAGCTAAATTATTATAAATTAAAATTAAATCAAGAAATCTTTGCATAGAATTACAAACAGTATTTATCTGAATAAGATTTTGTGACAACAAAGTATCAACAAATAAAATTTCATGTTCTTTTTTAACATTATAAGGAATCATAGACTTTTCCTCTTCAGAATAATTCCAATGAATATCACATAAATTAAAATCACCAAGAATACAAGGTATTTGATAATCAAAAAGATTTTCTATTAAATATTCAATATTATTGGCATGCATTTTGTTGCGTTATAATTGAACGCACCAAGTTCTTTTACTTTTAATTTTAATTTTTAATAAACACGATGCATCTTGCATCCACTTGTTACACTTTTGTTTTGTTTATTTTATCCTATTTGACAAATGTCACCATCCTTCTACACGAGGATGAGAGAGAGAGGGACGGCCATAGTCCTTCTGACCATGGTTCTCTCTGTCATTTTCGTGAGGAAAAAAAAATACCAAGTCTCGTTTCAGGTTTCAAAAGAAGGTTGGTTTCCATTCAAGTGAAACCAAACCAGATGGACGGTCTGGTCAATGCATAAGTTGCGTGAGAGGTTACTCCAAATGGAGAATGGCCTACGGCCCAACGTAAAGTTTGTTTGTTAAAAAAAAAATTGTAAATCTATTTTCGTAAAGTTTTAAAAAAAAAAAGAAATTGTAAATTTATTTTCTTTTGGAATTCTTTTGCTTAATTTATTTCTTTAACGATAATAGTATTAATGATGAAATTTTTGTAATACTTATAACAGATTTCATGGACTTATGGACGGTAAAGTTTCGAGAAACTTAGTTCGGGGTTTAGCTTACAGATACCAAATTGTAATTATTTTGTTTGTTCTTTCCTTTCGCGCGATTTTTAAAAAAGTTAAAGTTGAAGTTAAAGTTAAGTTAAAGTTTTTCTCAATTTTAAATTTCGTAATCCTTGTTCGATCTCAAAGTAGAAAGTGGGGGTGGCTGAATGCAGCTCTTGGAATCGTTGTGACCTGGAAGTGAATCCAGCGGGCGGCGAATTCCAGGGTGACTTGCATTTAGCTGTGAGAGAAGAGCGAGTAAGCGGGATCGCGAGAATTTCATCACAAGTTGAGATCAACAAGCCGATCTCCGATTGGCTGTTGATGATGTTATTGAAATCCGCCACTCCATATTGGCTGAAAGCTAAAATGGCGGGAGACGAAATAGAAGAGACAGGACAGATCTTGAGGTCTGGCCGTCAATTCTTGGAAAACTTTCAAAGTGATAAGTCAGAAAGAAAAGGTGGTGATTTCGAACAAAGATTGTGAAAAAAAAATTGAGAAAAAAATTATAAAAATTAGTGTCGTAGTGCAAGAAAAATAAGGAAGGAAAAATAATTTAGAGAAGGAAAGGAAAGAAAAAACAAAAAGAACTAGTTGGGATTTTGCAGAAAAAAAGACAAGTACATTTTTTTGGTTCTGTGTTAAGTTGTTGTAAATTTTTTTTATCCCAAATTTTTTGATGGGAATTAAGACCTTAACGGTCCATGGTCTATGAAATCGTTTAGTTTTTGAAAAGATCCTGAGTTTTCATCCTGCTTTTGCAAGGTTTCTCAGGCAGTTTTACATTATTAAATTTCTCATAAAAGATATCCATTTTGTGTTATATTTTCTTCTACAGTGGTTTTATTGTTTCGCTCCTGTTTCCTTTTCGTTGTACTTTTAAAAGGTTTGCAATTTCCTTTTTTTACATTTCAGGAAAAAATTGCTGGCGCCCTCTTTCTTACGAAACGTAAGAACGTCCCTGTGGCAATTATAACAAAATTTATATTCATTTTGATATCAACGTGATATCAAAATCATCAGCAACTTAATTGATCGAATCGTCGATTAATTTACATTCGCTGAACCCACCCCTTTCTGAGCTAGTCGTAGTGGCAGCACTTTATTTGCTGCTTGTTGCAATTTGTACTTCGTTCGCCTCTTCGCCGCTGTTATTTTACAGATCGGCATATTTATTCATTTAATATTTCGCGTGCTTAAATTGGTTTTGTTTTGTGTTCGTTGTTTTATTTCATTTTTAATTTCATTCTTTTTTTTTTGATTTGATTAAATATAAAAATTATCGGGAGTAAAAAAATTGCAACAATTTCATAAATATAAGTAGGACTTTTAGGAGGTATATAGCTAACAACAAAAACAAATTCATCATGCAAGCCTAAACCTTTACATAAACTTACAATAACACACAGCTGTTCAATGTTGTCATTTTTTATTCGAAGTTCAAAACGCTGACTTGAGAACTTTGAAAGAACAGCAATAAGCACTCCTCCTCCACGCTGAGTTGAATGTTGATATCGATCCGAACGGTAAACGTTGTAAGAGTCATCAAAAAGTTCTGCTGACTGTATGTGCACATGAAGCCATGTTTCAGTGAGAACAATGACGTCATATTCATGCAATGATGCAGCAAGAAACACCTCTTTTGTTTTCGTTCTAATACCACCAGCATTTTGGTAATAAACAGAGATCGAGTTAGAATTTGTTGATGATGACGATATTAATGTTGACGATGATGATGAAGAAAATAATAATATAATAATATTATCAAATATCTTTCATGTAAAAAAAGTAACTGTAATGTAAATACTATAATTAACGTTATTCAATCAATTATTTTATCAAAAATTGATTACGGTCTACCAATTTATGGGAAATGTTCCAAACCTTCTCTGCAACTAATTTCTACGCCGTACCACTCCGCTATAAGAACCTGCCTGGGTGCCTTCTACTCAACACCAATCAAGAACATCCTTACTGAATCAGGACTCCCTAACCTAAATGACCAAATTAATTTCCAAACCTGGAAAATAACACTAAAAATTAACTCATCATTTAAATCACCCATACATGAGGATATAAAAAAGCTATTGAGGAGAAAGAAAAAACCGAAATAACAATCCGCTTTGTATAAGGCTTTCGAATCGGCGAAAGAGCTGAAAATTCCAATTGAAGTAAAGAACAAAAACAACGTTGACTTTCCTCCGTGGTATCTCCCTAAACAAACTATTTTGACAAATCTGTCGAATTATAATAAATCAAGCACAAACAATGATATATACAAAACACTGTTTAATGAAATCGAGGACAATTATAAGAGACTCGGATGGAATTCTTTGTTTACAGATGCTTCAAAATCAATTAACGGTACCTCATATGCTGTAGTAACGAAAGACGGCTGTGTCATTAGTAAAGGACTGCTCTATTTTACATCGTCAACATTTATGCCATACTCAAAGCTATCAACAGTGCAAAAAATAAAAAAACCATAATATTCACCGACAACCTTTCATCTTTAGAAGCAATCCAAAATATAAACAACTCCTGTGATATAGTAGTTGACATCCGGGATAAACTAATCACAAAAGGAAATACTATCAAGCTAGCATGGGTTCCTGGGCATTTAGGGATAGTTGGTAATGAAATTGCCGACGCAGAAGCCAAACTCGCTCTCAGACAGCCTCTTATCTCTTTTATACAATTTAACAAAAAGGACACGTTAAACCATTTAAAAACTTCCATGAGAAAAAAAAAATAAGAATAACTGGCTGGAATACTCTCACCACTATTCAACAATCAATGCTGATGCTGCGAGGGCGACTTTCCCTGTCGAACTTCCCAGAAGTATGGTAACAAAATACATACGACTTTGAATGGGTCATACAAATGCCACCCACAAACACGTGATCACCAAAGAACCAGCACCCCTTTGTAACTTCTGCGACCAGTGCCCAACTTTGAACATTTCCCGTATCCTACAATGTCCGCATATCAACTCAACATCCTTATCCATAGCAAACAAACCTCTCAAAGAACTCTTAACCGAAATATTACCAAGTAATATAAAATTTGTGAACGAAATTATTACAAGACTTAATATACATATTTAACTTAAGTTTTCTCCAAACGAGCTGAAGGCCCTGGTAACTAATGCTCTGATAAATATTTATTGAATTTTGTAATTATATTATTGTTCAATTAAGTATAATAATAATAATAATTTGTACAGGTATTGCTTTATATACCCACTTTTTTCTTTTTTTATGAGGGTAGAAAATTTAAAAAACTGATTAGATTTGTGATGCATATACAATACAATATTTAAAAGGAGAGAAAAGCAGACCTAGGATATAGGTTAGGTTAGGTTAGGTTAATGTGGCTGTGGATACAAAAACCACACACCTAGGCCAGAAGAAAGGCCCATTGTGATACCACATGAATCTAGAGAATTACTTCCCACTAGTCGAACCATTTTGAGCTTTTTATAAAGCGAAGGAGATATCTGATATCCTTTTTAGCTAGTTCACTGGGATCATCAAAAGAGTATTCTCCCAAATAAAGTTTGCGTCTTCATGAAAGAGCAGGGCAGGTGCACAGGAGGTGAGAGATTGTTTCTTCTTCTTCCTCGTCCATGCAGCTCCTGCAGAAGTCATTGGAGGCTACACCAAGTCGTATTGCGTGTCTGCCTATAAGACAGTGTCCCGTAAGGACACCTATTAGGGAGCTAATATGAAGTCTGCTTTGGGATAACAAGTCTTTAGAGCGCTTTAGGTCCAATGAAGGCCATATTAGTTTTGTGGCTGCGCATGTTGGTAAATTGTACCACCTAGAGTTTGCTATCTCGAAAGCTTTTTCTTTTAGCAGAAGTTTACATGTAGCTATCGGTATACCTATCTTCTCCCTTTCAGGTGAAATAGGTATGACGGTTCCATTTTTAGCGAGTTCATCGGCTCTACAATTCCTGCGATGTCTCTGTGGCCCGGCACCCAGCATAGGTGAATGTTAAATTGCTGCGCCATCTCCATAAAAGACGATCGACAATCGAAGGCCGTTAGAGAGTTGGTTGAGACGCCGTCAAGAGACTTGATAGCAGCCTGACTGTCAGAGAAGATGCATATATCAGAAGTTGATATCACGTTTTCTCTTAGCCAGGAGAGAACCTCTTTGATCGCTAAAATTTCCGCTTGGAAGACGCTACAATGATTAGGGAGGCGGAATGAGATGCTTAGATTAAGCTTTTCTGAGTACACACCTCTACCAACTCCCCCATTTGTCTTGGATCCATCTGTATAAAAATGGATGCTTTTGTCATCCAGGAGTTTTTTATCTTCCCATTCATCCCTGGATGGAATGGATACCTGGAAGTTTTTACCAAATTGGGGTTTTGGGATAGTGTAGTCTATGTACTTTGGTATAGAACCAAAGAGGTTCAGAATGATGGAGTGCCCAACATTGTTGTTGGTCCACTGAGATGAGGCGTTGAGTCTTATGGCTGTACTCGCTGCCACTTGTTTGCTGAAAATGTCGAGGGGTGTCAGATGGAGGAGAGTGTCCAACGCTGCTGAGGGTGTGGTTCTCAAAGCCCCGCTAATGCAGAAACATGCAGTGCGTTGGACTCTGCTGAGTTTGTCGTAATATGTGACTTTCTCCAGTGCAGTCCACCACACTGCAACCCCGTACATAAGTATTGGTCGGATGACCGATGTGTATAGCCAATAAGTTATGCGAGGTTGAAAACCCCATTTGTTTCCTATGGCTTTCTTGCAAAGGAAAAGAGCTGCTGTAGCTTTTTTAACTCTTTCCTGAATATTAGGTTTCCAACTTAATTTTTTGTCCAATATCAGACCAAGATATTTGGCCTCATTGGTGAAAATTAGTGGTACACCTTTTATTGAGGGAGGTACAATTTCTGGGATCTTGTATTGCCGCGTAAAAAGGACGAGGTCTGTTTTTTGAGGATTAATACTAAGTCCACAGTGATCTGCCCATCTAGTGAGCATATTGAGTGCGTTTTGGAGGAGGTCTCTCAGTGTATTTGGATGTTCTCCTATGACGGCGGCGATAGCAACATCATCGGCATACGCAATCACTCTGTAGCCTTCTCTCTCAAGGGATATGAGTAGCTCGTTAACCACTATGTTCCACAGGAGAGGGGACAGAACACATCCTTGCGGAGTGCCTCTACTGACAGACCTTTTCGTACAAAAATCCCCCATCTTAGAGTTGATGATCCTGCTTTTTAGCATTAGATTTATCAATTCACAGAGTGAGTATTGGACGTTTAGGGTCGTCATAGCAGAAGTGATAGCGGATGTGTCAACGTTGTTGAAAGCGCCTTCAATATCCAGGAAGGCCACCATAGTATATTGTTTTTGTTCTAGGGAGTATTCGGTAGTTCTTACCAAGGTGTGCAAGGCTGTTTCTACCGATTTCCCTTTGCAGTAAGCATGCTGAGACATCGATAGTCTCTTATCAATGCTGTTACGTACGTGGATATCAATCAAACGTTCCAGAGTTTTGAGAATGAATGATGATAGGCTAATAGGTCTTAGATCTTTAGGGTTGACATGCGAACATTTGCCCGCCTTGGGAATGAAAACTACCTTTACTTCTCTCCATCGCTGAGGTATATGGACCATATCTAGACAACTTTTAAAAATCATCTCAATGATGGGCAGAGTTATGTCAGTCGTAAATTGTAACTCAGCTGGTATGATGTGATCTGGCCCTGGAGATTTGTAAGGTTTGAAACTATTCAGAGCCCAAGTCAATTTCTCTTTAGTAACAAGACCTTGAGGAAAAGTTAAGTTAATACCCGACCCAGGATGGTTTGTTGTACTAACGTATTTGGAGCTATCAGGAAAGTGGGTGTCAAGTAGCAGGTTTAGCGTTTCTTCGCAGGAGTTAGTCCAAGTACCATCCAAGTTTTTAAGACAACTAGGCATGGTTGGATTTGTCGAGAGAATCTTCCTTATCCTTGATGCCTCCGAGGATTCTCCTATTGAGCTACAGAAGGATCTCCAAGAGGATCTTTTGGCTATTCTCAATTTCTGTTTATATTTTTTGAGGGATTCCTTATAGGAGTCCCAGTCTTGTGGATGTCTAGTCTTTTTTGCACGATTAAAAAGCCTTCTACAGCCTTTCCGGAGTAAACCCAGTTCAGCAGCCCACCAATATGGTTTCTTCTTTCCCCGCACTGTAGTGAGGGGGCAGGCAGTTTCCATGGCTTTATTAAGGGCTGCTGTAAGCTCGTCGACTTTTTGATCGAGTTCAAAAGGGCATAAGGGCGGATCATAAAGTTCTGGTTTAATCAGATTCTTCAGAGTTGCCCTATATTTTGGCCAATCTGTTTTCCTATAGTTTCGGAATTGGATCGGTTTTGGGAACTCTTCAATAAGTGTGAATTGGATGTATCTATGATCGGAGAACGAGTGCTCCTTTGATACTCTCCAATTCAATATTTTATTTGAGAGATGTAAAGAGACAAGAGTCATATCTAAAACTTCTTGTCGATTTTTAGTAACGAAGGTTGGTTCACTACCTACATTACATACTACCAGATTAGTTGTTAAAATATAATCAAAAAGAGACTCACCTCTGTCATTTATATCGGTACTACCCCACGTAGTATGGTGCGCATTGGCGTCACAACCGATAATTATGTTGGTTTTAAGTCTTGTTGATTCAGCGACCGTCCTCTCCAGAGTGGTACCAGGTAGTGGGCCCTGGTGGTCGTGGCCCAAATACGCTGATGCCAGCCAGTATGTATGGTTGTCTATTACCATACTGGCTGTGGTGACGTCTTTATCACTGAAATTAGGGAGTAAAAATACGTTTAGATTACGTTTTACTAGTATGCAGGACCTTGGGTTACCTTTTCCTGTTACATATATCACGTAGTAGCCAGGAGTTCTCAATCCTCGAACCAGGGATTTCACAATCCAGGGCTCTTGGATGAGAACGACATCTTCTCCAGTTTTTGTCAGGTGGAGAAGTAAGGAGGCCGAAGCCGTTTTGGAGTGTTGGAGGTTAATCTGTAGTATTTGCAGCATTTTGGCTACAAGTCGGCAGATCAACCTCCACCACTGTTAGATCCAGCTCATCCAGATCAGACGAAGAAGAACCTAATAGTTCATCTTCCTCCTCACTGGGGAGAGCTTTGTCATTTGAGTCTTCGGTCTCCATTAGGGATAAACCTCCGACGTTTTTAGAAGAAGACTGTGCTGCGACAGAAGAGGGCCCTGCTTCATTCTCATCCACATCCAAGGATGGGAAGGTGATGATGTCACTGGGACTCTCTACGTCTTGCGGCACAGCTTCTGAAGAGGGTTCAGAGGAAGACCGTGCTGCGACAGAAGAGGGCCCAGGTACAACTTCATCCACATCCAAGGAAGGGAAGGTGATTGTAGCACTGGAACCCCCAACGTCCTGCGACACGGCTTCCGCAAAGGGTCGTGGAGGCTCGCATGAAGCGTCTACCTCATCTTTTTTATAGATACGCAATGTAATTGTCCCAAAACCGTATCTTATCACTCCCTTATCTCGCGCCAGAGAAGCCACAGAGTCTTTATTGATAACGATAATCGCATTTCGATAAAGACCCTTTGGCTCCTCCAGTTTCACGATCTTCCAGTCGTAACAAGGGAGGTCCGGGTTGCTAATCTTTATGATTTCGCGTATGTCATCCGGGCATGAGGGTTCTTTAGGGATCCACGTGCGAGCTCTCGGCCTGCATGGAATGTCCTCCTTTGCAACGACCTCGAGTTTTGCACCTGGCCAAACTTCGCCCAGCATGCCGACAGCAAGCGTATAAAGATCGCGCGACCTCTGATCTTTACAAGCGATGAGCTTGACATGACCTTGATGCAACCCTCATCGCTTGTTACAGGCGGTGGACCCGGATGATCCCGCATGACTTTTAGAAAGCCAGCCGAGAGCTCCAGATTCACCCTCTGCCAACGTTCAGATGTAATCGTGCCATCAATATTGCTCCTATCAATGACCGCGATAATGATTTTATTAGATTCCTTAAGTACATCACTAAAAGGTTTAGTGAGAGGAACTCTAGGAATGATAGGAGTGCTGGTGTTCTGCACTTTAGGCTTTTTAGGGACGGGAGTGGACTCCTCCAAGGACCTTTGTCGCTTTGACGTAGAGTCGTGGCGACTAGTATTGTCTAGAATGGATCTAGCCCACTCCAGCCTTTTGTTAAGGATGGGATTACTTCCATCCCCCAGTGTTGAACCAGAGGATTTTATAATCCTCATCGCATTCCGCCGTTGTTTATAAGAGCTCCTAGGAGCATACTGGAGAGGTTTACTCTCTTTAGTAGTGGAAAGATCATTATTCACGAACTTTCCACTACCGACATGAGGAAGCGTACATCCTGCAATTGTACATCCTGCACCGCACTAGAAGAAGGGCAGTGACTTGGCACAGGCCCTTTTCCGGTGCTCGGCACAGGAGTAACGACAGCCAACGTTGCCGCCGAACTGCCGCCCGGTGTGGATACATCCTGCACCGCACTAGAAGAAGGGCAGTGACTTGGCACAGACCCTTTTCTGGTGCTCGGCACAGGAGTAACGACAGCCGACGTTGCCGCCTAGCTGCCGCCCGGTGTAGCTGGAATACCGGTACCGGCTTGACGTTTTTTCTTCCAGTACTGTTTTTGTTTTTGGTTTTGTTTTCAATTATACATTTGGATTCCCACGAGTAGCGAAGTAAAGGGGGGGTCCATCTGTGCAGAGATTCGCTTACACAGATAAGGCTAGCTAATCCGAAAGGTCGCCTGGTATCCGGATACTCCGTTAACGACTGAGCTATTTTTAGAAATTGGGCCCTCAGCCTGGCTGATCATCGGCACGGGTCGTATAACACCTTAGATCCAGCCCAATTGGGAAGTTGAAGGAAGGATATGTTTTGGAGCAGGAGAGACGAACAGCAATTAAGCCATAAGCGTCCCAGAAGGGAGCTAGGTTGACATATAGTGATATACTATACAGTCGGGAGATAAGGAGACATCAGCCAGCATAGTAACACAAAGCCGACGGAGGAGGGGGTAGGGATTGGGAGGGGTAGGGGTGAGCGACCTTTGGTTTCAGGACTCTTCTGGAGAAATAATTCCCGAGAATCATTGACCTTACTCAGCTTCTACAACTCGACAAGTTCGACGCTCAGGTAGAAGCACCTAGGATATAATAAATACAAAAAAACAAAAATTATAATAGTAAACAAAGAAAAAAATAAACAAACAGTTGAAAAAAATATCTTTTATTTCTTTTATTTTTATTTTTACAATTCTTATATTTTATAGTAATTAGTTTGTATTAATGCAGGAGTTATATTCTGATGGAAATCCCAACCACTTAACAAAAACCTTATTGTTCCTCTGTTTTGTAAAACCTTTTCCATAAGAAAAATATCTCCACATTTAGTTTTCATCAGTTCTGGTTCATAGAAACTACCTTGAACAGGTTTTCCTTGATAGTCTTCAAGAAGATATGTATTTGGTTTTGTAACTTTGATTTTTCTTATTTTAAAAACCTCTGTTGTCCAGTTAGGTGTATAGCCCTTTTCAAATGCATGTTTATACTTGCTGATTCTTACTTTGTCACCGATCTTAAATTTTCGTTTACCTGTTCCTTCTTTATCACTTTTAAAAAATGGTAACAATAACTTTGAATTTTTCTTCGTTACATCTGCAGGAAAACATTTAATGGTTCTATGAAAAGAGTGATTGTAATCATTAAGTAATTTCTCGAAAATATTGATCCACTTATAGTTTCCATTGAAACTAAATTCTTTCCACATCTTTTCTTTAAAAGTTCTATTAAATCTTTCGACAATGGAAGCCTTTAATGAACTGAATGTTGAGTAATGATTAATTTTATACTTTTCCATCAAGAGTTTAAAGTTTTTATTGAAAAATTCTTTTCCATCATCTGTTTGTATATTCTTTGGAATTCTAGAAGAAGATATAAATATTTGTTCCATTCCTTTCGTAATGGTAATACCCTTTTTGTTTTCCATTGGGATGACCCATGCAAATTTCGAAAATGTATCGATAACTGTCAGTAAATAATTAAATCCTCCGTTTTGTTCACTATATGGTATCAGTTCAACCAGATCAGCTTGCCATAAGTCATCGTAGCCTTTGATAACATGACGACGTTTGAAGTTTTTACGTGCAGCTTTATGCAACTCCTCAACAACCTCACGCTTACTCATATTTACAAAGAGCTAATCCAACAAAATCAAAGAAAAGACTTTTATATATATTTTCTTTTTCTTTTATTGCAATCTATTATACAATAACATAAGTTTCTTAATTTTAATTAACCTTTTTTCCATAATGTAACAGCCACAAGTATCTGGCCCTTCTTCACATTGGTTGGATGACCAACAACAGTTTGAATAATGGTGTCCATGCAATGATTCCATATATGTCGTATTCTTAAAATTACTAATCATTGAAATACAGATAGTAAATTCTCCATAGTGTTCATCCAATATTGATTCCCCATTTGCTTTTAAAAATTCGAAAATATCTTATTATTTGGACAGAGTCCATTTTTGTAGTTCTTTGTTGTTTAATCGTTGAATGCTAACTTAAGCTTAGTGTACACGATTGCCAGGTCTGACAATCATTGTCAGATCTGCAAACGTCTGACAATGTGTGAAAATGAGTTGAAAATGAGCTGAAAATTTAATTTGTGTGTACACGGTTTGCAGATATCTACAAACATCTGCAAATCTGTTGCCAAATATTTGTCTGACAATGTTGACAAACTAATTTGACCAAATAGCTAGCAATAGATTTGCAAACAAATTTTGGATCTGCAAATTTATTTTCAGCTCATTGTCACACATCGCATCATTCAGAAAATTTGTCTGCCAATGAATAGATTTGCAAATGTTCCTCAAACGGCATCTGCAAATTTATTCATTGTCAGACGTTTGCAGAAACGTCATAAAATAAAAAAAAATTTAGTGATCTCCCATTGAATTTTGTGTACACACGATTGCTACATCTGCAAATTCATTTGTCTTCAAAATGATTGATGAACAAATTTGTCTGCAAATCAATTTGGTGTGTACACGGTTGTCAGCTTGCGTGTATACGATTGCCAGATATCTACAAAATAATTGGCAGATATTTGTCTGCAAATTAGGAGCCAAACCATTTGTCTGCAAATTAATTTGGTGTGTACACGATTGTCAGCCATTAGAGACAAATTTTTCAGTGACAGATCTGGCAATATTTGCAGATTTGGCAATCGTGTACACTTAGCTTAACAAACTTTCTTTTATTTTATGAAAAATGAAAAATCTTTCTTCATTTTCACTAATATGTATATATAAAATACAGATACATTAAGGGGCCTATTATGTAAGACAACTAAATACAAAGTTGAGTTGTAATCCGGTAATCGGTATTACCGATCACAACTAGTTGACTGTCACAAGTCAACCAGTAGTCAACTGAGAAATGGTTGACTTTTTAAGTGTGTTTGGGGGTATTATGTAAGCCAGTTGAGTTGTCTCTCAGTTGTGATTGTTATCAAAATTCAACAACTGCTATTTACCGGTTGTGTAGTGCATTTGTGTGTACAAAAAATTATCGGTACGCACCAACAGCGAATTGAAAAGCAATTTTATTAAGAAAATGGAGAAAAAAATGTAAGTTTTACAAATAATAATATAAACGTTTGTAAGAAAATATTTTTTTTTAGACGAATATCACAAAACCTGCCCAATTTGAGAGGTTGATTCATCAGCAGAAACATACACTTACAATCATGACATTCAGACTGTAGTAACCTTTTCTATTTATATAAAGATGTTGAAGATTTTTTTTTGGTGCTATGATTCGAACATGAGTTCCATCGATGCATCCTATTTCTCCAGGAAATCTGGTTTTCTGATAAAAATGAATCTTCGATAAATTCAAATTGGTCAGATATGTTCTTCTACTACGTCTAGCACTTCTACTACCGAAACTGTTGGTTGAGCAAGGCCTAAATTAAAATCATTACCACTGCACTCTTGGCAACTTCCTTCTACCATGAAATGTAGGGCAGTGCAGAGTTTGAGCATTGGTGGGACTGCGGAGGAACGCTATGGTTGTTTCAAATAATCTTTGATTTCGTTTAGCACATAAACAAATGTGTCTTTGTCGAGTCTAAAATAACTTATAAATCTGCAACAAAACGGAGTCATTAAATCAACACTTCTCACCAAAGAATTTGTTTACAAAAAAATACTTTTTGTTTTGAAGTTCCAATGGATTGGAGCGATCTCTAATATTTTTTCTCATCAGCGCAACATTCAGGGGATTTTCTTTTTCAGAATTTACAAGAAAAAATCAATACAAGTTTCCATTTCGTATTATTTTGTCTTTTTAATAAAATTTTGCACTGAATTCAAAACTTTGAAATACCTACGATTTTACTTTACACAGCTGATTTTGACACAAAACAAGCACATAAAAGTAGGCAATGTATTTGGTCTACTCAACTGAAAAAAGTTGTCTCCCATAATACGAATTTTTTTTGCAGTTGTCTTCAAAATCATTCCGCTGATGAGATATAACCTAATTCTCATGAAAAAAACAATTACCAGTCTAGAACTATCAGAAAATGACCTTATTAGTCACGTCATTCAATCGCAGATGGGGTCCACTTGGGATAACTCCAGTTACTTATCGCCCCTTGGAATTACATCTTTCGACCTGGATTCCTCACTGACATCCACTCCCTTGTTTAACTCTACGGCCACTTCGGGCCAAAACCGTGGCTGAATGCTCCTAATCTAATTTATTTAAAGATGCTTTTAACTGCACCCATATCTCTGTTCACTATTTTCTACGGGAACAGTGCCGAACGCTGAAATCTAAATTTTTGTAAATAAAGTCATTATCTTTCCTGTGTTGGTGGACAGGACTTACCTGATAATTTTAATTAATTTAAATATTGTATAGAATTAGTTTATATTCCTTATTCTTGAAAACAATAAGATTGACTGTAACTTAAAAAAAAAAAAAAAAAAAAAAAAACTAAGAAGAAAGACAAAAAACTATTTCAAATTGCTCAACCAATTCGATGTATATTTATATCCATGTTTTTTGTATGTTAATATGTACAATGTACCTTCAAGATTGAATTTTATAGATTCAATTTCAAATATGTATCTCATTATAAGAGAAAAAGAGACAATATTATAACTCTTAACTTTTATTTACCTTTCATTTTTTCATTTTCGAACTCAAAATTGCTGTGATTTAAATGAAAAGAAAATCTTATAGAGCGCTTTCGCTCTATCTCATAATAACTATAGATAATGTATAGAATTAGTTTATATTCGTTATTCTTGAAAACAATAAGACTGATTGTAACTTAAAAAACTAAAAAGAAGGATAAAAAACAATTTCAAATTGCTCAACCACTCGATGTATACTTATGTATCCATGTTTTATTTGTGTTAATACATACAATGTACCTTAAGATTGAATATTCATAGATTCAATTTCAATTATGTATCTCATTAAAAGAGAAAAAGAGACAATATTATAACTCTTAACTTTTATTACCTTTCATTTTTTCAATATCTAAATCAAAATTGCTGTGAACTTAAATGAAAAGAAAATCTTACAGAGAGCTCTCGCTCTATCACATAATAATTAATTGATTGTTGACCATTTGTTATTTAGTTTTAAGAAGTATTAGTATTATGTATATATGTATATTTATGTGACATGTCGTCAAAGAAAAAGTATATGTATACTCTCTCCTGAGCAAGAGCAGTCAAACTATGTTCAAATAAAGCCACGAGGCGTTCCATTTTAACTGTCAAAGCAGGCAATACACTATAGCCGCAGTTATACTTAAGTTATCGATAAGTAAATACCTCATTGTAAAATTTTTATTAAGACTCAATAAAGAATATTCTATTCTATTCTATGGCAGTTGTCTTCAAATTGAGTTGTTTTGATTACAACTCAACTAAGTTGAGTTGTGATCCATAATAGGCCCTTAAATTAATACAAGTATGTATAACAAGATTTTTTACTTATTTTCATCTATGGGTGTAAAGGGTACATTAGGGAACAGCGTTTTCATAAAATGTTCAACTTTATTTTTTATTTTCTCGTCAACATACTTTTCCTCTGTGGAGTCTTTAAGTTTTTGGGAAATTAATTGTGATGCCATGTTTTTTGTTCCATACTTTTAATTGTTTCCTTTATAGAAGAGTCTATGTGGTTTTTTAGCATACGAATTTCCTTATTAAAAGTGGATAAAACTTCCATTAAAGAAGAATTTATGTGGTTTATTATGCTTGTTTCTTTAAGACCTATTTGATCATCAACATATCCTTTGCAAACGGCTTGGTGGGGGTATTCAGGATTAATTCCAACATTGTTTAAATATTTACTTTCTAAATCAAAATCACCAGACGGTAGAAGTTTAAAACCTATTCCTGGAGGTCCTACAAGACCTTTGTTTTTTGAAAGGGGCTTGAAGTTCCTACCGAACTTGTCGACGTTCATTGTTAATATCCAATGTTAATAGTTTGAAACGAAGTTAATATATAATATTTGATTCTTTTAGCTCTTCGATTATAGACTTTATTTCATTCTGATGGTTATTATTGCCAGCATTTTTTTTCTATGGTTCGGATATAAATAATTTTTTTTTTTTTTTTTTAGAATTAAAATGAAGGACTAGTTTTCCCAAACAGTGTTGTTGTCACAATGTTTTGATTTTAAATGAAATATGTATATTTATAGTATAGCAATTTTATTGAAACTGTTTTTGTATCGACCTTTTTCAATACTGTTCTCCTTGTCTATTACTAGGAATCCAAAATTGTCAGTCCAACAATGTGAGCATAACTCTTTGAATTGATTAAATGTCATATCAGAGTTAATATGATCCTTGTAAACATGCTTTAAGTTCAATTCGTCTTGCTTGCAAAGAATAATGAAATTAGCGTTGTCTCTAATAAGATGTTTTGGTATATGAGTATAGGACTGACATAAGTAAAACCTATCAACTCCATTGTGACGACCCATACAAAAATAGTCTTATATTATTTTGTTTCTGGCAAGCAACATCATCGAATAACAATATTGAATTGTTTTTAGCGTCTGAAGGAGGCATTATTTCACAATTGTTTGAAAATTCATTGTATTCCATTAATTTGCTAGAAGTAGTTGTAACTAGAGGGTACGAGGCCACCGGTGCACCGGTGCAGCACCGGTGCACCGGTGCTGCACCAGGGTTCTGATCTATGCTAATCACCGGTGCACCGGCATCACCAGGGTTCTGATCTATGCTAAATACCGGCATCTTCTAGCACCATCTATATTTTTTTTCATTTCAACATTGGTTGTGGGATTGGATTTTCAGTGATAAATTGGTTGTGGGATATACTTTCATAGTTGGATTTTTTGGATAGCACAACCTTTGTATATGAAAACTAACGTTCTAGACCATGCTTAGCAAACGTTAGAACGTAAAAACGTAAAATTCACGCTCACGTTAGAACGTAAAAACGTAAAATTCACGTTCACGTTAGAACGTAAAACGTAAAATTCACGTTCACATTAGAACGTAAGAACGTAAAATTCACGTTCACGTTAAAACGCAAAAAACGTAAAATTCGCGTTAAAACGTAAAATTCACGTTAACGTTAAAACGTAAACAACGTAAAATTCACGTTCACGTTAAAACGCAAAAAACGTAAAATTCGCGTTAAAAAGTAAAATTCACGTTCACGTTAAAACGTAAACAACGTAAAATTCACGTTCACGTTAAAACTCAAAAAACGTAAAATTCGCGTTAAAACGTAAAATTCACTTTCACGGTACAAACGTAAAATTCATAGTTGGATTTTTTGGATAGCACAACCTTTGTATATGAAAACTATAGTACTCTCATGGGCAGACATTTTTTTGCGCGACCGGACGCCGCACAGTGGTGCGAGAGCGGAAAAAAGTCTTTTTAAGAAGTTATATTTATCCTTTTAAATTTTATGTTTAAGTACTCTTATATAACCCGAGCGTATGATTTAAAAGTATTTTTCAACATATATATTGTATGTTCTGATTTACAAGCCCTCAAAGTTGAAAAATAATTTTACTCAAATCGCGAACCGTATTTTCAACAAATTTTGAGATGTTTTTTTCCGAAGTTCCTTTAAATAAATTCTCTAGCTTCTTAAATAATTTAATTGGTCTATTTTCGATTATCTAAAATAAAAAAAAAAATGATTATTTATAAAAGATACCTTCTATAAGTAGTCTGAAGCTTAAGTACTAGGAAAAAATGTGTTTTTTTTAAACTTTTTGATTTCAAAAAAAAGCTCCAAAAGACTCCAAGAAAGTAAGTATGCCAGCATATGCTCGATGCATTTATGTAAAAGCACAGAAAAAATCAGCTGCAGATACGTGCAGATGTGGAAGTTATGATCAAAAATGTTTCACTGAATCGGATTTCAAAAAACTGCGTTTTGACGGTGGTGTTTACCAAAAAGTTTGATTTCTTCGTTAATAATTGTCAGAATGAACTGGTTAAGCCCATTATTTTAAGAAAAAATGTCAAACTTTATTTTAAAAATAAAACAAAATTAATACATTGACACAGGTCTGAGAATTTCGATTTTTGCGAAACCATTTATTTCTGCCCGGAAAATTTTTTCAACTTTGAACTCAATTTTCTTGGAAAGAACACACGAAAAGCAATAAAGTTTTATGATATTTTAAATTATATGATAGAGCTTAAAAAAATAGAGAAAAGGATTAGGGATAATCCTTTATTTTTTTAATTTTTCGCTAAAAGTATGGCAGGTAGAAATAAAAAAGGTGTTATTTTTAAAGTTTTATTGCTTTGTTTTTGTTGTGTATTGCGTAATTTTTTATTACCTGACTTATTAGAATAAAATCTCTTACTTAAATCTATATATATATAAAGGATTAATTAAAAAAAGTCAGTATTGAGTTATTGAGCATTAGTGCAAGGGTTTTGAGAAGAAAATACTTCCAATCAGCGCAGACGCTAAAAACCACATTTTAGCGTTATAAAATTACTACTTCATTGTTTTTTTATTTATTTTTTGTATGTATTTATCTATTTATTTATTTAATTTTATAATATACATAGTTAGTAATACTATTTTGTTCAAAATAAAAAGTTAAGATTTTACTAAAAAAAACTTTTATTTAAATATAACATCAAAAGCCTCAAATTTTAGAAAAATATCAATAACTTTTTTTCTAATAATTTTTTCTTGACCAAATTTTGACCAAGCGTGTATAAGACTAATCTTAACATGTGTTTCAAATATCATTAAAATTCGTTTTATAGTTCAGATTTTACAGACTTTTTTCTGCTCTCCCATACAAAAATCAAAAACCCTCAAATTTTAGAAAAATGTCAATAACTTTGTTTATAATTTTTTTTTTTCAACCAAATTTTGACCAAATATGTAAAAGACTAATCTAAACATGTTTGCTAAATTTCATTTTAATCCGTTGAACCGTTCAGATTTAACAGACTTTTTTCCGCTCTCCCATACAAACCGAACCACTGTGCGCCGCCGCCGTCGTTGGCGGTAGTATCGGGGACCGAGAGAAAAATATTATTTCCATTCCCATGAGCAGCCAGCAGAATAAGGGAGACAGTTAATTTCATTCTATTTGAATCTATCCTTGTATATGTTTTCATATACTAAGCTTCCATATGAAGGTCGATGAATTTGTTTTTGTAATTTCTTTATATCAATGCATTTTTATATGAAAAACGACAATGTCTTAATATTGTGTCTAATAAGGGGATGAATGAAATTTTTGTATGCTTACATCAGCTGTTTAAGATCTTGTACCGATTTTTGTTTTTATTTACATTCATGACTCTGCTTCTCCCTGTGTACGATCTTTGTATATGAAAAATGGTTGTATTATGTATACGAAGCTACGATGCGATTTTTGTGAAGAAGAAACATATTGGGATAGTTATACGTTTGGTTATAGTTATGTATATTTTGGCTGGTGTTTTTTTTTTGTAGATAAATATCAATTGGTAGGTGATTTTTTCCAGGATGTGGGTTTGATTTTAAATTCAAATTTTAGATATAAAAGATATTGGTAGGTAGGCAGGTAATTTATGAAATTTCATAGGGAATTCCTACAAGTACCTGGACAGTGCGATAATATCCGTACACTTACCATTTTGTTTGAGATTAGTAGATAGGTAGGTACAGTATTTATAAATACCTATGTAGTTTAAAATTAAAATAAAAACAAAAATGCATTCTTTATGTTGGTTCAGATAATTTGATTAATTTGATAATTGAAAATTGTGTCTTTTTATGTTCCAATTCTCCTTTTGTTTTATTATTTTTAATAAATAAATGTAAACAATAAAGCTGGGACCTTAGGCATAATCAAAAAAAAAAAAAATTAGTTTATATTTAGGTAGGTATAGGTAGGAATATGTTGTTTGCTGTTGTAGGTACCTTTAATACAATTTTGTCAGCTCTTCTATTTTAAGATGTGTGACTCTTAAGAAAATCCAATTGAAAGTTTTTGTAACTTATTAACTATTAGTAAGTATACCTATTTTCGTAAATGTAGTGTCGAAGTAGGTATTTTTGTATTGATTTGAAATTTTCTTTTATACGATTTCGCAGTTTTTTTGTGCCACTTACCAACCAATAATTTTTTAACATTAAACGCAAAATTATATCAATGATAATTACTCATGTTATTTCACAACCTTGGTGTTATAACCTTGTTAAGATGAAGGATTCTTCAGATATTTAAAGTCAATTTATGACTTAATTTCACAATTTAGAAAATCATGGCCTGAAATAAATTTTTTTACTTGCGTCATATAGGCAAGTTTTGCATTCGTAAAAAATGTCGAACTCAAGAATCAAAAATGACATTTCAATGGTAGAGAAGTAGAAAAAAGTGAGTCCACTGATTCCGTCCTGGCCCGTACCTTCACCCCAAGGCATTAGGTTGATTGACCTAAAATTTGGATATTAAGGGTAAGAGCCGATTTGCGTTAAGCGTTCTTAAATTCCCATAGGAAGTTATTGTAATCAGTCCGTTTTCTCGACGTTTCAAGGTCCCTAGAGTCGAAATAAAAGATTTTTAGAGAGATGCCTGTGCGTGCGTGTGTACGTATACGTTCGGGAAGTTTTTTTCGTCGTCCATAGCTCAAGAATCAATAGAGATATCGACTTCAAATAAATTTTGTTATAGGTACAGATAATAATACAGAAAGATGCAGAAAGGACTGTAAAAAAAATTGAGTGGGTGGTTTTTTTACCAAAGCAATTTAAAAAAAGGTGAAAACTTTGGTTAACCCTAAATATATCACGAACCAATAACGCTAGAGACTTGAATTAAATTTTATATTATATGTATATTGTAACGCGATACAAAACTAGTATAGTTTTTGGAAAAAAATCAAATTAACGGGTTTTTATAAATCAAAAAAACTGAACAAACATATTTGTCACCTCGAATATTTTAGCACTAAAAATATTGTTTTCAACTTTCACTTAAATTTTGAGAAAAATCGAATTGACAGTTTTCTTGCAATAAATAAAAACATTACTAAAAGTAAAAAATTACTTTCGACTCAAATATCTTTACAAAAATTAAAAAAATATTGGCTTCAAACTAATTTAATCTCACAGTGATTTTTGTATAAAAGTCCAACAGTCAGTTTTTTCATAAAAAATTAAAATCTACAAAAAATAGTACGCAACATTGGTAAACAATTATGTTCGGTTCTCGAAATCTCGCGAACAATAGAAGATATTGACTTCAAATTAATTTAATTCATCCAATTTGTATTTGTTTATATAAGATCGCACACCAGGATCTTTTTTAATATGAAATGTATGGCTTTTATTTACATATATTACATAAATTCTACTTTTTGCTTCATTTTTAACAAATTAATGTGGACAACAAAGCTCGAACCTTATAGAGGGCATAAACAACATATATGTAAATATGGTTTATATTTAAGCAGGCATCTATGTGTTGCTTAAGCCGATAGATTTTTGTATTGCTCCAGAAGGGTACCCCACGTTATTTTGGTAAATTTTTTTCAAAATTCGATGTATCCAAAATGGGTCATTAGTTTTTTACGAAACTGTATATTAATTAGTTCAAAATAACTGCATACCAAAAATATATATTTTAACTAAAATTGAAAAATTGTATGTGTACAAAATTAATTTAAAAAGTAAACTGCTCTAAAGATTTTCAAATAAGAATTTTGAAACATTAAGGTTTTTTTTGACAAATCAAATTTTGGAAACAAGCTTTTTTAACAGGTACATTTTTAAATTAAATTTAAAAATACAGGAAATATTTTAAATAGTCTTGGTTTGTCAATTGAACTGATTCGTTCTAAAATTGCCTCTACCTTCTACACGAAGAGACATAGACCCCCATTTCGCTAGTCAAAAGTGCACGTACGTATATTTTAAAACAGTAGTAAAACGTTATGTTTATTTCAAATTTATAGACAAATTATTCCTAAGCTAAAAACTTTGCTTTGGCATACAAAAATTGGATTTGCTAGAATTTACATAGATATATCTTTAGACTGAGACAAAGGCATCAAATTTATGTAAGTACAATTACAAATGCTAATACTTCTCTAAAAATAAAGATCCAAATAAAGTCTTTTACCTTATTAAAAGTAAACATTTGCTTATACCCTTAATCATTCAAAATTGTTGATAGGAAGGTCCTTCTTTTAATAAATACCTAAATAGGTATATCATAAGAACTTACGTTAAAACGCAAAAACGTAAAATTCGCGTTAAAACGTAAAATTCACGTTCACGTTAAAACGTAAAAACGTGAAATTCACGTTCACGTTAAAACGTAAAAACGTAAAATTCACGTTCACGTTAAAACGCAAAAACGTAAAATTCGCGTTAAAACGTAAAATTCACGTTCATGTTAAAACGTAAAATTCACGTTCACGTTAAAACGCAAAAAACGTAAAATTCACGTTAAACGTAAAATTCACGTTCACGTTAAAACGCAAAAACGTAAAATTCACGTTCACGTTAAAACGCAAAAACGTAAAATTCACGTTCGGAACGCAAAAATCACCATAGGAAACTGAACAAAATCATGAACAGAACATGATGTTTAAGAGTTAAGTTTTTTCAGAAAAGGTGGTCCATATGAGTGAAGAGAGAAAAGAATCGTTAAGTAAAAAGACATGTTAATTTTTTTAATATTTTTTTTATTTTTTAATTAAATTTTAAGGCCAATGCCACAAGATCAGTTTTACATTTCATTTTCAAGTTCTATTCGATAATGACGCCAAGCTAGTGTATTTATATTATTGGTACATATAAATCTTTTGTCATCAGAACAACTTAAACTTAATTTGTTTATACATTCGGTGTATATAGTATGGTGTTTAGATCTAAAGTTCAACATTTTACTATAGAAGTTTTGTTTGTGTAGCAAACAGTCTCTGTAATTTTGTAAAGACATTTTTTTACAGCTGCTGATTTGACACCCTTAGCCTTTTTTATTAGTGCTGCATCTTCTATGTCTATACTATACATTTTAGCTCTTAATCCTATAAATTCCTTCATTATTCTACCATTCTTTTTCATCCTTCATAAATCCTAACTTTTTCACATTGAGCTGGGGCAATACCGTAGCAGTTTTGGGGTGGATAGTCTGAAGTATCAAATTTATCTATTATATCATTTCTTATATCATTGTAAAAATCATCTGTTCTTATTTTATAAATAAATGAATCGGTATCCATGTAGGCCAGATGTAGGTTGTCAGTAAATTTAGGTTTCATGTATGCATAATGAAAGTCGTACACTTTATACTTTGAAATCTCCAAAACACAAAAACCTAAGTATATAGGCTTATTATATACACTGTAAATTCGTTTTAACTGAATAGCAGCCATGGTTTTTGAAAATTCTAATATGCTATGAAAATTAGGTTTAGCTATAAGAGCGCGACTACCGAGATGGGTGCCTTTGCTTTCTATTGAATCGACAATTCGACATCTTTTCGTTTGTCTACATTTTCCATAGTTTTTCCGAATACAGCATTATTACAAAGTTTACGCTGATCCTTTTTAAACTTTGTGGTGGTTTTTTTTTTAGTTCATTGTTTAAATCAATATATTTTTTCAGCCATTGAAATTGTTTGAATTGCATCACTCTATGAATTTTCTTAAGCACCAAACCATTATCAAGGCATTGAATTAATGTTTTGTGATGAATTATATAATTAACTTTATTATTCAAATCAGCAATCTGATGCTTTAGAATTTTTGAATGGAATAAATTTTGAGGATGTTTAAAGTCAACGGAAATAAAAATATTTTAAAAATATTTAAATAGGGTTAGCACTATATTTCTATAAGGATGAATGCCGGCAATTAAAATGTACGATTATAATACGTGGATTGATATATCAAGACCCTTATACATCGTTACCATCATGTCACTCATCTGACTAATAGGACTTGACCATCTATATCTATTGCTTTAGGATTTTTCCTGGATTGAGGTAATAATTAGTGTAACAAAAGCCTAATACCTCATTACCATCATATCATTCATTTGTCTAATAGGGCTATACCTTTATCTATTGCTTTGCTAGCATCATGTCAATCATATTACTAAACCCTGTCCCTTATCATTAAAATCCTGAAAAATGATCCAAGGGTTATTTTTATTGCGGAATACAAATGTACATATGTCAATAAGGTCAACACATTATTTTATCTATAGGGATGGATGCCGATAATTAAAATATGCATTCATGATGATCGCTATACATACATTTATCCAACTGCTTCCTTATATACACCGATGATATTCCAAGTGTCAACAATACAAATTTATGATAAGGTTAACTACATGAATGAATGCAGGGAAAAACTCTATTGTTCTACAATTAGCAATCAATATGATATAAGCATGTATTATTACCCCAATACTTCTTTTCATTAGTTACTTTTCACCCCAAAGAAACCTTAGTAGTATAAACTAGAGGGTTCTAGGCATTGACATACTATACATGGACTGCTAGTGGTGTGAATTTTCCATACAAAATTTGAATTAGAATGGTTCCACTTCAAATTAGCTACACTAGCCCTTTCAGGCCCAGTGGCAAAAAAAGTTATGAAATATTTAGCGACATCTGTTTTTATTTAGTTGAGATAAGCTTTTTCTGACATAGAAAGTATTGACATCTAGTATAATTTGTTGAAGACAAACGATGCCATGTTTTTTTTTTTATGTTATTGACAAATTTTGACAGTTCGTGCAAAATGAAGAAGAAGCTGGCTGTGCGCTGTGAGTATTTTGTTTAATTTATGTATATTTTTCAAAATAAAACATTTTAAATTTCCATTCACAGTGAATACTTCAAATCGCTTGTAGATACCGGCCTAAGTGGTCGACTAGACCCAGACGATAATATACCTTTTCCTAAAATAGAGAGACCCCAGATACTTGGATGCTTCAGTATAAACACAAACTATGAAAAATCAGCGGAGAACTTCTTACTTACTTTCGTATGCCAAACAAATTCCCTTTGGATCTGAATATTGGTTATGGATTGGCGAAATCCAAACAAGAGCTGATGCAAGATGAGCGCCTGGACAATATTCTGCAATTCATAAATAGCCATAAGGATGAGCTTCTATCTAAATCAGACTTGCCGAACAGTAGGGGAGTTGGAGAATTCGACTTTATTTGCTTTCGTGGGCTCCTCCGTTTGCTGATGTGTACGCCATACGAATGGAAAGAAGATTGGTGTATTCATGCTACCCGATACAAGGGTAATATATATATGAGTCAGAAGGAGAGGGAACAAAAAACGCATGATCAGCTCAATCAAAATGAGAATCAGAAGAAATTCTGCGCATATAGTTTCAAGTTTGAGCAATATTGCATGACCTATAACCCGTCTGAAGAACCCAACACAAGTGCTCCTGTAGACGAATGTGAAGAGTTCTGTTGTATGTACAAGACCAAGATTCAAGGTATGGAACTGCTGTTTTGGGCTGAAGTAGATGGTGCGATAAGTATCACTGTTTGCAAGAATATCGAAAACAAAGAGGTACTCAACTCTGAAGCTGGTAGAACTCAAGTGCTCATTGAGACCGTCCAACGAAAGACAGCAGCAAAACTTTTACCGCTTCAAGTGCAGGAACTGGTGGTGCCAGAGTTTTCTGGTTGGAATTCAGGATCTCATGGTTGGCTATCGAAATGATAAAGGGTTTGTGGACGAAATAAAACATATGGAAGTTCGTTCATTACCAAAGATGTCTTCTGTAAGTTAATTCATATAAGTATATGGATTAAATAAGCTTGAAAAAAAAATATTTTGTTTCTAGAATTTTTGGACTCCTTCGCAATGTGCTGATTTCCTTGTGAAATTCCTCCAAATGGTCAAAAATGTAATGAGAGATGTAAACTGCCCCCACACCGTTTACGAATTCAATTTCGCATTTTTTTGTATATGGTTAATTTTTGTTTCCTTATTTAATTTCAAGTTTCTTTTTATATAAAAAATAAATATATACATACAAGTAAGAAAACAAAAAAAAATAAATATAAACAAAAATAAATATACGAGTATACATACAAGCAACAAAACAAAATAGGTTTTCTTATAATAACAACAAAATAGGATTTTTTTAGGGTTGGGCTTTTAGTTTAGCTAAAACAAAATAGGGTTTTTTAAAGGTTAGGCTTTTAGTTTAGCTAAAACAAAATAGGATTTTTTTAGGGTTGGGCTTTTTGTTTAGCTAAAACAAAATAGGGTTTTTTAAAGGTTAGGCTTTTAGTTTAGCTAAAACAAAATAGGGTTTTTTAAAGGTTAGGCTTTTAGTTTAGCTAAAACAAAATAGGATTTTTTTAAGGGTTGGGCTTTTAGTTTAGCTAAAACCAAATAGGATTTTTTTAAGGGTTGGGCTTTTAGTTTAGCTAAAACAAAATAAATAATAAATACAAATAATTACTGGCCCATAAATTGCACAATTTTTGTCAGTTTACTGCGGACTAGATTCTGATGGCATTCAACATTGTTCTTTTTTGCAACAAAATGTAAAAGTACTTTAGAAAATTGTTCGATAACTTTTTTCATAAACTCATACTTATGATTATCTAAAGCATCGCCATCTAATATATGGTTATCCAATTCCTTATAAATATTGCTTAAATCTAAATATCTAAGCGTACTTAAAACTATTCGAAGCTGACAAAATTCCAAAACTTCCAATAAACGTTATGGTTCCGAAATGGATGCCACAAAATGATATTTTAGCTCATCCAAATGTCAAAGTCTTCATAACACATGGTGGATTGTTTGGCAGTCAGGAAGGTGTCTATCATGGAGTGCCTATGCTGGGAATGCCTTTCTTCTGTGATCAGGTACTATGAAATATCAGCTTTTTAAGTTTGCTGAAAAGTTCTTTTAAACTTCTTGAGTATAAGCTTGACAAGTTGAGGAATTTAAATTTTTAATTCAAAAGTGTTTTCGTTTGGTATTTTCTCTTAATTCGAAATTCAGTTTCTTAATAAAAGTGGTATTGTCTAAAAGCTCTCAAAATAAAAATAGAGTTTAGTTTTTTTTTCAATTTGTTAACCTTTTTCTTATTTCTATTTTTAGTATCTCAACATCAAGAAAGCAACAAAAGCAGGCTATGCTCTATCACTGAATTTCCAAGAAATCACCAAAAACTCTCTTAAACAATCTCTTACCGCAATCAAAACCAAAAACTCTTAAACAATCTCTTACCGCAATCGCGCTCCACTGCCATGCTGCTGTTGCTGGTGCTGTTGCAGTGGGATGGCAATTGACAGCCGCCTCAGTGATTCGATGCGCCTGACCAAGAGACCGTTCGTCAATTCATTAGGAGCACTACTCTCGTGAATGACCCACTGAACTGGTGCTGGCGCCAACATCTCAGTCTCAGAGTAGATATGATGGTGGTATGACAGTGGTTTCGAATGATATTTTCAATATTCAAAACAATTTAAATTATTTATAATGATAAAAACATGTTGCTACATTCGGAAACGTGTAAATTTAATATGCATAATATATGTGTGTATATTCTTGTTATTTTCTTAATCAATGATTTATTTTGTATCATAAATACCCCCTGTTTTGATCTTTGAATAAACTGTGCATGTATGTATGTTTTTTTGATGTAAAGCTTTTCAGCTATTTTGATGTAAAACTTTTCATGTACATACTATGTATTTATTTAAGTCATAAGACGAACCACGAACGTCATCTGCGAATAGTATTCAATATAAGTAAATAAAAACAATCAAAAGGCATTTTTTTGTATGTGGTTACATTTTTTTTCCTCATTTAATTTCAAGTTTCCTTTTATATAAAAAATAAATATAAAGATACAAGTAACAAAAAAAAAATATAAACAAAAATAAATATATGTATACATACAAGTAACAAAACAAAATATGTTTTCTTATAATTTATAATTTTAGTTTAGCTCATCCTGATAGGCAACAGCTTCAACGTATTTGTGTTTTTACAGCAGATAAACAAACTGTTTTTCAAAAGTGATTGCACCAATTTTCCTTCGCTATCGGTTAGCGCTAGATCGCGAATAACTCCCAACTTCTTTATTAACAAAATCGACTAAAGAAAAGCTTTAGCAGTTCTTAATTTTTTTCAGATCGAGCAAAATGAAACGCTTCTGATATAAGGTCATTTGCTAAGTAAGTATTCAATTGGAGAATTGGTGATATGGGCAATGATTTGGCTTCGAGAACTCTCAGGGCGAGGTTTGATTCAATTTGATTTAGATGCTATGAACAATTCAATTTTCCACTGGGGACAGACGTGATCTTTCTTGAAAGGTGAAATGAATTCATCGACTGCAGCCTGAAAAATAAATAATAAAATTTAATCACAAGTTAGAAATATTTAGTCAGAAAATGTGAATTACTTTTCACGGGGCAAATGAGGTTTTATCGCAAAGTTGTTTGTAAATTTTGTTTCACCAAGGGCTAAGCTGTACAAATTTAACTACCTAAAAATGACAGTGATCTAGATTCCAAAACGCCTGAATTTGCTTAATCAATGACGCCGACAACTTAAACACACTTGGAAATTTTATAAAATTCTGAACTATTGGTTCATAGCGTTTATCGTCAATTGCCATATTTAGATCGAGGAAAAAACAAAAACAATGCACATTTATTCTCAAACAAAACGTCTGATATTAGCATAATTCTAAGCATTGCTTGCACCGACCTTGGTGGATACAATCCATCGCCACCACTTTCCTGCCAGCTATCTCTTAATGCATTGCCTTTGAATGAGTGTTCTAGAAACGAATCAATAAATAACAGGTTTCTCATAGAAACCATGCAACGATTCGTATGGATACGGCACGAGATTCAAATCCACATCACGATGTCTTTGCAAACGAGAACCTTCAGGCAGCAATCCAATATTGAGCAGCCACAAAAGTATTTCCTGGTAATCAGATGCCATGCGAATTGAATTGCCTTGAGATTCGAGTGTTTAAAACTAAAATAAAATTACTTTCAAATCAAAGTACTTCGAATAATTTTTGTTCTTAAATTACCATCTGATGGGATATTTTCACCATACTTTGAAATTATATCACTCGAAAGATCAGCTAATGTTCGAAGTTTTTTGGAGATATAACAAAGCTCTTGTTTCTCACGCTGATCAAGTGTATATCCAGAGTGATCGAACAGTACTTTGCACAATTTGTTACAGCGTTCTTTGATACTTGATGCTCTTGACCACAGCCAGTCAGTCAAGGTGGACAGCGATAGGCCTTCATTTAGAGACATCCCTTGCTGACTACCGTCTGACCAATTTTTTGCACATTCTTTCAGTAGTCCATTGCAGTTTTTTTCTATTGCGACTGATAGTAAAGTTTCTCTTTTTGCTTTCTGTTAGAATAAAAATGTGAAAGATGCATATTTGAATAGGACAGATTATAAGTTTACTTACCACTGAGAATCTAGCTTTATAATTAAGCCCACAAAACTGCAGCAGCAAACACGCATTCAAAACTTCCATAAAAATTGGATTAGGATCTAACAATGCCAATCACAACACAAAATACACAATAATGTGAGAAAGAAGCTCCAATGTCAAGTGTCATAAATGTTACACAATTTTTCCGCATAGTCCTCTTTGCGCTAGTGTTTTGTCCGTTAAAAGTGGAACCATCGTGAAGTTGGCTACTAGCAGTCCATGTATAGTATGTCAATGGTTCTAGGTGCACCGGTGCTGCACCAGGGTTCTGATCTATGCTAATCACCGGTGCACCGGCATCACCAGGGTTCTGATCTATGCTAAATACCTGCATCTTCTAGCACCATCTATATTTTTTTATTTGAATATTGGTTGTGGGATTGGATGTTCAATGATAAATTGGTTGTGGGATATACTTTTGCAGTCGGATTTCTAATTCAAAAATTAAATTTTTGTTGGAATATTGATTTTTTGGTTGGGAAAATTAAATTTTTGTTGGAATATTGATTTTTTGGTTGGGTAGCTCCTACTCCACCCAATTCAAAACCTATGTCACTCCTACTCCACCCAATTTGCATTCCCAATTCTAATTGGGAATAAGTGTCAGTGGTTGGATTTGTAGCGCCATTTGTATTTTCATTTGAATATTGGTTGTGGGATTGGATTTTCTGTGATAAATTGGTTGTGGGATATGCTTTTGTAGTAGGATTTCTAGCACCATCTGTATTTTTTTCATGGATTTGTAGCGCCATTTGTATTTTCATTTGAACATTGGTTGTGGGATTGGATTTTTTATTGATAAATTGGTTGTGGGATATACTTTTATAGTTGGATTTTTTGGATAGTACAACCTTTGTATATGAAAACTAACGTTCTAGACCATGCTTAGCAAACGTTAGAACGTAAAATTCACGCTCACGTTAGAACGTAAAAACGTAAAATTCATAGTTGGATTTTTTGGATAGCACAACCTTTGTATATGAAAACTATAGTACTCTCATGGGCAGACATTTTTTTGCGCGACCGGACGCCGCGCCGCCGCCGTCGTTGGCGGTAGTATCGGGGACCGAGAGCAGCCAGCAGAATAAGGGAGACAGTTAATTTCATTCTATTTGAATCTATCCTTGTATATGTTTTCATATACTAAGCTTCCACATGAAGGTCGATGAATTTGTTTTTGTAATTTCTTTATATCAATGCATTTTTATATGAAAAACGGCAATGTCTTAATATTGTGTCTAATAAGGGGATGAATGAAATTTTTGTATGCTTACATCAGCTGTTTAAGATCTTGTACTGATTTTTGTTTTTATTTACATTCATGACTCTGCTTCTCCCTGTGTACGATCTTTGTATATGAAAAATGGTTGTATTATGTATACGAAGCTACGATGCGATTTTTGTGAAGAAGAAACATATTGGGATAGTTATACGTTTGGTTATAGTTATGTATATTTTTGCTGGTGTTTTTTTTTTTTTTTTTTGTAGATAAATATCAACTGGTAGGTGATTTTTTCCAGGATGTGGGTTTTATTTTAAATTCAATTTTTAGATATAAAAGATATTGGTAGGTAGGCAGGAAAATTCATAGGGAATTCCTACTAGTATCTGGACAGTGCTATAATATCCGTACACTTAGCATTTTGTTTGAGATTAGTAGATAGGTAGGTACAGTTTTTATAAATACCTATGTAGTTTAAAATTAAAATAAAAACAAAAATGCATTCTTTATGTTGGTTCAGATAATTTGATTAATTTGATAATTGAAATTTGTGTCTTTTTATGTTCCAATTCTCCTTTTGTTTTATTATTTTTAATAAATAAATGTAAACAATAAAGCTGGGACCTTAGGCATAGACAAAAAAAAATTAGTTTATATTTAGGTAGGTATAGGTAGGTATATGTTGTTTGCTGTTGTAGGTACCTTACAATTTTGTCAGCTCTTCTATTTTAAGATGTGTGACTCTTAGGAAAATCCAATTGAAAGTTTTTTTAACTTATTAACTATTAGTAAGTATACCTATTTTCGTAAATGTAGTGTTGAAGTAGGTATTTTTGTATTGATTTGAAATTTTCTTTTATACGATTTCGCAGTTTTTTTTGTGCCACTTACCAACCAATAATTTTTTAACATTAAACGTAAAATTATATCAATGATAATTACTCATGTTATTTCACAACCTTGGTGTTATAACCTTGTTAAGATGAAGGATTCTTCAGATATTTAAAGTCAATTTATGACTTAATTTCACAATTTAGAAAATCATGGTCTTAAATTAATTTTTTTACTTGCGTCATATAGGCAAGTTTTGCATTCGTAAAAAATGCCGAACTCAAGAATCAAAAATGACATTTCAATGGTAGAGAAGTAGAAAAAAGTGAGTCCACTGATTCCGTCCTGGCCCGTACCTTCACCCCAAGGCATTAGGTTGATTGACCTAAAATTTGGATATTAAGGGTAAGAGCCGATTTGCGTTAAGCGTTCTTAAATTCCCATAGGAAGTTATTGTAATCGGTCCGTTTTCTCGACGTTTCAAGGTCCCTAGAGTCGAAATAAAAGATTTTTAGAGAGATGTCTGTGCGTGCGTGTATGCGTATACGTTCGGGAAGTTTTTTTCGTCGTCCATAGCTCAAGAACCAATAGAGATATCGACTTCAAATAAATTTTGTTATACAGATAATAATACAGAAAGATGCAGAAAGGACTCTAAAAAAAATTGAGTGGGTGGTTTTTTTTACCAAAGCAATTTAAAAAAAGGTGAAAACTTTGGTTAACCCTAAATATATCACGAAGCAATAACGCTAAAGACTTGAATTAAATTTTATATTATATGTATATTGTAACGCGATACAAAACTAGTATAGTTTTTGGAAAAAAAATCAAATTAACGGGTTTTTATAAATCAAAAAAACTGAACAAACATATTTGTCACCTCGAATATTTTAGCAATAAAAATATTGTTTTCAACTTTCACTTAAATTTTGAGAAAAATCGAATTGACAGTTTTCTTGCAATAAATAAAAACATTACTAAAAGTAAAAAATTACTTTCGACGCAAATATCTTTACAAAAATTAAAAAAATATTGGCTTCAAACTAATTTAATCTCACAGTGATTTTTTTATAAAAGTCCAACAGTCAGTTTTTTCAAAAATCTACAAAAAATAGTACGCAACATTGGTAAACAATTATGTTCGGTTCTCGAAATCTCGCGAACAATAGAAGATATTGACTGCAAATTAATTTAATTCATCCAATTTGTATTTGTTTATATAAGATCGCACACCAGGATCTTTTTTAATATGAAATGTATGGCTTTTATTTACATATATTACATAAATTCTACTTTTTGCTTCATTTTTAACAAATTAATGTGGACAACAAAGCTCGAACCTTATAGAGGGCATAA
Source organism: Eupeodes latifasciatus (assembly GCA_920104205.1). Lineage (NCBI taxonomy): Eukaryota > Metazoa > Arthropoda > Insecta > Diptera > Syrphidae > Eupeodes > Eupeodes latifasciatus. Next base: position 224,222,118 of record OV049924.1, read on the forward strand.
ACAACATATATGTAAATATGGTTTATATTTAAGCAGGCATCTATGTGTTGCTTAAGCCGATAGATTTTTGTATTGCTCCAGAAGGGTACCCCACGTTATTTTGGTAAATTTTTTTCAAAATTCGATGTATCCAAAATGGGTCATTAGTTTTTTACGAAACTGTATATTAATTAGTTCAAAATAACTGCATACCAAAAATATATATTTTAACTAAAACTGAAAAATTGTATGTGTACAAAATTAATTTAAAAAGTAAACTGCTCTAAAGATTTTCAAATAAGAATTTTGGGGAGAGTACGATAACTTAGGCGACAAAGTTTAATGACGGATTTGTATGGAACAGTTAAAAACAAGCATTTTTTACTATGGGAGGGGGGGGTCTATCTCCCTTCGTTTAGGCGGTAGGGGCAGTTAAAAAAATATGTACATTAAATGGAAAAAAAAATAATTAAAAAATAACGGTAATACCCTCAATTAAGTGTTATACCTTTTTTTAAAGCCAACACTTTTGTCTATTAGCTTGTTTTTAAATCAAGTCAAAACTATGCATAGTTTTTGAAAAAAATTGTTTTAAAGTCAAAATTTGTGCAAAAAAAAGTTAAAAAAAAGGTTTAAAGTGTAATTTTTCAAAACTCTCAGATTATCTACTAGTTTTTTTTTTAGAATTCATTGCTCTTATTTGTTTTTGATCAAAAACTGAAAACTAGATGACTTGATGTCTTCTAGTTCTTGAGAAAATTGAAAATTACCAAAACAAAATATTTAATTAAATTACTTTTTCCTTGCTTAAGTATTAACGTAGTCTTATTTTGATAGTAATAATCGAATATGGATTAAGATATACCTAGAGTAAGTTAATTTTTCTTAAATCCAGCTTATTTAAATGCAAAAGAAAGTTTGCATGCACCCCATCTTGCACCCACCGCACCTTGCACCCTCCCCACCTTGCACACACTCCAACTTGCACCCACCCCAAATCCTATAGTGTGCCCAAGCAGGGGGGTTGCAGGGGGGCAGCATGCCCCCCCTTACAGATCCCACATTGTTGCATACACCCAAATTAGCACACACATTACTGTTGCATACACCCAAACTCGCACTGTTACTATCAAAATAAGACCACTCAAGCAAAAAAAAAAAGAATTAAATTAAAATAGTAGTTGTGGTTATTTTCAATTTTCTCAAAAACTAAAAGACATAAAATCATCTAGTTTTCAGTTTTTGATCAAAAACAAATAAGAGCAATAAATTCTGAAATAAAAACAATGGTAGATAATCTTGAAGTATTGAAAAAGTTACACTTTAAACCTTTTTTTAACTTTTTTTACTCAAATTTTGAGTTTAAAATTAAAGTTTTCAAAAACTACGCATAGTTTTGATTTGATTTAAAAACTGGCTAATAGAACAGAATTTTGGCTTTAAAAAAATGTATACAACTTAATTGTAAGTATCACCGTTATTTTTTAAGAATTTTTTTCCATTTTAAGTAATAATTTTTTTTAATTGCCCCTCCTGCCTAAACGGGGGGAGATAGACCCCCCTCCCATAGTAAAAAATGCTTATTTTTAACTGTTCTAAAAAATTCCGTTATAATATCTTGTCGCCTAAGTTATCGTACTCTTGCCAGAATTTTGAAACATTAAGGTTTTTTTTGACAAATCAAATTTTGGAAACAAGCTTTTTTAACAGGTACATTTTTAAATTTAAAAATACAGGAAATGTTTTAAATAGTCTTGGTTTGTCAATTGAACTGATTCGTTCTAAAATTGCCTCTACCTTCTACACGAAGAGACATAGACCCCCATTTCGCTAGTCAAAAGTGCACGTACGTATATTTTAAAACAGTAGTAAAACGTTATGTTTATTTCAAATTTATAGAAAAATTATTCCTAAGTTAAAAACTTTGCTTTGGCATACAAAAATTGGATTTGCTAGAATTTACATAGATATATCTTTAGACTGAGACAAAGGCATCAAATTTATGTAAGTACAATTACAAATGCTAATACTTCTCTAAAAATAAAGATCCAAATAAAGTCTTTTACCTTATTAAAAGTAAACATTTGCTTATACCCTTGATCATTCAAAATTGTTGATAGGAAGGTCCTTCTTTTAATAAATACCTAAATAGGTATATCATAAGAACTTACGTTAAAACGCAAAAACGTAAAATTCGCGTTAAAACGTAAAATTCACGTTCACGTTAAAACGCAAAAAACGTAAAATTCACGTTTAACGTAAAATTCACGTTAAACGTAAAATTCACGTTCACGTTAAAACGCAAAAACGTAAAATTCACGTTCACGTTAAAGTGCAAAAACGTAAAATTCACGTTCGGAACGCAAAAATCACCATAGGAAACTGAACAAAATCATGAACAGAACATGATGTTTAAGAGTTAAGTTTTTTCAGAAAAGGTGATCCATATGAGTGAAGAGAGAAAAGAATCGTTAAGTAAAAAGACATGTTAATTTTTTTACTTTAAACGTAAAATTCGCGTTAAAACGTAAAATTCACGTTCATGTTAAAACGTAAAAACGTAAAATTCACGTTCACGTTAAAACGTAAAAACGTAAAATTCACGTTCACGTTAAAACGCAAAAACGTAAAATTCACGTTAAAACGTAAAATTCACGTTCACGTTAAAACGCAAAAAACGTAAAATTCACGTTAAACGTAAAATTCACGTTAAACGTAAAATTCACGTTCACGTTAAAACGCAAAAACGTAAAATTCACGTTCACGTTAAAACGCAAAAACGTAAAATTCACGTTCGGAACGCAAAAATCACCATAGGAAACTGAACAAAATCATGAACAGAACATGATGTTTAAGAGTTAAGTTTTTTCAGAAAAGGTGATCCATATGAGTGAAGAGAGAAAAGAATCGTTAAGTAAAAAGACATGTTAATTTTTTTAATATTTTTTTATTTTTTAATTAAATTTTAAGGCCAATGCCACAAGAACAGTTTTACATTTCATTTTCAAGTTCTATTCGATAATGACGCCAAGCTAGTGTATTTATATTACTGGTACATATAAATCTTTTGTCATCAGAACAACTTAAACTTAATTTGTTTATACATTCGGTGTATATAGTATGGTGTTTAGATCTAAAGTTCAACATTTTACTATAGAAGTTTTGTTTGTGTAGCAAACAGTCTCTGTAATTTTGTAAAGACATTTTTTTACAGCTGCTGATTTGACACCCTTAGCCTTTTTTATTAGTACTGCATCTTCTATGTCTATACTATACATTTTAGCTCTTAATCCTATAAATTCCTTCATTATTCTACCATTCTTTTTCATCCTTCATAAATCCTAACTTTTTCACATTGAGCTGGGGCAATACCGTAGCAGTTTTGGGGTGGATAGTCTGAAGTACCTATCAAATTTATCTATTATATCATGTCTTATATCATTGTAAAAATCATCTGTTCTTATTTTATAAATAAATGAATCGGTATCCATGTAGGCCAGATGTAGGTTGTCAGTAAATTTAGGTTTCATGTATGCATAATGAAAGTCGTACATTTTATACTTTGAAATCTCCAAAACACAAAAACCTAAGTATATAGGCTTATTATATACACTGTAAATTCGTTCTGAATAGCAGCCATGGTTTTCGAAAATTCTAATATGCGCCTACCGAGATGGGCGCCTTTGCTTTCTATTGAATCGACAATTCGAACATCTTTTCGTTTGTCTACATTTTCCATAGTTTTTCCGAATACAGCATTATTACAAAGTTTACGCTGATCCTTTTCAAACTTTGTGGTGGTTTTTTTTCTTAGTTCATTGTTTAAATCAATATATTTTTTCAGACATTGAAATTGTTTGAATTGCATCACTCTATGAATTTTCTTAAGCACCAAACCATTATCAAGGCATTGAATTAATGTTTTGTGATGAGTTATATAATTAACTCTATTATTCAAATCAGCAATCTGATGCTTTAGAATTTTTGAATGGAATACATTTTGAGGATGTTTAAAGTCAACGGAAATAAAAATATTTTAAAAATATTTAAATAGGGTTAGCACTTTATTTCTATGAGGATGAATGCCGGCAATTAAAATTTACGATTATAATACGTGCATTGATATATCAAGACCCTGATACATCGTTACCATCATGTCACTCATCTGACTAATAGGACTTGACCATCTATATCTATTGCTTTAGGATTTTTCCTGGATTGAGAGGTAATAATTAGTGTAACAAAAGCCTAATACCTCACTACCATCATATCATTCATTTGTCTAATAGGGCTATACCTTTATCTATTGCTTTGCTAGCATCATGTCAATCATATTACTAAACCCTGTCCCTTATCATTAAAATCCTGAAAAATGATCCAAGGGTTATTTTTATTGCGGAATACAAATGTACATATGTCAATAAGGTCAACACATTATTTTATCTATAGGGATGGATGCCGATAATTAAAATATGCATTCATGATGATCGCTATACATACATTTATCCAACTGCTTCCTTATATACACCGATGATATTCCAAGTGTCAACAATACAAATTTATGATAAGGTTAACTACATGAATGAATGCAGGGAAAAACTCTATTGTTCTACAATTAGCAATCAATATGATATAAGCATGTATTATTACCCCAATACTTCTTTTCATTAGTTACTTTCCACCCCAAAGAAACCTTTTGCAATGTGTAATACAACATTTAGGATCATATCCTGTATATGACTACTTTCCTACCCCCGATGAAGCAGAATACTCCGTTTTTACTCTGGATGATTTCGCTGCTTTTGAAGCAAATTCATTAACCCTAGCCAGTGGATTCAAGCCAACAAAGAAGCTATCGGAGTTGAAAATGGATCTAAAATATAACATTTATACCTTGCGAAAGGTTACGACACGGTGTGGGGTGATAGAATCGTTGCGGATCTTGGCGAATATATGGTAAGATACAATTTTTCTCGTTCTGCTTCCTTTATACAAAATACTTGAAAATTATTTTTTTTTTCTTATAGGTCTTTTTACCGATAAGATACTCAAAGCTGTCCACAGAAAGCATATTACTAATTGGAGGAGGCTCTTATGCGTTAGAGAAAACATATCAACGTGGATCAACGTTTGAGCTGAAATTTACAAAAATATAAATAATTTTATGTTAATATAATTTATAAGCAAATATATGTATATATACGTATAAGAAAAAGAGTCAAAATTAAAATTTTTAAAAATCAAATTTATTTCTTTTATTAATTTTACAGAATTTTGTTTTTATCGATCCAAGAGTTATGTTCTGGTGGGAATCCCAACCATTTTACAAAAACTTTATTTCCTCTCGTTTGTAGAACTCTTTCAACTAGATATACATACATACATCGCCACAATCAGTTTTCAGCAGTTCTAGTTCATAAAAGCCTCCTTGAATAGGTCTTCCTTGAAAGTCTTCGAGAAGATATGTTATAGGTTTTGTTGCTTGGACTTTTCTTATTTTAAAAACCTCAGTAGTCCAGTTGGGTGTATAACCTTTTTCGAATATATGTTTATACTTGCTAATTCTTACGTTATCACCAACTTTGAATTTCCTTTTACTAAACACTTCTTTATTATTTTTGAAAAGTGATAACATTGACTTTGAATTTTTCTTGTTTACATCTGCAGGTTTACATTTAATGGTTCGGTGGTAGGAATGATTATAATCATAAAGCAATTTCTTATAAATATTTATCCACTTATAGCTTCCATTGAAACTAAATTCTTTCCACATTTTTTCCTTATAGGTTCTATTAAATCTTTCAATAATTGAAGCCTTCAATGAGCTGAATGTAGAATATTGATTAATTTTATGTTTTTCCATCAAACTGTTGAAGTTTGTATTGAAAAATTCCTTTCCATCATCAATCTGCAAGTTCTTTGGCATCCTAGAAGAATTAGTAAATATTTCATCCATTCCTTTTGAAATAGTAATGCATTTTTTGTTTTTCATTGGGACAACCCAAGCAAATTTTGAAAAAGCATCGATAACTGTCATCAAATAATAAAATCCATTGTTTTTATCGCTGTAAGGTATCATTTAAACCAGATCTGCTTGCCACATGGCATCATATACCTTTATGATAACATGATGACGTTTGATCATAATTTTCAAGTATTTTGTATAAAGGAAGCAGAACGAGAAAAATTGTATCTTACCATATATTCGCCAAGATCCGCTACGATTCTATCACCCCACACCGTGTCGTAACCTTTCGCAAGGTATAAATGTTATATTTTAGATCCATTTTCAACTCCGATAGCTTCTTTATTGGCTTGAATCCACTGGCTAGGGTTAATGAATTTGCTTCAAAAGCAGTGAAATCATCCAGAGTAAAAACGGAGTATTCTGCTTCATCGGGGGTAGGAAAGTAGTCATATACAGGATATGATCCTAAATGTCGTATTACACATTGCAAAAGGTTTCTTTGGGGTGAAAAGTAACTAATGAAAAGAAGTATTGGGGTAATAATACATGCTTATATCATATTGATTGCTAATTATTGTAGAACAATAGAGTTTTCCCCTGCATTCATTCATGTAGTTAACCTTATCATAAATTTGTATTGTTGACACTTGGAATATCATCGGTGTATATAAGGAAGCAGTTGGATAAATGTATGTATAGCGATCATCATGAATGCATATTTTAATTATCGGCATCCATCCCTATAGATAAAATAATGTGTTGACCTTATTGACATATGTACATTTGTATTCCGCAATAAAAATAACCCTTGGATCATTTTTCAGGATTTTAATGATAAGGGACAGGGTTTAGTAATATGATTGACATGATGCTAGCAAAGCAATAGATAAAGGTATAGCCCTATTAGACAAATGAATGATATGATGGTAGTGAGGTATTAGGCTTTTGTTACACTAATTATTACCTCAATCCAGGAAAAATCCTAAAGCAATAGATATAGATGGTCAAGTCCTATTAGTCAGATGAGTGACATGATGGTAACGATGTATCAGGGTCTTGATATATCAATGCACGTATTATAATCGTAAATTTTAATTGCCGGCATTCATCCTTAAAGAAATATAGTGCTAACCCTATTTAAATATTTTTAAAATATTTTTATTTCCGTTGACTTTAAACATCCTCAAAATTTATTCCATTCAAAAATTCTAAAGCATCAGATTGCTGATTTGAATAATGGGGCATTTCACGTGAAGCGGACAGGGAAAAAAAAGTGACATCTTGGATTTCGCTCATATTTAGGTCAATTACAGTATTTGAGAAAATAAAAAAGTAATTTCATTTTTTTTATTCAACGGCACTTAGTTTAGGAATTACGGACTACCAAAAAATTTACCCACTATGAAAAGCCATTATTTTAAATCAGTGCTGTAGGTATTAGATATAAAGTAAAAATATATTGTAGGTATGTTTTAACAAGAAAAAATGTGTATTATTTTTGTGATAAAGTCGGTGCAAAAAAATTTTTTTTTTCTTGCTCAAAACCGGAAGTAAAGTTTTCAAAATAAAATTTCAGTAACTTCGACCATTTTTTTTTTAATTTTTATTTCTGCAAAATAAAGATAAAACTATGTAGATATTACATAAAAAGTTTTAAAATGGAGACTTAAGTCGTTTTAGAGATATGGAACATTATGTCTCACAGAGCGTATTGCACGCGTAGCCAGGTTGGGGCGGTTGGACGAAATTTACTTTCCTATATTTGTCAATTTATTCGAAACATTGATACGTTTTCAACTAACTTTCAATTCTTAATTGTACATACGTTTTGTGCGTGATAACATTTACTTTGTAATTTAGATAAAATAGTTATTTACGGTACTAGTGTGGTAAAACAGAAAAAGGCCGAGATCATAGAATTTTAAGGCCCGAGCCGCAGGCGAGGGTCGTTAATATGTGATCGAGGGCTTTTTCTATTACCTCACGTGTATCGTACGCAGTGGCGTGCATTCCCACCCAGTCTGGGAAATGGAAAACACAACACATGGGACATACATTTCTCTTCTATTTGGTAAAAATACTATAGTTTTATAGAATAGATATATGTGTGACATGTGTTGCAGTTTTGTTTTCCCAGGGTAGAAAGGTAGGAACTGCGTACCCTGTAGGCACGCCACTGATCGTACGTCATTTATAAAAATGTTTTAATCTTGTTATTCATTTTATTAAACCTTTTGGGTGCTTTTTTTAGTAAGTGTTGGAAATGAATTAAATGTACACGTTTTACTTTACAGAGCTTTATTTTGTTATTTTTACAATATTATAATTTACGTTGTTGCTAGTCCTTCTTACAATTAAGCCTTCCGTTGTTGGAACAAAGCTGTGAAGTTTTTTGGTTCCTGTAATGGTAACAGCGGAATTAAAACGCGTTAGCAGAAAATCCCTTTGGCGTTGAATGTCATCCTTAGTACAGTAGTAAATCGCTGTTTTAGTAAGTGAAGCCTTTGCCCATTCATATAACCGCATTGGAGTAATTATAGCCATGCTTGCAGGCAACTGCAAACTGGCACGAGTAGCAAGACGCTTGAGGTTCCCACCGAGGCCATCACATGGTCCCTTTCCATGAGACGTTGCGTGGAAATGATATTCAGCATCAACGTTAAAATCATTCTTATAATTAAACAGATTAATAAAGTTAAACCTATTTTTAAAGTGTTGTGACGCTCCGTCTGTCACATATATAATTTTAGAAACCATGATTTGTTTATCTGTAAGGTGTTGGTGGCCATAATGAACGAAAGCAAAAAATACACTGTTATCGCAAAGCGGTTCCAAGAGCAACTAATAATATCAATGAACGAAAGAACTTGGCGTCGTTTAGCTATCTCTGTCTAGCATTTAACGGGATTTAACGTGGCTAAGTAATATTTAACATAGACAAGAGATGGCGCTGTCAGTCGTGTTCCTTTTTTGTACTATTGATTAATATTTAATAATTTATTTCTCTATAATATGTTTGTGAAAACTTCCTATAATAAATGAAATAATACTTTTGAAAAACATTGCCAATATGTACTTATAGGTTTTAAACATACAGTGGCTTTTAATAAGTTTTGGCCCCAACCGTTAACCTATATGTATGCGCTAAGTACAATGCTAGGCGCGTAATATTCTATTCAATGAACTCTATCTTAAAAACGACTTAAGTCTCCATTTTGAAACTTTTTATGTAATATCTACATAGTTTTGTCTTTATTTTGCAGAAATAAAAATTAAAAAAAAAATTGTCGAAGTTACTGAAATTTTACTTTGAAAACTTTACTTCCGGTTTTGAGCAAGAAAAAAAAATTTTTTTTGCACCGACTTTATCACAAAAATAATACACATTTTTTCTTGTTAAAACATACCTACAATATATTTTTACTTTATATCTAATACCTACAGCACTGATTTAAAATAATGGCTTTTCATAGTGGGTAAATTTTTTGGTAGTCCGTAATTCCTAAACTAAGTGCCGTAGAATAAAAAAAAATGAAATTACTTTTTTATATTCTCAAATACTGTAATTGACCTAAATATGAGCGAAATCCAAGATGTCACTTTTTTTTCCCTGTCCGCTTCACGTGAAATGCCCCTAATAAAGTTAATTATATAATTCATCACAAAACATTAATTCAATGCCTTGATAATGGTTTGGTGCTTAAGAAAATTCATAGATTGATGCAATTCAAACAATTTCAATGGCTGAAAAAATATATTGATTTAAACAATGAACTAAAAAAAAAAACCACCACAAAGTTTGAAAAGGATCAGCGTAAACTTTGTAATAATGCTGTATTCGGAAAAACTATGGAAAATGTAGACAAACGAAAAGATGTTCGAATTGTCGATTCAATAGAAAGCAAAGGCACCCATCTCGGTAGTCGCGCTCTTATAGCTAAACCTAATTTTCATAGCATATTAGAATTTTCAAAAACCATGGCTGCTATTCAGTTAAAACGAATTTACAGTGTATATAATAAGCCTATATACTTAGGTTTTTGTGTTTTGGAGATTTCAAAGTATAAAGTGTACAACTTTCATTATGCATACATGAAACCTAAATTTACTGACAACCTACATCTGGCCTACATGGATACCGATTCATTTATTTATAAAATAAGAACAGATGATTTTTACAATGATATAAGAAATGATATAATAGATAGATAAATTTGATACTTCAGACTATCCACCCCAAAACTGCTACGGTATTGCCCCAGCTCAATGTGAAAAAGTTAGGATTTATGAAGGATGAAAGAGAATGGTAGAATAATGAAGGAATTTATAGGATTAAGAGCTAAAATGTATAGTATAGACATAGAAGATGCAGCACTAATAAAAAAGGCTAAGGGTGTCAAATCAGCAGCTGTAAAAAAATGTCTTTACAAAATTACAGAGACTGTTTGCTACACAAACAAAACTTCTATAGTAAAATGTTGAACTTTAGATCTAAACACCATACTATATACACCGAATGTATAAACAAATTAAGTTTAAGTTGTTCTGATGACAAAAGATTTATATGTACCAATAATATAAATACACTAGCTTGGCGTCATTATCGAATAGAACTTGAAAATGAAATGTAAAACTGATCTTGTGGCATTGGCCTTAAAATTTAATTAAAAAATAAAAAAAATATTAAAAAAATTAACATGTCTTTTTACTTAACGATTCTTTTCTCTCTTCACTCATATGGACCACCTTTTCTGAAAAAACTTAACTCTTAAACATCATGTTCTGTTCATGATTTTGTTCAGTTTCCTATGGTGATTTTTGCGTTCCGAACGTGAATTTTACGTTTTTGCGTTTTAACGTGAACGTGAATTTTACGTTTTTGCGTTTTAACGTGAACGTGAATTTTACGTTTAACGTGAATTTTACGTTTTTTGCGTTTTAACGTGAACGTGAATTTTACGTTTTTACGTTTTAACATGAACGTGAATTTTACGTTTTAACGCGAATTTTACGTTTTTGCGTTTTAACGTGAACGTGAATTTTACGTTTTTACGTTTTAACGTGAACGTGAATTTCACGTTTTTACGTTTTAACGTGAACGTGAATTTTACGTTTTAACGCGAATTTTACGTTTTTGCGTTTTAACGTAAGTTCTTATGATATACCTATTTAGGTATTTATTAAAAGAAGGACCTTCCTATCAACAATTTTGAATGATCAAGGGTATAAGCAAATGTTTACTTTTAATAAGGTAAAAGACTTTATTTGGATCTTTATTTTTAGAGAAGTATTAGCATTTGTAATTGTACTTACATAAATTTGATGCCTTTGTCTCAGTCTAGAGATATATCTATGTAAATTCTAACAAATCCAATTTTTGTATGCCAAAGCAAAGTTTTTAACTTAGGAATAATTTGTCTATAAATTTGAAATAAACATAACGTTTTACTACTGTTTTAAAATATACGTACGTGCACTTTTGACTAGCGAAATGGGGGTCTATGTCTCTTCGTGTAGAAGGTAGAGGCAATTTTAGAACGAATAAGTTCAATTGACAAACCAAGACTATTTAAAATATTTCCTGTATTTTTAAATTTAAAAATGTACCTGTTAAAAAAGCTTGTTTCTAAAATTTGATTTGTCAAAAAAAACCTTAATGTTTCAAAATTCTTATTTGAAAATCTTTAGAGCAGTTTACTTTTTAAATTAATTTTGTACACATACAATTTTTCAATTTTAGTTAAAATATATATTTTTGGTATGCAGTTATTTTGAACTAATTAATATACAGTTTCGTAAAAAACTAATGACCCATTTTGGATACATCGAATTTTGAAAAAAATTTACCAAAATAACGTGGGGTACCCTTCTGGAGCAATACAAAAATCTATCGGCTTAAGCAACACATAGATGCCTGCTTAAATATAAACCATATTTACATATATGTTGTTTATGCCCTCTATAAGGTCCGAGCTTTGTTGTCCACATTAATTTGTTAAAAATGAAGCAAAAAGTAGAATTTATGTAATATATGTAAATAAAAGCCATACATTTCATATTAAAAAAGATCCTGGTGTGCGATCTTATATAAACAAATACAAATTGGATGAATTAAATTAATTTGAAGTCAATATCTTCTATTGTTCGCGAGATTTCGAGAACCGAACATAATTGTTTACCAATGTTGCGTACTATTTTTTGTAGATTTTAATTTTTTATGAAACAACTGACTGTTGGACTTTTATAAAAAAATCACTGTGAGATTAAATTAGTTTGAAGCCAATATTTTTTTAATTTTTGTAAAGATATTTGAGTCGAAAGTAATTTTTTACTTTTAGTAATGTTTTTATTTTTTGCAAGAAAACTGTCAATTCGATTTTTCTCAAAATTTAAGTGAAAGTTGAAAACGATATTTTTATTGCTAAAATATTCGAGGTGACAAATATGTTTGTTCAGTTTTTTGATTTATAAAAACCCGTTAATTTGATTTTTTTTTCCAAAAACTATACTAGTTTTGTATCGAGTTACAATATACATATAATATAAAATTTAATTCAAGTCTCTAGCGTTATTGGTTCGTGATATATTTAGGGTTAACCAAAGTTTTCACCTTTTTTTAAATTGCTTTGGTAAAAAAACCACCCACTCAATTTTTTTTAGAGTCCTTTCTGCATCTTTCTGTATTATTATCTGTATAACAAAATTTATTTGAAGTCGATATCTCTATTGATTCTTGAGCTATGGACGACGAAAAAAACTTCCCGAACGTATACGTACACACGCACGCACAGGCATCTCTCTAAAAATCTTTTATTTCGACTCTAGGGACCTTGAAACGTCGAGAAAACGGACCGATTACAATAACTTCCTATGGGAATTTAAGAACGCTTAACGCAAATCGGCTCTTACCCTTAATATCCAAATTTTAGGTCAATCAACCTAATGCCTTGGGGTGAAGGTACGGGCCAGGACGGAATCAGTGGACTCACTTTTTTCTACTTCTCTACCATTGAAATGTCATTTTTGATTCTTGAGTTCGACATTTTTTACGAATGCAAAACTTGCCTATATGACGCAAGTAAAAAAATTAATTTCAGACCATGATTTTCTAAATTGTGAAATTAAGTCATAAATTGACTTTAAATATCTGAAGAATCCTTCATCTTAACAAGGTTATAACACCAAGGTTGTGAAATAACATGAGTAATTATCATTGATATAATTTTGCGTTTAATGTTAAAAAATTATTGGTTGGTAAGTGGCACAAAAAAACTGCGAAATCGTATAAAAGAAAATTTCAAATCAATACAAAAATACCTACTTCGACACTACATTTACGAAAATAGGTATACTTACTAATAGTTAATAATTTAAAAAAACTTTCAATTGGATTTTCCTAAGAGTCACACATCTTAAAATAGAAGAGCTGACGAAATTGTATTAAAGGTACTTACAACAGCAAACAACATATTCCTACCTATACCTACCTAAATATAAACTAATTTTTTTTTTGTTTATGCCTAAGGTCCCAGCTTTATTGTTTACATTTATTTATTAAAAATAATAAAACAAAAGGAGAATTGGAACATAAAAAGACACAAATTTCAATTATCAAATTAATCAAATTATCTGAACCAACATAAAGAATGCATTTTTGTTTTTATTTTAATTTTAAACTACATAGGTATTTATAAATACTGTACCTACCTACATATCTACTAATCTCAAACAAAATGCTAAGTGTACGGATATTATCGCACTGTCCAGGTACTAGTAGGAATTCCCTATGAAATTTCATAAATTACCTGCCTACCTACCAATATCTTTTATATCTAAAATTTGAATTTAAAATCAAACCCACATCCTGGAAAAAAATCACCTACCAATTGATATTTATCTACAAAAAAAAAACACCAGCCAAAATATACATAACTATAACCAAACGTATAACTATCCCAATATGTTTCTTCTTCACAAAAATCGCATCGTAGCTTCGTATACATAATACAACCATTTTTCATATACAAAGATCGTACACAGGGAGAAGCAGAGTCATGAATGTAAATAAAAACAAAAATCGGTACAAGATCTTAAACAGCTGATGTAAGCATACAAAAATTTCATTCATCCCCTTATTAGTCACAATATTAAGACATTGTCGTTTTTCATATAAAAATGCATTGATATAAAGAAATTACAAAAACAAATTAATCGACCTTCATATGGAAGCTTAGTATATGAAAACATATACAAGGATAGATTCAAATACAATGAAATTAACTGTCTCCCTTATTCTGCTGGCTGCTCATGGGAATGGAAATAATATTTTTCTCTCGGTCCCCGATACTACCGCCAACGACGGCGGCGGCGTCCGGTCGCGCAAAAAATGTTTGCCCATGAGAGTACTATAGTTTTCATATACAAAGGTTGTGCTATCCAAAAAATCCAACTATGAATTTTACGTTTTTACCGTGAACGTGAATTTTACGTTTTAACGCGAATTTTACGTTTTTTGCGTTTTAACGTGAACGTGAATTTTACGTTGTTTACGTTTTAACGTGAACGTGAATTTTACGTTTTAACGCGAATTTTACGTTTTTTGCGTTTTAACGTGAACGTGAATTTTACGTTGTTTACGTTTTAACGTTAACGTGAATTTTACGTTTTAACGCGAATTTTACGTTTTTTGCGTTTTAACGTGAACGTGAATTTTACGTTCTTACGTTCTAATGTGAACGTGAATTTTGCGTTTTACGTTCTAACGTGAACGTGAATTTTACGTTTTTACGTTCTAACGTGAGCGTGAATTTTACGTTTTTACGTTCTAACGTTTGCTAAGCATGGTCTAGAATGGTCTTTGTATATGAAAACTATAGTACTCTCATGGGAAGAATTTTTTTGGTGAAGCGGATGCCGTCGGTGGCAGTAGAATCGAAATTGGAGAGACCTCGGGGGAAAGAGAGAAAAATATTATTTCCATTCCCATAAGCAGCCAGCAGAATAAGGAGATCAGTTAATTTAGCAACCAAAAAGTCGACACAATTTCCTTCATTATATTTGAGTTTATCCTTGTATATGTTTTCATATACTAAGCTTCCATATGAAGGGCGATGAATTTGTTTTTGTAATTTCTTTATATCAATGCATTTTTATATGAAAAACGTCAATGGCTCAATATTGTGTCTAATAAGGGGATGAATGAAGTTTTTGTATGCTTACATCAGCTGTTCAGTATTTTGTACGGATTTTTGTTTTTATTTACATTCATAAGTCTGTTTCTCCTTGCGTACGATCTTTGTATATGAAAAATGGTTTGTATTATGTATACAAAGCTACGATGGGATTTTTGTCGTGCAGATCTTTGTGATGAAGAAGAACATGAAGGTAGTTATACGTTTGGTTATAGTTATGTATATTTTGGCTGGTGGGTAGGTATTTTGCCTTTATTTGGCATTAAGTTTTTCTTCAATAGTTGAACATTAGATTTGTTTGAGCTTTAAAGATTTTTTTTTGGTAGATAGATATCAATTGGTAGGTGATTTTTTTTCAGGTTGTATGTGGGTTTGATTTTAAATTCAAATTTTAAATATAAAAGGTATTGGTAGGTAGGCAGGTATTTCATGAAATACCATAGGGAATTCATGCTAGTATCAGGACACTGATAATATCCGTACACTTTGCACTTTGTTTGAGATTAGTTGATAGGTAGTATGTAAGTAGGTACAGTATTTATAAATATGTACATAGTTTAAAATACAAAGAAAAATGCATTCTTTATGTTGGTCCAGATAATTTAAATAGTTTGATAATTGAAATTTGTGTCTTTTATTTATGTTCCAATCCTACTTTTATTGTATCCCTTATAATAAATAAGTGTTAACTATACACCTCAGCGGGCACATTACAGCACATACAAATGTAGTTTATATTTAGGTAGGTAGGTACCTATGTA
The DNA here is from genome assembly GCA_920104205.1 of Eupeodes latifasciatus. Taxonomy (NCBI): domain Eukaryota; kingdom Metazoa; phylum Arthropoda; class Insecta; order Diptera; family Syrphidae; genus Eupeodes; species Eupeodes latifasciatus. The sequence continues at coordinate 224,238,017 of OV049924.1, forward strand.
TGTACCTATATACGTTGTTTGTTGTTGTAGGTACCTTTAATACAATTTTGTCAGCTCGTCTATTTTAAGATGTGTGACTTTTAGGAAAATCCAATTGAAAGTTTTTTTAAATTATTAACTATTAGCACAGATAAGGAACTATATAAACTGTGCTATTAGTAAGTATAGTTTCGTAAATGTAGTGTCGAAGTAGGTATTTTTTGTATTGATTTGAAATTTTCTTTTATACGATTTCGAAGTTTTTTTGTGCCACTCACCAACCAATAATTTGTTAACATTAAACGCAAAATTATGCCAATGATAATTACTCATGTTATTTCACAACCTTGGTGTTATAACCTTGTTAAGATGAAGGATTCTTCAGATATTTAAAGTCAATTTAAGACTTAATTTCACAATTTAGAAAATCATGGTCTGAAATTATTTTTTTTTACTTGCGTCATATAATGTAGGTAGGCAAGTTTTGCATTCGTAAACAATTTCGAACTCAAGATTTTAATCAAAAATGACATTTCGATGGTAGAAAAGTGGAAGTCCCCTGATTCCGTCCTGGCCCGTACCTTCACCCCAAGGCATTAGGTTGATCGACCTAAAATTTGGAAATTAAGGGTAAGAGCCGATTCGCGTTAAGCGTTCTTAAATTCCCATAGGAAGTTATTGTAATCGGTCCGATTTCTCGACGTTTCAAGGTAGGTACCAAGAGTCGAAATAAAAGATTTTTAGAGAGATGTCTGTGCGTGCGTGTGTTTTTTTCGTCGTCCATATCGACTTCAAATAAATTTTGTTATACAGATAATAATGCAGAAAGATGCAAAAAGAACTCTAAAAGAAATTACTTACTTACTCTAAAAGAAATTGAGTGGGTGGTAAAATTTTTAGAAAGTAATAACTTTTTTAAATTGCCCCTCCCGCCTAAACGGGGGGAGATAGAAGCCACCCCCCCCCCCCCCTCCCATAGTAAAAAATGCTTCTCTCTAAAAATCTTTTATTTCGACTCTTGGTACCTACCTTGAAACGTCGAGAAATCGGACCGATTACAATAACTTCCTATGGGAATTTAAGAACGCTTAACGCGAATCGGCTCTTACCCTTAATTTCCAAATTTTAGGTCGATCAACCTAATGCCTTGGGGTGAAGGTACGGGCCAGGACGGAATCAGGGGACTTCCACTTTTCTACCATCGAAATGTCATTTTTGATTAAAATCTTGAGTTCGAAATTGTTTACGAATGCAAAACTTGCCTACCTACATTATATGACGCAAGTAAAAAAAAATAATTTCAGACCATGATTTTCTAAATTGTGAAATTAAGTCTTAAATTGACTTTAAATATCTGAAGAATCCTTCATCTTAACAAGGTTATAACACCAAGGTTGTGAAATAACATGAGTAATTATCATTGGCATAATTTTGCGTTTAATGTTAACAAATTATTGGTTGGTGAGTGGCACAAAAAAACTTCGAAATCGTATAAAAGAAAATTTCAAATCAATACAAAAAATACCTACTTCGACACTACATTTACGAAACTATACTTACTAATAGCACAGATAAGAAACTATAGTTAAGTTTATATAGTTCCTTATCTGTGCTAATAGTTAATAATTTAAAAAAACTTTCAATTGGATTTTCCTAAAAGTCACACATCTTAAAATAGACGAGCTGACAAAATTGTATTAAAGGTACCTACAACAACAAACAACGTATATAGGTACATACATAGGTACCTACCTACCTAAATATAAACTACATTTGTATGTGCTGTAATGTGCCCGCTGAGGTGTATAGTTAACACTTATTTATTATAAGGGATACAATAAAAGTAGGATTGGAACATAAATAAAAAACACAAATTTCAATTATCAAACTATTTAAATTATCTGGACCAACATAAAGAATGCATTTTTCTTTGTATTTTAAACTATGTACATATTTATAAATACTGTACCTACTTACATACTACCTATCAACTAATCTCAAACAAAGTGCTGTTGCAATTTTATCCCCGGTAATTATTTTAATTATTAAACAAAATCAAAACGAAAATTAATAAAAGAAATTAAAAAAAAAACAAACGAAAAGAAAACACTTCAACAAATTTAATCGCGATATCGGAAATGCAATGTGCCGATCTGTCAAATGACAGCGGCGAAGAAGCGAGAGGCAAATTGCAACAGGCAGCAAATAAAGTGCTGCCACCACGACGAGCTCAGAATGGGGTGGGTTCAGCAATGAACAATTAATCGACGAATCGATTAATTAAAGTTGCGGATGATTGTGATATCAATTTGATATCAAAATTATTAATTTAATAAGTGATTGCCACAGGGGCGTTCTTACGTTTCGTAAGAAAGAGGGCGCCAGCAATTTTTTTTCCTGAAATAAAAAAAAAAGGAAATTGCAAACCTTTTTAACAAGAACCACGAAAAGAAACACCAACACAACAAGAAAACCACTATAGAAATAAAAAGAACAAAATGGATACCTTTTTGATTAAAGTTATTTATTTAAGAATGCCTGAGAAACCTTACAAGAGTAGGACTAAAACTCAGGATCTTTTCAACATTAAATAAAACTGTATGGACAATGGACCGTTAAGGTCTTAATCCCCAGAAATAAAATTTCGGGATTGAAACAAAGAATTAAACCAATTAACACCAAAAATAAATTTTCTACTTATCTTTTCTTTTCCAGTTTTTCCTCTATGATCCCCAACTTGATCCTTTTTTCCTTTCCTTTCCTTTTTTTTTTCCTAATTTAGTTTCTCTTCCTTATTTTTTTTTTCCACGACACTATTCACCTTTTTTTTCTAATTTTTCTCAATTTTTTTTTATTTCTTTCACAATCTTTGTTTTATATCACCCAAAAATTTCTTGTCTCTCAACACTATGAATGCTAGTAAAGAATTGACGGCCAGATTCCACGATCTGTCCTGTCTCTTCTTTTCATCTCCCGCCATTTTAGCTTTCAGCCAATATGGAGTGGCGGATTTCAATCACATCATCAACAGCCAATCGGAGATCGGCTTGTTGATCTCAACTTGTGATGAAATACTCGCGATCCTGCTTACTCGCCATTTCCTCTCACAGCTAAATGCAAGTCATCCTGGAATTCGCCGCCCGCTGGATTCTCTTCCAGGTCACGACGATTCCAGGAGCTGCATTCAGCCACCCCCACTGACTACTTGATATCGAACAAAGACTAAGAAATTTAAGATTGAGAAAAATCTTTAACTTAACTTTTACTTTAACTTTAAAACAATCGCGCGAAAGGAAAGAAAAACAAACAAGTAACAATTTTGGATCTGTTAACTAAACCCCGAACTAAGTTACCCGAAACTTAACCGTCCATCAGTGCATACAATTTGTTTAGAGTTTTACAAATAATTAATAATTCAATAGTATAAACGTTAAACAAACAAAATTAGCAATGTAAACAAAAGAAATTAAATATGTACAAAATGAATTTTAACCAAAAAATATAAATTTACAATTTTCATAAAACTTTAAGTTGGGCCGTAGGCCATTCTCCCTTTGGAGTGACTTCTCATGAAACTTTACGTATCGACCAGACCGTCCATCTGGTTTGGTTTCACTTCCATGGAAACCATCCTTCTATCGGAATCTGAAACTAAACTTGGTATTATTTTTCCTCACGAAAATGACAGAGAGAACCATGGTCAGAAGGACTATGGCCGTCCCGCTCTCTCTCATCCTCGTGTAGAAGGAATTGTGACATTTGTCAAATTGAATAAAATAAACAAAACAAAAGTGTAAAAGTGGATGCAAGATGCATCGTTTTTTTATTAAAAATTAAAATTAAAAAGTAAAAGAACTTGTTGCGTTCAATTATAACGCAACAAATCCCACCCTTTCCTCCTTGAAAAGGTGTTTGTTCATAATACAAACAAGATTACTTAAAAGGGACTTCCAATATTTATTCGTTTTCCGCTAATGACGTAAATGGCTTCAGATCTTTTATGTGCCAAGTGCCACGATCTTTGCCGTTGTCATCTTCCAGAACATAAGTCCAGGGAGATAACCTTTTTGAGATTTTAAAAGGGCCCACAAACTTTGGTGCCAATTTAGCCGCGTAGTAATTTGCAGCATCGGACAAAACAAAATTTCTTCGCCATACCAGATCATTCGGGAGATATTGAGTATCTCTCCTCCTGAGATTGTATGTCTCGGCGGACTTCTTAACCGCTACTCTTAATTTTGTTGCTATCTCTATTCTTAACTTCCTGAACCGTTCTTCAATGGTTCCTCCTTCGACTCTCCTATTCCCTTCAATACTCTCACTCCTAATACCTTCGTAATTCCCACTCGTTGACATCTCTTTTCCAAAGTTTGCATAGTACGGACTAACACCTAGAACTTCATGTTGGGATGTGCGTATAGCACAAGCTACCTTAGCTAACTGAGAATCCCAGACTCGGTGATTCTCTGAAACATACGCTCTTAAAGTTGTTTTAATAATTTGGTTAATCCTCTCGGCAGGATTAGCCTGTGGATGGTAATGCGGAGTAAACCTAATTTTCGACGAATAACCCTCACAAAGTGTCCTTAACTCCCTACTCTTGAACTGTGGACCATTGTCACAAATGACAATCTTGGGAACTCCAAATAACAGAAAAACATTATCTTCTAATTCTTTACATACCGCCTTTGCGGTGGCTGTCCTAAGTGGAAACAATAAAGGAAATTTGGTAAGATAATCTACTACTGTTAAGATATACATAAATCCTCTGTTGGACTTAGGTAAGGGCCCTACTAAATCTACGCTAATCATCTCCCAAGGAGATGATGCTCCTACTCTCTCAGTCATAAGACCGGCTGGCTTGTCATTAATCGGTTTCACTTGTTGGCATATACTACATTTCCTAACATATTTAATGACGTCTGCTCTCATCTTAGGCCAATAATATTTAGCTCCTACTCTCGCGAACGTTTTCCTCACCCCCATGTGTCATGCTAGTGGACTATCGTGACACTCTTTCAAAACTCCTATACTATCTTTCTTTCCTACTACTAACTTCCACTCTTCGTTATTGTCATGCACGATCACATGATTTGACTTTACAAATTTATATAACCTGCCATTGTCTACTCTCCAATTCGGAAAAGCTAACGGATTAGACTCAACTGACGAAACCATCTTAATCACCCAAGGGTCCTTATCCTCATCTGAAATCCCAGCTAACTCTGGAACTCCCCGAGATAACATGTCTGGTACTACATGTTCTTTCCCTTTCCTATGAATGATTTCAAAATCAAACTGTTGGAGCCGAACTGCCCAACGTGCAAGTCTACCTTGTGGATCTTTGAGATTGCTCAACCAAATTAAAGAATAGTGATCCGTTACGACCGTAAATCGAACTCCTTCGATATAAGGCCGTAACTTCTCGATCGCCCATAAAACTGCCAGACATTCCTTTTCCGTAGTGGAATAATTTCTTTCACATCTATTAAGTGACCTACTTAAATAACAAATGACTTTTTCCCCCTCTTCAAATGTTTGGGTGAGTACGGCCCCGATGCCGTAGTCGGAAGCATCTGTCTGAACGACAAATGGAAGCTTGAAGTCTGGACATGTCAAAATTGGAGCCGTGATTAAGCATTCCTTTGCTTTCCTGAAACTATCTTCACATTCCTGTGACCAAACGAATTTCCTACTCTTTTTCAACAAATCTGTTAAAGGCCTAACTAGTGTTGCGAAATTCGGTACGAAGCGTCTGTACCATGAAACTGTCCCTATGAAACTCCTAACTTGTTTTACATTTTTAGGTGCAGGTATTTTCACCATACTATCTACTTTTTCTGGGTCCACGTGTAACCCGTTTTTGTCGACTACATAACCTAAGAATTTGAGTGAAGGTCTACAAAAATTACATTTGTCGCGGCCTACTTTCAACCCTGCCTCTCGTAATCTCCTAAGAACCTCACCTAAAATCTCTAAGTGTTTTTCAAATGTATCTGTGACGATAATAATATCATCCAGATACACGAAGACGAATGGTTCCAACTCAGGCCCTAGAACACTATCGATGAAACGCTGCCATGTTGCAGGCGCGTTGTGTAATCCAAAAGGCATTCTTTTGAATTGAAAGAGACCCCTACCAGGTACCGTAAAGGCAGTGTACTTCCGCGATTCCAATGCCATTGGAATCTGCCAGTAAGCGGACTTAATGTCCAACGATGTTAAAAATTTGGCATTCCTAAGTTTATCTAAAATAGCCGAAATTATCGGCAACGGATACGCATCCCTTTCTGTCACCTGGTTAACCTTCCTAAAGTCGACACAAAACCTAAAACTATCATCTTTTTTCCTAATGAGAACAATTGGGGAAGCCCAAGGACTGTTTGATTTCTCAATCACGTCCTCTTCCAACATCTCCTGAAGTGATCTATCTATATGTTCCTGCATTGCCGGTGAAACCGGGTAATACCTTTGCTTAATCGGCTCAGACGAAGTTTTAATGACATGTTCTACCATTGTTGTTACTCCTAATCCCTCTGGCATATTCCTAAAAGCATTCTCGACTAAATGTTTAAGTTTCCCTTTCTGATCCTCGTCTAATTCAGACTCCTCTGTGATAGACGTAGTATCTATCGAGGCCACTATCTCCTGGCTCGAAAAACTCCACATGTTTGAACGTAAATCCGGGACTATACCCGATAATGCCCAAAAATCGGCACCTAAAATCAACGCATGCGGTAGGTTGGGAATGACTAAGCATTCAATCAGAATTGACCTACTCTCTACAACAATGGGTATTTTAACTGTTCCTAAAACTCCTATACTTGCACCATCTGCTAAGTGAACTTCCCTAACATTTGAACTATCTAATTGTAATCCTACATCTTTTAAAACATGCCATGCGTCCCTACAAATAATTGTTCGCGATGCTCCAGAATCTAGTAATCCTAAAAACCTAAAACCATAAATATTAACTCCTAAAAACGGACGTCTATCTTTACCGCTTGAATCTAACGTGAAACCTAACCTAACTTTGCAAGCCAACTGGTCGCCAGCAGGCAACCTCCCTAACTCTGACGCCGGCGCTCTTGCCCTGCTGGCCCAAGAGTCCGTTGCCCGTTTCCCGACGAGCAGCGTCTACAATTTTGTTTTGTGGTCCCTATATTACCACAACCAAAACAACGCCTAGGAGCGGAACAGGTATTAGCAAAATGGCCTTCCCTGTTACACTTAAAACAACGATTGTTTCTATTAGGAGGGGGATCAGGGTTAACCGCAACTCGAGTATCCGATACCGAGGCGATATAAGCAACATCCGGCTCCAAAGCCGACCTGTTGCGATAAGAGGGTGGAGGAACGAAAGACTCGACATTTGCCCTAATGGTTTCTAGCCTTCTGCCCAAGGCCACCAAATCGTTGGCTGACTTAATGTCAGCTAAACCTAGCTGTGTCTGGTAGAATGGAGCTATATTCTTCATGAGAATAGCCAACTTTCTATTCTCACTCAGAGGCTCCGAAAAACGTTTGAAAAGAGTCTGCATGAGCGCAACGTACATGCCTATTGACTCTTCCTTACCCTGGGTTCGACGCCTGACCTCATCCAACAAGAGATCATCATAGTTGGAGGGCAAAAACTCCAACTTCAATTCCCTAACCAACTCTTTCCATGTTGAAGCCGTGTCCCTAATCGCCCTAAACCAGAGGAGCGCCTTCCCAGTAAACAAATCCACCGCTGACCTGTAAATTGCTTCCTCAGAAACACCACGAGCCTCCCTCAATTCTTCAATTCGTTCGATAAAAGAGTTCACTGATGAACCACACCGTTCACCAGAGAACTGCACGTTCCACTTGTATGGTCGCTCGGGGTTCCGGTCACGGGGTGTATCACCCTGTATTTGGAACCCACTAGAGCTCGTTCGTTGGCCGACTGACGCAGCTGGCGCTTCCAAATCTGCTGTCGACATTGTTGATTGGTTATTATTATTATTATTATTATTATTATTATCATTAACATTTTTAGGAGGTTCCATCACCTCCTCTACCTCGGACAATTTAGCCATCAACAGTAAAATTTCCCCCCTTAAATCCGCTACCTCGTTAACCTCATCAGACGATTCTGCCTTCGCCCTAGAGATCCTACCTAACGACCACTCGATTTTTGTCAACACTTTCTGGTAATCCGACGACTTCGGATTTTTCGATACATTTGGAAGCAAATCCCTAATTTCTAAAATTTTCGCCCTAACCGCCTTCGAATCCTCTTCAAATGAATATGGATAGTGAGGAATATCCGAAGAAATTGAACCAGTCCGTTCCAACATGCGACTAGCCCTGAGAGTCATCCTCATCTCATCCACCTTAGACCCTTCCTTTAGCCCCCGCGCTCGTAACTCATAAACAAGTTCTTCTTTAGAAAGTCTGTTTATATCCATCCTGACAAAAGAAAAGTATTTCCAAAAGAAAACTACAAAAACAAATTTTATTCAAAACCGTTGAAAACAAAAACACCCTTTAACTGGAACAAAACAACGATGACTACTATGCCCAATCAAATTAATAAAACGATCGATGCTTGTAACAAAGAGAATCTTAAGGAAAATCTCAACCTCAATGCAAAACGAAATTAAAAGCAATGAGAAGAAAAAAAATAATAACTAAATCCAATAACAACAAAAAAAAATTAGCAATAGAAAAAGAAAATATGGCAACACCACTAAAGTAGATTCAAATAAATTTTGAGATAACCAACAAAAAACAATATGATAACACCGGCAAAAAAAAAATAATAATATTCAAATTAATTTTAAGCAGCCAAAAAAATATTATGGTCACACCAATAAAAAAAACTAAGAAAACCTAAAAGAAAATCAATACAATAACCCCAGCAAAAATTATTTAAAATTAATTTTAAGAAAATAAGAAAAATAAAAAAAGTTAATACGGTAACCCCAGTAAAGAAAAAAAAATCAAATAAATTTAAAAAAAAACTAAAAGAAAATCAATATAATAAAATTATTTTAAAATTAATTTTAAGAAAATAAATAAAGTTAATATGGTAACCCCAGTAAAAAAATATTAAAATTAATTGAGATCAAAAATAAGTTGATATGATATCAATAAAAAAAACGAATAAATTTTAAGAAAACCTACAAAAAAAAAGTCAGTATGGTAACACCAGGAGAAAAATTATATTCAAATCAATTTTAAGAAACAAAAGAAGTTAATCTGGTAACACCAATACGAAAAAATATTAAAATTTAATAAAATTCAATATAGCACGAAAAGAACCGTCAATAAAACAAAAGGACTTGAAATTATTTACGCACCACAATTATAATCCAATTGATATTGACTTGAATATATGAATATATATATATATAGGTATATAGAACTGATCAAAAGGTCACCTTCAAAATGAACCCCAAATCCCAACTATCACTCAGTCTATATAAATATATGTATATATGTATGTATATATGTATTTTTTTTTGCAATTAAATTATAAAAATGGAAAACAAGAAAACAAAATAAAAAGAAAATCACTCACTCATTAAAATACTGAAAACCTTCAATTATTGTGCCAATCAAAAAGACAATTTCCACTGATGTTTCACTTCGAGTTCCACAAGATTTTTCCTTGATTTAACTTCACTGATATCCTGTAGAAAGCAAAAGAAAATTAGCAGTACCAATTTCAAAGTAAAAAAAAGCAAAGAAGTCACAAACTTAGCTACAGAAACAGACACCAAGACACAGCACAAGATATCCAGAACAACGAAGTAAATTTTTCTTTTTACAAGCCCCACGTTATGGGCGTCAATTTGTTGCAATTTTATCCCCGGTAATTATTTTAATTATTAAACAAAATCAAAACGAAAATTAATAAAAGAAATTAAAAAAAAAAACAAACGAAAAGAAAACACTTCAACAAATTTAATCGCGATATCGGAAATGCAATGTGCCGATCTGTCAAATGACAGCGGCGAAGAAGCGAGAGGCAAATTGCAACAGGCAGCAAATAAAGTGCTGCCACCACGACGAGCTCAGAATGGGGTGGGTTCAGCAATGAACAATTAATCGACGAATCGATTAATTAAAGTTGCGGATGATTGTGATATCAATTTGATATCAAAATTATTAATTTAATAAGTGATTGCCACAGGGGCGTTCTTACGTTTCGTAAGAAAGAGGGCGCCAGCAATTTTTTTTCCTGAAATAAAAAAAAAAGGAAATTGCAAACCTTTTTAACAAGAACCACGAAAAGAAACACCAACACAACAAGAAAACCACTATAGAAATAAAAAGAACAAAATGGATACCTTTTTGATTAAAGTTATTTATTTAAGAATGCCTGAGAAACCTTACAAGAGTAGGACTAAAACTCAGGATCTTTTCAACATTAAATAAAACTGTATGGACAATGGACCGTTAAGGTCTTAATCCCCAGAAATAAAATTTCGGGATTGAAACAAAGAATTAAACCAATTAACACCAAAAATAAATTTTCTACTTATCTTTTCTTTTCCAGTTTTTCCTCTATGATCCCCAACTTGATCCTTTTTTCCTTTCCTTTCCTTTTTTTTTTTCCTAATTTAGTTTCTCTTCCTTATTTTTTTTTCCACGACACTATTCACCTTTTTTTTTTCTAATTTTTCTCAATCTTTTTTTATTTCTTTCACAATCTTTGTTTTATATCACCCAAAAATTTCTTGTCTCTCAACACTATGAATGCTAGTAAAGAATTGACGGCCAGATTCCACGATCTGTCCTGTCTCTTCTTTTCATCTCCCGCCATTTTAGTTTTCAGCCAATATGGAGTGGCGGATTTCAATCACATCATCAACAGCCAATCGGAGATCGGCTTGTTGATCTCAACTTGTGATGAAATACTCGCGATCCTGCTTACTCGCCATTTCCTCTCACAGCTAAATGCAAGTCATCCTGGAATTCGCCGCCCGCTGGATTCTCTTCCAGGTCACGACGATTCCAGGAGCTGCATTCAGCCACCCCCACTGACTACTTGATATCGAACAAAGACTAAGAAATTTAAGATTGAGAAAAATCTTTAACTTAACTTTTACTTTAACTTTAAAACAATCGCGCGAAAGGAAAGAAAAACAAACAAGTAACAATTTTGGATCTGTTAACTAAACCCCGAACTAAGTTACCCGAAACTTAACCGTCCATCAGTGCATACAATTTGTTTAGAGTTTTACAAATAATTAATAATTCAATAGTATAAACGTTAAACAAACAAAATTAGCAATGTAAACAAAAGAAATTAAATATGTACAAAATGAATTTTAACCAAAAAATATAAATTTACAATTTTCATAAAACTTTAAGTTGGGCCGTAGGCCATTCTCCCTTTGGAGTGACTTCTCATGAAACTTTACGTATCGACCAGACCGTCCATCTGGTTTGGTTTCACTTCCATGGAAACCATCCTTCTATCGGAATCTGAAACTAAACTTGGTATTATTTTTCCTCACGAAAATGACAGAGAGAACCATGGTCAGAAGGACTATGGCCGTCCCGCTCTCTCTCATCCTCGTGTAGAAGGAATTGTGACATTTGTCAAATTGAATAAAATAAACAAAACAAAAGTGTAAAAGTGGATGCAAGATGCATCGTTTTTTTATTAAAAATTAAAATTAAAAAGTAAAAGAACTTGTTGCGTTCAATTATAACGCAACAGTGCAAAGTGTACGGATATTATCAGTGTCCTGATACTAGCATGAATTCCCTATGGTATTTCATGAAATACCTGCCTACCTACCAATACCTTTTATATTTAAAATTTGAATTTAAAATCAAACCCACATACAACCTGAAAAAAAATCACCTACCAATTGATATCTATCTACCAAAAAAAAATCTTTAAAGCTCAAACAAATCTAATGTTCAACTATTGAAGAAAAACTTAATGCCAAATAAAGGCAAAATACCTACCCACCAGCCAAAATATACATAACTATAACCAAACGTATAACTACCTTCATGTTCTTCTTCATCACAAAGATCTGCACGACAAAAATCCCATCGTAGCTTTGTATACATAATACAAACCATTTTTCATATACAAAGATCGTACGCAAGGAGAAACAGACTTATGAATGTAAATAAAAACAAAAATCCGTACAAAATACTGAACAGCTGATGTAAGCATACAAAAACTTCATTCATCCCCTTATTAGACACAATATTGAGCCATTGACGTTTTTCATATAAAAATGCATTGATATAAAGAAATTACAAAAACAAATTCATCGCCCTTCATATGGAAGCTTAGTATATGAAAACATATACAAGGATAAACTCAAATATAATGAAGGAAATTGTGTCGACTTTTTGGTTGCTAAATTAACTGATCTCCTTATTCTGCTGGCTGCTTATGGGAATGGAAATAATATTTTTCTCTCTTTCCCCCGAGGTCTCTCCAATTTCGATTCTTCTGCCTTTGTATATGAAAACTATAGTACTCTCATGGTGGAAGTCGAATAGGGCGGCATCTAGATATTTTTTGTGGAACGTCTAGTCAAGACATTCATGGAGAAATGGATTTGCAGTCGGGAGACTTTGGAGATTTAAAAATATTATAATTTGAAATAGAGAAAGACTATAGAGAATTAACGAAAGTCTGAGTGAGGAGGAAAACACATTTGTTTCTTTGTGTTTGTATTTTGGTGTGGTTATATTTTTTGGTTACATCTTTGTATATGAAAACTTTTTCATATACAAAGGTTTACGCAAAACGGTAGTCTTTCTATACAAAGATGATAAGACAAAAGCAGGTGAATTGCGATTTCGTGTAGAAATTTTATACCTATTCTTGGTTGAGATTTTATATTTTTGATGATTTGATTTGAGGATTGTATAAGGAAATTATAATTTGAACGTTTATAGGCAAGTAAATATGTAGGTATTGTATTCTTATCCAATAATAGATACATAGCAAGCTAAATAAATTTAAAAAATTTGATCACCTAAACCTTTCTTACAATTTGTTTTCATATCGAGCATAAAGAAGTTTAAATTTTCAAAGTCTTAGAAAGATGATTTTTTTAATAAATAAATTTGTTAATTGATACCTAATAGGTAGGCAGGGCCGGACAAAGCATATGTGCAAGATGTGCAAATGCACAGGGCGCAGAATTCTGGGGGCGCATTACCAGGAGCAAGAAAATGTAATCTGATCTTGCAAACAAATATGTACCACTATTTGCCATTCTTTAACCACAAACATTCTTAAAATAATCTCAAAAAAACATCCATCACAACTGTCCTAAGTTATCTCTTGCGCACTAACTAACATCACTTTCATTGTTGCATTCAATGAAAATTTAACTCAAAATATCGCAGAACTAAAAATCCTACCTACCTCACTTCCAAATATTTCACCCTGTTCGTTCAAGAGAAAAAAAGAAAAAATCTCAAAACAAAAAAGTTCCATGCAAGAGAAAAAAAGGAAAAATCTCAACACAAAAAATTTCCATGCCACCTCATATGTGCAAGATATATTTTATGCACACCGAGTGCCAAAATTAACATAGAGAGTATGACAAAGCAAAATACTTATTCATATTGAATCGTATGGGCTAGTACGTGCAGGTTTTGTATCACGCACGTTCCTGAATGTGAGTTCTCATCTACAAAAAAAAAAACAACAACAAAAATATATGGAGTGTCTTTGATTAGTATTTGTAGTAGAAAGTAGCACAGCAACCTACCTGCTCTCTTCTTTCGGAGACATTTTTTTGTTGTTTTCTTTGTAGATGAGAACTCACATTCAGGAACGTGCGTGATACAAAACCTGCACGTACTAGCCCATACGATTCAATATGAATAAGTATTTTGCTTTGTCATACTCTCTATGTTAATTTTGGGAGTCGGTGTGCATGATATAAATCTTGCACATATGAGGTGGCATGGAACTTTTTTGTATTGAGATTTTTTCTTTTTTTCTCTTGCATGAAACTTTTTTGTGTTGAGATTTTTTCTTTTTTTCTCTTGTACGAACAGGGTGAAATATTTGGAAGTGAGGTAGGTAGGTGTCTTTGCTACAAATGGTCAATTGATGTGCAAGTTTTCTTTTTTGCACACTGATTATCGAAATTAACATGGGAGATATTTAAAAAAAAAACTTATTTATACGGAATCATATGGGTCAGAGCGAGCAGGTTTTCTTATTGCACACGGTGTAAGAGTTAAGTGCCTGATTACAGATGAAATTTTTAATAGAATGGAAAAGCAGCATAGAGCTTAAAAATTAAAGAGGGATGATTCTATGTGGAGTTGAATTGTTCTTGCGCAGGCAGTTTGTTTTTTTTTTTTTTTTTTTTTGTGAAAGTTAATGACTGTTGTAACGGCTACTTTTAATGTACATATATCTAGTCTGGTGCAGAATGCAGATTGTTGCAATTGTTTTTTCGCTTTGTTGTTAATTAATATTAAATACATAGCTATCAGTTTTTAATAGAAGTGACGTATTTTGTGACAAGACCGTAATGTGACTGACTCAGTTGATTTTAGACAAGCTTGAATTACATGAAATTTTAATAAGTATCTAACTGTCAAAGCCAAAGTTATGATAATGGTTCGAATAGGCTTCGTCTTGTTGAGTGGACGTAATTTTATAAAACTAAGAGACTGTGTCTAAGAAACAACTAATGTGCTTTACAAAAATAAACTAAATTAATATAAAATAAAAACTGTGTAGCCTGACCAATTCTAAGTCAGCAAATTAATAACAAGCTATTGAAATAACTATGTATAGTATAGGTACATAGAATTAAGAATCATAAGTGTAAAAAAAAAAAATCTCAATAAAGTACATCCATACATACATACATAATGGTTCGAATATAAAAGGAAAAGAAGCGAGTGTTCAGAATCGAATTCGAACCCTGGAACCAAGAGCATTTTTAGTTTCATGTTGCCCGCATTCCTTAAATTTATTGGTTAATGATGCTGCTCGGTGCTTATTTTATGCAGTTAAATTTTTCGATACAATTCAATGTTTGTATAACTTTTTTTAAAGTTCCACAACGAGGTGGGATATTTATAAGAAAAAAATTCCAAGTCATACTTTGAAACCCCCTTCTGAGACAAGATGAGAGAGCAGGTTAGATGCATTGAGGCCTTTAAAAACAAATTAAGAAGAAATATATGAAGCCCTTTTAGAATTAAGAAATCTAGAGGCAAAAAACATTGCAGAATCGTTAGGAAATAAAACTTTTGATTTTACATTTATTTGCTGCCTGCTAATTTGGTTTGATATTTTAGAAAATATAAATTAAACTAGTAAATATTTGCAAAGTCCGTCCGTTAATCTGTCAACTGGCATAACGGTTTTAGAAAATACAAAAAACAGTTTGATTTTCATGCGTTCCGATGAAAAATTTAATGAGTAGGTATTTTCAATTAACCGAGCGTATTGCTAGTTCCCTAGAAATACCAAATATGTTTCCTGTAGCTTCATCATTGCGATCTCAACGGAGAAAAATACTTTATACTGATGAATGTCCTGAAACTATATTCGACCCCAAACAAAGATTTAAAGTTGAATTTTTTTTTAAATACTTGAAAGGTTTGATACTTATAGTATCAATTTTTCATTTTTTAGTAACATAAGCGAATGTTTAAAAAATAAAAATGTACCTACGTGCTTCATGCCTTAATTTGCAGAATGTTTTAACATAAAGTAATTTTAAAGATTTAGATGGAGAAGAATTGTTTCAAGAGTTAACCGTAATATCCCAGCTTGTTACACCACAAAGCTCAAGTTTAGATGTGTTAAATTTTATTTTTAGTTCAAACCTTGAAGATTTTGCCCCGAATTTAGTAATTGCTCTCCAAATTCTTAATACAATCCCGGTCACGAGTCACGGTAGCTTCAGGAGAACGTAGTTTTTCTAAACTTAAAATTATTAAAAATTATCTTAGGACAACCATTACTCAAGAGAGATTGGTAGGTTTATCTATAATGTCCATTGAAAAGAAATTATTAAATTCTTTAGACTTTGATGATCTCATTTCTGAATTTGCAAAATGTAAGGCCAGAAAAGTAAGTTTCCAAGTTTAAAAGTTTCCCCTCTGCTCATTTCTTCGCTGCGTTTTAGTTTAATGGTTTAGGCCTCCTGGGGATACCTCAATAAAAAAAACGCATTGAAAGTCTACCTCCTGGGTAATCTGGGAAAGGCTTATGCTTGTGTATCAGTTTATGTGTAAAAAAAATATAAAAAAGGGGCGCTTTCTACAAATCTTGCACAGGGCGCAAGTTTGACTGGGGCCGGCGCTGTAGGTAGGTACAATTATTTAAAAGCTGGTTACAAAATTGTTGACTACATAGGTATTATGAAAAGATGGATATTTAATTTTTGGACGTTTTTTAATGGTAGTGAATTTTTTAAATGGGATAAGGAACTTTTAAATTTTTTTGTTTTAAAAATTAACACATAGGTACCTACCTATCTTTCAGTTTATAAAGTAGGTAGTTATAACTTCCGGTCAAAAAAGTGTTTCAAGGACAAATTTTGAAACATACTTTTGCCTGTAAGTTCTTATGATATACCTATTTAGGTATTTATTAAAAGAAGGACCTTCCTATCAACAATTTTGAATGATCAAGGGGATAAGCAAATGTTTACTTTTAATAAGGTACAAGACTTTATTTGGATTTGGATTGATGCCTTTGTCTAAGTCTTAAGATATCTAAATTCTACCAAATCCAATTTTGATATGCCAGAGCAAAGTTTTTAACTTAGGAGTAAGTTTTCTATAAATTTGAAATAAACATAACGTTTTACTACTGTTTTAAAATATACGTACTCGTACGTGCACTTTTGACTACCGAAATGTCGGTCTATGTCTCTTCGTGTTGGAGGTAGAGTCAATTTTAGAACGAATCAGTTCAATTGACAAACCAAGACTATTTAAAATATTTCCTGTATTTTTAAATTAATTAAAAAGTAACTAACAACGTTCTATATTTTAGATGTTCATCAAAGAAAATATAGAACGTGAACGGCTGGAAAACTGGTCGCAGTCAGAGATAGATCTGTATTTGTTATTATTTAATTTTTCGTTTTTTCAATTTACAAACAAAAATCAAATATGACATTTGGCTGTGATAATAAATACTTACACACAGCATTTCCTATGTTTATAGTTAGACGACAGGTTTAGTCATAAACTTAGGTTTAAGTTTATTTATAAATAGCCTAAACTCTGGACTTGCTTAATAACAAGTTAGCAAGAGTTTAGCAAACATCTATGAATATGCCCCAATATCTCAAAGTTTTAAAAAGATATTTAAGTCAAAAATCAATTTTTATTTATTATTAATTATTATTTATTTATTATTAAAATTAACCTGAATGTTGACACAAATATTTTTTAATAGATAAAATTAGTTTAAAGCCAATATCTTAAAGTTTTGAAAAGATATTAAGGTCGAAAACCAATTTTTAACAACTTTTATCATTTTTTTGTTTGGGTTTTTAATTTTTTGTTAAAAAACTGTCAATTCAATTTTTCTAAAAATTTTACCACCCACTCAATTTTTTTTAGAGTCCTTTTTGCGTCTTTCTGCATTATTATCTGTATAACAAAATTTATTTGAAGTCGATATGGACGACGAAAAAAACACACGCACGCATAGACATCTCTCTAAAAATCTTTTATTTCGACTCTAGGGACCTTGAAACGTCGAGAAATCGGACCGATTACAATAACTTCCTATGGGAATTTAAGAACGCTTAACGCGAATCGGCTCTTACCCTTAATTTCCAAATTTTAGGTCGATCAACCTAATGCCTTGGGGTGAAGGTACGGGCCAGGACGGAATCAGGGGACTTCCACTTTTCTACCATCGAAATGTCATTTTTGATTAAAATCTTGAGTTCGAAATTGTTTACGAATGCAAAACTTGCCTACCTACATAATATGACGCAAGTAAAAAAAATAATTTCAGACCATGATTTTCTAAATTGTGAAATTAAGTCTTAAATTGACTTTAAATATCTGAAGAATCCTTCATCTTAACAAGGTTATAACACCAAGGTTGTGAAATAACATGAGTAATTATCATTGGCATAATTTTGCGTTTAATGTTAACAAATTATTGGTTGGTGAGTGGCACAAAAAAACTTCGAAATCGTATAAAAGAAAATTTCAAATCAATACAAAAAATACCTACTTCGACACTACATTTACGAAACTATACTTACTAATAGCACAGATAAGAAACTATAGTTAAGTTTATATAGTTCCTTATCTGTGCTAATAGCACAGATAAGAAACTATACAGATGTCTCATCCCCATAGAAGAAAATGTCCCATATTTTTTTCACTACTCCTCGGCTATTAACTGACAAAAAGCTTTTTGTCAGTTGATCTTCAAGCACAAAAAGCTGTTTTTGATTGCACATATTGGCTTGCCAGTATGCCTGTTCAAAGCTATGTGTATAACTATAAAAAATTCTAAAGTTGTTTTTTCTCTCAAGTCAACGTCCATAGAGACAAAGAAAAAAAGAAACTGTTTTGGTTTCGATGATGTTTTGGTGCCGATGATGTTACCATATTTCAGTTGCTATTGTTCAAGCGATGTAGGTATTTTATGCTATTTATGCTATTTATTATTGAATATGAAAATAAAAACCATAGTTATTAATTTTTCATTGTTATATTTTACTATATCAAATAAAACAATATACATATATGTTGAAAATACATTTAAGAAAGGAAGAGAAGATGAGTTAGGTGCAAGACATTTTAAAAATAATTTGTATGGATTCCTATGGTAACACTGATGCAAATGTACGTGCGCCGCTGGTGAGCGTATGAGGCTAAGTTTTGGTTGCCTTCCTTATTTTGATTTTTTTTGATACATATATTGAACGCATGTGTGTATGTCATGTATCCATAGATATATGTATATGACAAAAGGGTAAGTTTCAATTTCGGTCTTTTTGTTGTTTGTTGATTGTTTCTTTGTTGTCCTATGCAAAACGTAAGTTGCGTATTTTGTGAACTTAAACAGGTGTAGGTAGGTAGGTACTCATGTAAATAATTTCGATACAAAAAAGAGGCTCGGATGTGAGCCACACTGATAACTTACTATTGATGCCCACTTAAATTTTTCAAAATTTATTTTTTTTATTTGGAAAAATTGTATTAGTAAGTAAGTCTGCAAAAATATATATATTATATATATATATATAATATATATATATATATTTAAGCTGTTTTCTGTGGAAATAGATGTATCGAAAAGTTAAATTAATATATTTTGAAAGAAGTTTGGTTTCTCTCAAATAAACATTGTCTTAAATTGTTACAAAACATTAACAACAATACCTATTTCTATGGGATGAAACAACTTTAAAGTCAATATCTTTCTTTATTCAATCTAATTTATAAATTCAATTAGGTTAATCATTTTTTTATTTTTTTTTTTGCTTAAGGTTTTTAGTTTTCTGTAAAATAAAAAATTGTTGTTAATAACAACAATTTGTACAGTTTTTTTCTTTCTTTTTTCTTTCTCCTTTACCCGATATTTCAGTTTAAGAATCAATTTCACGTTTTTTTAGTACTTTTTTTTTAGGTTTAAATTAAAGGAAAAAACTATCGGTTGATTAACTTTTTATTTTAAACTACCTATATTTTAAACATTTTTTGTATTAAATTAAATAAGTTTGAAGTCAATATCTTTCTCTGTTTTCAAGATGCTTTAGTAGAAACTATTTTTACCAGTTTTTAGTAGTTTTCTAAAAAAAATAGTTAATTGGGATGTTAAAATAGGTCTGTTAAGTTTTGTTTAGAAGTTTGTATATGTTTAATACATCACTGCTCTTAGCCTATTTAAGCAAAGGTGGTTTTATAAAAAGTTTAAGAGACAATTTTTGGCCTTGACAATTAAAAATAAAATATCGTAAGTATTTATAATTATTTATTTTATTATTGATCTTTTATAAAATTGCCTTTGCTTAAATAGTTTCCAGGGGTCACGAACGTGGACGTGGCAAAATATCGACCCCCACCCACCTACCACCCGCTGAATTGTACATTTATATATATATATGTAAATTGGTTATGTATTTGTTTTTTTTTTTTATTGTTTTTGTTTGAGCTACGCGTTCATAACATTCATTAATTTTTTTTATTTTAGTTCTAGGATTTTTATACCTTTTATCTTTTGTGTCAATTACCCATTTACAATTTTTCCAAAGTAAGACTTTTATTAAAAAATGTATGATGTCAATTTTATGTGCATAGCATTCATCGGAATCATCGAACCAGTCTTAAGAAAATTAATATTGCTCTTAAAATGAAAATAAACAAAAATCGAAGACCGAAAATAAATGTTTGGAAACAAAATAATCGCTTAAGAGAAGAAATTAAAATACTTAAAGCCCGTGCAAAGCTAAATATACATGAGAAAATTGACATTTTACCAATGAACCAAAACTCAAAAACGTTTGCAAAACTCATTTTATCGCAAAGTACAACAGAATACACTGAAGAAGAAAAATGGATTTCGCAGTGTATATTTTTCCGTTCAGCCGCCGGTTATAATTTTTTGAGAAATCAATTACAATTTCACTTGCCTCATCCATCTTCTTTGCATAGATGGATAAGTATTAAAGGCCTTTCTCCAGGCTTAAACAAAAACGTTTTAGAGGAGATAGAAAAAATTACCTCAAAATTGGCAACGAAAGAGAAAGAAGTGGTTCTAATTTTTGATGAAATGAGCCTTCAGACAAGTTTAACCTACAATGAATACAAAGATGTAATTGAAGGTTTTGTAGATTAATGCAAAAACCAAAGATCTGATATATGTGCTAAGTCAGCCTGCGTTTTTATGATACGTAGTTTATGTGGCAACTTTAAACAAGTTTTGTATCATGTCATTTGCCCAAGTAATATCCCTTCACAACAACTTGAGGTAGAAGTGCATAACTGTTTGGATATATGCGAGAAATTAAAATTAAATGTACGAGCTATTTGCTGCGATCAAGGGCCTAGAAGTTTGTTTAATAAATTACGTCTAGATGACAAAAGTTGTAACTTTGTTTACAAACAACAAAAAATTTATGGTATGTATGATATTCCTCATCTTTTGAAAAGCATTAGGAATAATTTATTGAAATATAATTTGGCCACGGATGATGGAATTGTAAGTTGGAAAATAATTGAATATATGTACAATTCTGAAAGATTAAATGCAACAAAAATTTGTCCAAAATTAACATCGGCACATATTGACCCAACAGAATTTCAAAAAATGAATGTAAAGTTGGCGGCACAAGTACTAAGTAGATCTGTAGCTTGTGGAATTGAAGCTTTATTAGGTCTAAATAAATTTCCCATAAATATATCGCATTTTGCAAAACCAACAGCTAATTTTATAAACAAAATAAACCGGCTTTTCGACCTTTTAAATGGAAAACCAGCTATTAAAAAAAATGATCAAAATCTAATATTCATAAGAGAAATGAAAACATATACATATTCTCAACATTCAGCCTATTAATTCAAGAAACAAAGCGTTTTGTTTCAAAGGTTTTGCCTTAAGTATCTCTCTTTTTTGTATCGAAATTATTTACATGAGTACCTACCTACACCTGTTTAAGTTCACAAAATACGCAACTTACGTTTTGCATAGGACAACAAAGAAACAATCAACAAACAACAAAAAGACCGAAATTGAAACTTACCCTTTTGTCATATACATATATCTATGGATACATGACATACACACATGCGTTCAATATATGTATCAAAAAAAATCAAAATAAGGAAGGCAACCAAAACTTAGCCTCATACGCTCACCAGCGGCGCACGTACATTTGCATCAGTGTTACCATAGGAATCCATACAAATTATTTTTAAAATGTCTTGCACCTAACTCATCTTCTCTTCCTTTCTTAAATGTATTTTCAACATATATGTATATTGTTTTATTTGATATAGTAAAATATAACAATGAAAAATTAATAACTATGGTTTTTATTTTCATATTCAATAATAAATAGCATAAATAGCATAAAATACCTACATCGCTTGAACAATAGCAACTGAAATATGGTAACATCATCGGCACCAAAACATCATCGAAACCAAAACAGTTTCTTTTTTTCTTTGTCTCTATGGACGTTGACTTGAGAGAAAAAACAACTTTAGAATTTTTTATAGTTATACACATAGCTTTGAACAGGCATACTGGCAAGCCAATATGTGCAATCAAAAACAGCTTTTTGTGCTTGAAGATCAACTGACAAAAAGCTTTTTGTCAGTTAATAGCCAAGGAGTAGTGAAAAAAATATGGGACATTTTCTTCTATGGGGATGAGACATCTGTATAGTTTCTTATCTGTGCTAATAGTTAATAAGTTAAAAAAACTTTCAATTGGATTTTCCTAAAAGTCACACATCTTAAAATAGACGAGCTGACAAAATTGTATTAAAGGTACCTACAACAACAAACAACGTATATAGGTACATACATAGGTACCTAACCTACCTACCTAAATATAAACTACATTTGTATGTCCTGTAATTTGCCCGCTAAGGTGTATAGTTAACACTTATTTATTATAAGGGATACAATAAAAGTAGGATTGGAACATAAATAAAAGACACAAATTTCAATTATCAAACTATTTACATTATCTGGACCAACATAAAGAATGCATTTTTCTTTGTATTTTAAACTATGTACATATTTATAAATACTGTACCTACTTACATACTACCTATCAACTAATCTCAAACAAAGTGCAAAGTGTACGGATATTATCAGTGTCCTGATACTAGCATGAATTCCATATGGTATTTCATGAAATACCTGCCTACCTACCAATACCTTTTATATTTAAAATTTGAATTTAAAATCAAACCCACATACAACCTGAAAAAAAAATCACCTACCAATTGATATCTATCTACCAAAAAAAATCTTTATAGCTCAAACAAATCTAATCTTCAACTATTGAAGAAAAACTTAATACCAAATAAAAGCAAAATACCTACCCACCAGCCAAAATATACATTACTATAACCAAACGTATAACTACCTTCATATTCTTCTTCATCACAAAGATCTGCACGACAAAAATCTCATCGTAGCTTTGTATACATTAATACAAACCATTTTTCATATACAAAGATCGTACGCAAGGAGAAACAGACTTATGAATGTAAATAAAAACAAAAATCCGTACAAAATACTGAACAGCTGATGTAAGCATACAAAAACTTCATTCATCCCCTTATTAGACACAATATTGAGCCATTGCGTTTTTCATATAAAAGTGCATTGATGTAAAGAAATTACAAAAACAAATTCATCGACCTTCATATGGAAGCTTAGTATATGAAAACATATACAAGGATAGACTCAAATATAATGAAGGAAATTGTGTCGACTTTTTG
This sequence comes from Eupeodes latifasciatus, assembly GCA_920104205.1. NCBI lineage: Eukaryota > Metazoa > Arthropoda > Insecta > Diptera > Syrphidae > Eupeodes > Eupeodes latifasciatus. Next base: position 224,261,431 of record OV049924.1, read on the forward strand.
GTTGCTAAATTAACTGAGCTCCTTATTCTGCTGGCTGCTTATGGGAATGGAAATAATATTTTTCTCTCTTTCCCCCGAGGTCTCTCCAATTTCGATTCTACTGCCAACGACGGCATCAGCTTCACCAAAAAAATTCTTCCCATGAGAGTACTATAGTTTTCATATACAAAGCTACTGCCAACGACGGCATCCGCTTCACCAAAAAAATTCTTCCCATGAGAGTACTATAGTTTTCATATACAAAGCCTCTAGTTACAACTACTGATAGATGTAATAAGTTTTTTAAGATATTGATATTTTGGTTGGTGTAAGGATTTGGAATAAATATAAATATTTTCATACTTTAAACCATTGCGGTCAAGAAGAATGCTTAACATAACATTTGTTTTTCCGCAGTTTGATGGTCCAACGGTAATTCCTCGAATACTGTTTGGAAATAAGTTTCCTTGTTTTTTCTTAATTTTTACATTGGAATCAAAATTCCTTACTTTTATGACATCTGATTGCTTTACAAAACGCATAATGACGAATAAGATTTTTTTTAATAAAACATTTTGTTTTTATACACTTTTAATCATAAATGTTTCAACCTTCAACTAAGAAGGTGTGTTAATCATACTATGATTGAACATAACACTCAGAATCAGTGCAATAAAAAAAGAAAACATTTAAAGGAGAAGGGCTTTTGAATAAAGCTATAGACAAACTTCCATTTGAACTACATATTCCTTCATATAATTATTGTGGACCTGGGACAAAATTAGAGGAACGCCTACGCAGAGGGGATAAAGGAATTAATCAACTGGATGAGGCTTGTCGTTTACATGATATTGCATACTCAAAAAGTAGTTATCTCTCAGACCGACACTTTGATGATAAAATTCTAACCGAGCAAGCGTGGAAAAGATTTAAAGCAAACGACCCATCAACCTCTGAAAATTTAAGTGGCCTCGTTGTAACCAACATGATGAAAGCTAAAACTAAATTTGGAATGGGTAACTGCAAGAAAAAAAAAAACACAGACAAAATCAAAAAAGGTTTGCAAACAGAACATGTTTAAAAAGGCTATAAGCGAAGCAAGAAATGCTATTAAAAACAATATAAATTGTTGTGGAAAAACATCTATTGCTAATATTGCTGTGAAGGCTGCAAAAAATGTTATTCAAAATAAGAAAAAACAAATTCCAACACCGAGAGTAATTCCACTTCCAAAAAGTGGTGGTTTTCTACCACTTCTAGCTCCTATTCTAGCTGGTTTATCTGCTGTGGGATCACTAACAGGTGGAGCAGCTGGCGTTGTAAAAGCGCTCAATGATGTACGATCTGCTAAAAGACAGTTTGAAGAAAATAAGCGTCATAATAAGACTATGGAGTCAGTTGCTATTCAAGGAAATGGACTGTTCTTAAAACCATATAAAAATGGTCTTGGTTTTTTTTTTGAACTCAACAAATACAAAAAACTAATTGAATTGCTACCTAACAATCCTTTAAGCAATTTTGATATTCGGCAGTTTGGAAGGAAACACTTGAAGCATTTAAGAGGAGTCTTTATGCGGAACTCTTTACCAAAAGTACCAACATTAAAAGAGTGTGGTGTTATAAATTTGGATAATGAAATTGGCTTGGGTACCCATTGGGTAGCATATATGTATGTATAAGAAATAAAAAAAAAATATTGTTAAGTATTTTGATAGTTTTGGAAATTTAAGACCACCCTCAGAAGTAATAAGCTATCTTGGTAAAAGGGGATGAATGAAGTTTTTGTATGCTTACATCAGCTGTTCAGTATTTTGTACGGATTTTTGTTTTTATTTACATTCATAAGTCTGTTTCTCCTTGCGTACGATCTTTGTATATGAAAAATGGTTTGTATTATGTATACAAAGCTACGATGAGATTTTTGTCGTGCAGATCTTTGTGATGAAGAAGAATATGAAGGTAGTTATACGTTTGGTTATAGTTATGTATATTTTGGCTGGTGGGTAGGTATTTTGCTTTTATTTGGCATTAAGTTTTTCTTCAATAGTTGAAGATTAGATTTGTTTGAGCTTTAAAGATTTTTTTTGGTAGATAGATATCAATTGGTAGGTAATTTTTTTTTTCAGGTTGTATGTGGGTTTGATTTTAAATTCAAATTTTAAATATAAAAGGTATTGGTAGGTAGGCAGGTATTTCATGAAATACCATAGGGAATTCATGCTAGTATCAGGACACTGATAATATCCGTACACTTTGCACTTTGTTTGAGATTAGTTGATAGGTATGTAAGTACAGTATTTATTAATATGTACATAGTTTTAAACACAAAGAAAAATGCATTCTTTATGTTCGTCCAGATAATTTAAATATAGTTTGATAATTGAAATTTGTGTCTTTTATTTATGTTCCAATCCTACTTTTATTGTAGGTATCCCTTATAATAAATAAGTGTTAACTATACACCTTAGCGGGCACATTACAGGACATACAAATGTAGTTTATATTTAGGTAGGTAGGTACCTATGTATGTACCTATATACGTTGTTTGTTGTTGTAGGTACCTTTAATACAATTTTGTCAGTTCGTCTATTTTAAGATGTGTGGTTAGGTTAGGTTAAAGTGGCTGTTGGTTGGGACGTCCAACACACTTAGACCAAAGTATGGTCCGTTGTGATACCACATGGATCAGTTAATCAGCTTAACTCGTTGAACCAATTGGAGCTTCGAATGAAGCGTAGGAGACAAGTGATGTCTGAATTCTTTAGATCACTGGTATCGTTAAAGTAGTAGTCTCCAAGGTGGATTCTACGTCTTTGTGATAAGGCAGGGCATGTGCACAGAAGATGAGAGATTGTCTCTTCTTCTTCTTTGTCCATGCAACTCCTACAAAAATCATTTGCAGGGGCTCCGAGTCGAATAGCATGCCTTCCTATTAAGCAGTGCCCAGTCAGGACACCTATAACGTAGCTAATGTGCAATCTACTCAGAGAGATTAATTGTTTTGAGCGCCTGGCGCTAAGAATAGGCCAAATTAGTTTAGTTGCGACACAAGTGGTGGTGTTATTACACCTGGAGTTTACTTATTAACTATTAGCACAGATAAGAAACTATATAAACTTAACTATAGTTTCTTATCTGTTCCATTAGTAAGTATAGTTTCGTAAATGTAGTGTCGAAGTAGGTATTTTTTGTATTGATTTTAAATTTTCTTTTATACGATTTCGAAGTTTTTTTGTGCCACTCACCAACCAATAATTTGTTAACTTTAAACGCAAAATTATGCCAATGATAATTACTCATGTTATTTCACAACCTTGGTATTATAACCTTGTTAAGATGAAGGATTCTTCAGATATTTAAAGTCAATTTAAGACTTAATTTCACAATTTAGAAAATCATGGTCTGAAATTATTTTTTTTACTTGCGTCATATTATGTAGGTAGCCAAGTTTTGCATTCGTAAACAATTTCGAACTCAAGATTTTAATCAAAAATGACATTTCGATGGTAGAGAAGTGGAAGTGGGTCCCCTGATTCCGTCCTGGCCCGTACCTTCACCCCAAGGCATTAGGTTGATCGACCTAAAATTTGGAAATTAAGGGTAAGAGCCGATTCGCGTTAAGGGTTCTTAAATTCCCATAGGAAGTTATTGTAATCGGTCCGATTTCTCGACGTTTCAATGTGCCTAGAGTCGAAATAAAAGATTTTTAGAGAGATGTCTGTGCGTGCGTGTGTTTTTTTCGTCATCCATATCGACTTCAAATAAATTTTGTTATACAGATAATAATGCAGAAAGATGCAAAAAGGATTCTAAAAAAAATTGAGTGGGTGGTAAAATTTTTAGAAAAATTGAATTGACAGTTTTTTTACCAAAAATTAAAAACCCAAAAAAAAAAATAATAAAAGTTGTTAAAAATTGGTTTTCGACCTTAATATCTTTTCAAAACTTTAAGATATTGGCTTTAAACTAATTTTATCTTTTAAAAAATTTTTTTGTCAACATTCAGGTTAATTTTAATAATAAATAAATAATAATAAATAATAAATAAAAATTGATTTTTGACTTAAATATCTTTTTAAAACTTTGAGATATTGGGGCATATTCATAGATGTTTGCTAAACTCTTACTAACTTGTTATTAAGCAAGTCCAGAGTTTAGGCTATTTATAAATAAACTTAAACCTAAGTTTAGGGCTAAACCTGTGGTCTAACTATAAACATAGGAAATGCTGTGTAAGTATTTATTATCACAGCCAAATTTCATATTTGATTTTTGTTTGTAAATTGAAAAAACGAAAAATTAAATAATAACAAATACAGGGGTGAAATCGGCTAAGGTGATTGTTGATTGTTGACAGTCAAAATAGTCGAATTTGATCTGTGTAAGGTGATAGTCAAATTGATACCTAAAAAGCTGTCACTAGAAATATTTGACATTCATTTTCCTACAAATATGTCGTTTCTGAATAGAGCTACCAGACGCTTACAAAAAACGAATAGAAAATTTTTTTAGTTACCCTTTTTAGGTACAAAAACACATTCATGTGACCGACAAAGCTTACATAATTCGAAAAAACACAAGAGAAATAAGAATGTTATTTAAAAACAGCCAATTTGATACTTTTATTTAGAATTTTATAGGAATCATTTTAAAATTTCACCATAGCAACAATGAATTGTGACAATTATAATCAGAAATTGTTCAATCGAATTGAATTGAGTTGAATCATCTTACACAGACGGAATGAAAATGATAGTCAAATTTGACTATCAAAAATATGATAGTCAATTATCAGCTTAGCCGATTCCACCCCAGATCTATCTCTGACTGCGACCAGTTTTCCAGCCGTTCACGTTCTATATTTTCTTTGATGAACATCTAAAATATAGAACGTTGTTAGTTACTTTTTTTGATTTTCTATTAAATAGTTTTGTTGCAAAAAATAAAAATATTGAAAATATAACAGTATTTTTTTGCTTTGACCTGTCATTTGAAGTATAATTGTAGTAGAATACAACCTTAACCTGGGGTTTTACCAAACAAAGCAAAATTGCCTCAACCACCTACACGAAGAGACATAGACCGACATTTCGGTAGTCAAAAGTGCACGCACGAGTACGTATATTTTAAAACAGTAGTAAAACGTTATGTTTATTTCAAATTTATAGAAAACTTACTCCTAAGTTAAAAACTTTGCTCTGGCATATCAAAATTGGATTTGGTAGAATTTAGATATCTTAAGACTTAGACAAAGGCATCAAATTTATGTAGGTACAATTACAAAGTCATAATAGGTACTTTTCTAAAAATAAAAATCCAAATAAAGTCTTGTATCTTATTAAAAGTAAACATTTGCTTATCCCCTTGATCATTCAAAATTGTTGATAGGAAGGTCCTTCTTTTAATAAATACCTAAATAGGTATATCATAAGAACTTACAGGCAAAAGTATGTTTCAAAATTTGTCCTTGAAACACTTTTTTGACCGGAAGTTATAACTACCTACTTTATAAACTGAAAGATAGGTAGGTACCTATGTGTTAATTTTTAAAACAAAAAAAATTAAAAGTCCAGACGTCCAAAAATTAAATATCCATCTTTTCATAATACCTATGTTGTCAACAATTTTGTAACCAGCTTTTAAATAATTGTATTAGGTATCAATTAACAAATTTATTTATTAAAAAAAATCATCTTTCTAAGACTTTGAAAATTTAAACTTCTTTATGCTCGATATGAAAACAAATTGTAAGAAAGGTTTAGGTGATCAAATTTTTTAAATTTATTTAGCTAGCTATGTATCTATTATTGGATAAGAATACAATACCTACCTACATATTTACTTGCCTATAAAAGTTCAAATTATAATTCCCTTATACAATCCTCTAATCAAATCATCAAAAATATAAAATCTCAACCAAGAATATAAAATTCCTACACGAAATCGCAATTCACCTGCGTTTGTCTTATCATCTTTGTATAGAAAGACTACCGTTTTGCGTAAACCTTTGTATATGAAAAAGTTTTCATATACAAAGATGTAACCAAAAAATATAACCACACCAAAATACAAACACAAAGAAACAAATGTGTTTTCCTCCTCACTCAGACTTTCGTTAATTCTCTATAGTCTTTCTCTATTTCAAATTATAATATTTTTAAATCTCCAAAGTCTCCCGACTGCAAATCCATTTCTCCATGAATGTCTTGACTAGACGTTCCACAAAAAATATCTAGATGCCGCCCTATTCGACTTCCACCATGAGAGTACTATAGTTTTCATATACAAAGCTAGTATCGCACGGCGAGTTATTGTATCAGTCTATCAAATACAACACCCAATTTTAAAGATTTAGTCCTTATGGGAAATTTACTCACAATTTGTTATGGTCGAGAAAGATAACGGAATATTTTTATTTAGAATAAAAAACAACAATAACAACTGTGTATGTACATAATGTGTGTTAAAGTGTGGCATTCAAGGCCAAATCACGTTCGCTGCAGAAAATGTATTTTGAAGGTATGTTTTTTTTTTTTTAAATTTCGTTCTCATTCATAAAATGAAAATATGTTGGTGCTTGTATGTAATTCGACATGTTGATGATTTGTGAGTTTCGGTGAATTTTTCTTTAATTTCGTTATTAGTTTGATATGGGTTGGGATAGGTTTATTTTTAAATTTCTTTTTTTTTCTGAAAATAGGGATAGTGGACGAATCATACTTTACTACAAAGTATAGGTACATTGCAAATATACATACATAAGCATAGGTAGGCTAATGTTAGGTAGGTAATTAGTAATTACTTATATGTAGGTAGGTATTCATATGCACAAATGGAGGTTAGTAGGTTAATATGAATATAGGTATGTAATGTACATACATACATATATGTATATATATACACATACAGCCATTGACAGCTAATTAGAAACGATTTCGTGTTCAAATAAAAACATAGATTTTCTCATTCCATTCTTCAAATATTGATTTTTATTTATTATGATCATAAAATTTGGAATATTTGTTGGCAAATATAACCGTATTTTTCAAATTATTACAGGGTATGTCCCTATTGTTTTAAAAATATTTTTATATTTAAACCTCTGATTTGGCTGAGCCAACTAATATCAATCAATAATAGCCGTGTTTTATTATCACCATGATCTGATCCGGATCAGATCATGATAATAAAACAGCATTGGATCATCATATTTTTTGTTATTTAAAGTTTGGTAGCAGTGTCAAATTCGTTCTTTCAAAAGTGACATTACGAAGCAAAACAAAAACAAACACATATTAAAAATGGAAGCTCCACAGCTTTTGAAAATATTTCTGCAAATCACCATTGCACTCTCAATCTCAAAGCATCCAGGAACGCTTTGGTCTCACATGTAGTACAGATTCTTTTTGACCTTTTAATAAATGTGACACTTAAATAATTCAATTTAGAGATTACTAACAATTTATTTGAACATCTTTTCTCCCATTTGTGCTGCAGCTTTCACGATTTTATTTATATTTTTTGACATTTAAAGCAGGGTTGCCCAAAGAACATTTTGCTCAATGATTTTTTTTGTTCCTTTTTTTGGGAAAATAATACCCATAAATTATGTCAAATATACATTGTTTTGGACTTAATTATTTTAATTTCACCAATTAATATCTAGTTTTGTTAAAATATCTAATTATTTCATGGATTATATACCAAATAAATAAATATAAAGCTTCTCGCTTTCTATTTAAAAAATATTTTATTTCAGTCAAATGGAAATGTTTATATGGCAATACAGGTTTTATTTAATTTGTTTGCAATGATACCAACATTTACATGTGAAATTACAATGATAAAGCGCTCCTTGTTGTGAAAAAAAGAATTAAATTTTGGATCTCAATTTGAGATCCAAACACAAAGCTGGATCTTGTGTTGTTGTTGTAATGCATGTAAATCTAAGATCCGGATCAGATCATGGTGATAATAAAACGCGGCTAATAGAGCAATACTACAAAAATAGAATCGTTTCTAATTAGCTGTCAACGGCTGTATGTATAACATAATTTGGGGGCGTACCTACCTGTTAGATTTTTCAACTATTTTAGTACCGAGTATTTTTGGCAGATTTCTTTGCTTTAAACAAAACTGTCGACTGAAGAAAAAAAGATACCTACCTATAATCAAAGTGGAGTAAAAAAGGATTCTTAAAGCCTACTGTTAAGATTTACCAGTGCACTGCGCGTACACAAATAACATACAATTTCTACTCGAGTTGTTGAATTTGTTTATATACATTTTGTGGTAGGTGTATGTAGCTTTAAGAATTATTTTCTTACTTTGTTTTTGCTTTTACGTATTTTTTTTTTGAGATATTGTTTTGCTTTAGGTTGCCGGTGGCATGGAAGTAGTTTTGACGTTTAGCAGTTTTTGTAGTCGCTTTAACTTTAACTTCCCATAGGAAGTTATTGGTCCGATTGTCGAATTGAAAAATTTGACATTTCTCGACGTTTCAAGATTTCTAGAGTCGAAATAAAAGATTTTTAGAGAGATGTCTGTGCGTGCGTGTGTACTTACTATGTTCGTATGTCCGTACGTTCGCTAAGTTTTTTTTGTCGTCCATACCTCAAGAAGGAGTAGAGATATCGACTTCAAATAAATTTTGTTATACAGACAAAAATGCAGAAAGATGTAGAAAAGACTCTAAAAAAAATTGGGTGGGTGTTTTTTTTAACCATAGCAATTTAAAAAAAAAATAAAAATGTTGTTAACCCAAAATATTTCACGAACCAATAACGCTAGATACTTAAATTGAATTTTATATTGTAACGTGATACCAAACAAGTATATTTTTGAAAAAAATCTAGTTAACGGTTTTTTTATAAATCAAAAAACTGTAAACAAATATTTGTCACCTCGAATATTTTACGAAAAAAAAAATATTTTATCTCCAAAATAATTTTGTACAAAGAAGAATAACGATTTTGACATCTGGTAAAATTTTGAGAAAAAAAATGACTATACCTAAGTTCGGAAAAATTGATTTTCGACTGTGATATCAAATTTTTTCATTATATGCAAAATATTGTTGGAAATTTTTTAATTTTTAAGAATAATTCAACTGACAACTTTTTTAACAAAACACGAAAACCTACACATATTTTAAGCAAGACAAATCGGCAGACGGGATGGGATGTTTTCAGTGTGGGTCGCATCCCAGCCTCTTTTTATAATAATGCGTTGCGTCAACCTTTAACAAGACATAATTATATTTATCGACGTGTTGTTTTAATTTAATGAAATTGACAAAAGTATCTATGAAAGTTATGAAAATTAACCTACTTTCGGAAAAATATTTACCTACATACCTATAATTTTCAAGCCAGTACCTGAGTATAATTCTGTACCTTACAGAGGTACATCTACCTTTGAACAAATTTTGAACACACATATTGAGGGAGGTATACCTTTTTTGTAGATTCATATCACAATATATCTACTTTTAAATACCAGTTGAATAGATGAAGGGGCACGAGTACGATAACTTTGGCGCCATGATATAATAACGGTTTTTGGTAGAGGAGCTTAATACAAGCATTTTTTACTATGGGAGGGGGGGTCTATCTCCCCCCGTTCAGGCGGTAGGGGCAATTTAAAAAAAATATTATTTAAAATGGAAAAAAATAATTAAAAAATAACGGTGATACTTACAATTAAGTTTTATACATTTTTTTAAAGCCAACATTCTCTTTTATTAGCCAGTTTTTAATTCAAGTCAAAACTATGCGTAGTTTTTGAAAAATTTAATTTTAAACTCAAAATTTGAGTAAAAAAAAATCAAAAAAAAAAAGGTTTAAAGTGTAATTTTTCAATACTTCAAGATTATCTACCATTGTTTTTATTTCAGAATTTATTGCTCTTATTTGTTTTTGATCAAAAACTGAAAACTAGATGATTTTATGTCTTTTAGTTTTTGAGAAAATCAAAAATAACCACAACTACTATTTTAATTTAATTCTTTTTTTTTTTGCTTGAGTGGTCTTATTTTGATAGTAACAATGGTAGGTGCGAGTTTGGGTGTATGCAACAGTAATGTGTGTGCGAATTTGGGTGTATGCAACAGTGGGATCTGTAAGGGGGGGCATGCTGCCCCCCTGCAACCCCCCTGCTTGGGAACACTATAGGATTTGTGGGTGGGTGCAAGTTGGAGTGCGTGCAAGGTGGGGAGGGGGCAAGGTTCGGTGGGTGCAAGATGGGGTGCATGCAAAGTTTCGTTTGCTTTTAAATAAGCTGGATTTAAGAAAAATTAATTGACCCTAGGTGTATCTTAATCCATATTCGATTATTACTATCAAAATAAGACTACGTTAATACTTAAGCAAGGAAAAAGTAATTTAATTAAAATATTTATTTTGGTAATTTTCAATTTTCTCAAGAACTAGAAGACATAAAGTCATCTAGTTTTCAGTTTTTGATCAAAAACAAATAAGAGCAATGAATTCTAAAAAAAAACAGTGAATAATTTGAAAGTTTTGAAAAACTACACTTTAAACCTTTTTTTAAATTTTTTTTGCATACATTTTTAGTTTAAAACAATTTTTTTCAAAAACTATAGTTTTGACTTGATTTAAAAACAAGCTAATAGACAAAAATGTTGGCTTTAAAAAAAAGGTATAATACTTAATTGTAAGTATTACCGTTATTTTTTAATTATTTTTTTTCCATTTAATGTACATATTTTTTTAAATTGCCCCTACCGCCTAAACGGGGGGAGATAGACCCCCCCTCCCATAGTAAAAAATGCTTGTTTTTAGCTGTTCTATACAAATCCGTCATTAAACTTTGTCGCCAAAGTTATCGTACTCTCCCCGATGAAGGTTATCAGTAGGTAAGGTAAGTAGGTACCTAGGTAAGTTCATTATCATTAGATTTCAATTTGACAAGTGCAAAATTTGGTTTGGTCTTTGGAACACAAAAATAGTATTTACCTACATATGTATGTATGTACATATGTATATCTAGGTCCTAGTTAATACCTATGTATGCAATTTACATAAGGTACATACATATATGTATATTATGGTGTTATATTATGTTATATTTAAAACATACAGTTTTGAGTTTTTTCTTGAGTTAGGTAAGTAAGGTACTAACATATACCTAAGGTATCTTGTTGAACCTTCGCCGATTGACGTTGTTTATCAGTGTTTTGATTAACTTCAAATACTTTGTAGGTAAAGCAGAAGATTTTAAGTAATTTTTGTTTTGCTTGAAAAAAACTGTAAATTGAACAATAAACCACATCAAATTATAGTTGCAACACTTTACCAAAACTCTTAAATAAAATAAAAACAGCGTTAAAAAGATAATGTACATCAATATATTATTAAGATCAGATAGGTATACTGGTACATACATAATGTACATTACAATGAAAAAAACACTTCCTTTAAAATTTAACCTCGATCGAGTTAAATTAAGTATGAAACTAAGATTACATGCGTTTTGTTTGCATTTTATAAATAGTGAAGTGAGAAATTCCCAACAAAACGATCCGCAGTGCCAGATTTTTGTATTTAAAAATTGGTACAACTGAAAGAACAAATTTGACATAAAATACAAACTTCAAGAAGGGGGTTTGTTCGTAGACTACATGTGGTGTTGAAGCGAGCTTGAAGATCGCCTCAATTCTTTATATACCTGAGACGAGTTGAAATGAGCTTAATTTGACTCGATTCCCGTCGGAGTTCGGATTCGAGTCAAAATTTGTGGAAACAAACCTGTGTGGAGGAGTTGGTTTTACAGATAATGCGTTATGCTCTGTTTATTTGCATGTTTGTGTACAAAAAATATAGTTTTGTTTTAATCAAATTAAAAAAAAGTGCAATTTTTGCACATGGAGTAGGTAGCATATTCTTATATGGTGCTGAAATATTCAGTTTTTCATTGTTTAACACGAATCAAATTATCTCACTTGCACTTCATAAGAAACATCGAAACACCATTTGCATTTTAGAAAGTGTTGTCAAACTTAATCATTTTTAAATCTTCTTGTGCGGTGGAGACACCAAAAAGATTTATCTAATCTAAACTGAGATAAACCTTTGGTGGAAACATAGCAAAACTTAATTATCTTTTCTGAGAATGACGACGAGGTATACTCTTGAAACCTTGCGCATACAACAAAAAATAAGAAGAACGATGAACACTCAAGAAGATCGAGACAACACCATTGTAAGCTACGCATTAGCAATAAAATAAGTACCTGAACTACACTGTGATAATTTATGTTTGTCTTTTTAATTTATTAGTCTCTTGTTTTTAATGTTAATTTATTAAATAGTTTAAATATTTTTCTTTCATTTTCATTTTCCTTTTTCAAACGAAATAAAAATAAGATTTAAAAAACAAAACCAACAAAGCAATGTAAAATACAACAACAAATAAACAACATGTAAGTTTTTTTTTTTTAAATTAGACAAATTGTATAAAATAATAAATAAAAATTTGTAGTCAATTGTTCTGCTTTGTTTAGTAAAACCCCAGGTTAAGGTTGTATTCTACTACAATTATACTTCAGGCAGGTCAAAGCAAAAAAATACTGTTACATTTGCAATATTTTTATTTTGTGCTGTCATTCCTCAAATTGGATGTCGAAAAAAGTAAGTACAACAAAACTATTTAATAGAAAATCAAAAAACAGTAACTAACAACGTTCTATATTTTAGATGTTCATCAAAGAAAATATAGAACGTGAACGGCTGGAAAACTGGTCGCAGTCAGAGATAGATCTGTATTTGTTATTATTTAATTTTTCGTTTTTTCAATTTACAAACAAAAATCAATTATGACATTTGGCTGTGATAATAAATACTTAAACACAGCATTTCCTATGTTTATAGTTAGACCACAGGCTTAGCCCTAAACTTAGGTTTAAATTTATTTATAAATAGCCTAAACTCTGGACTTGCTTAATAACAAGTTAGCAAGAGTTTAGCAAACATCTATGAATATGCCCCAATATCTCAAAGTTTTAAAAAGATATTTAAGTCAAAAATCAATTTTTACCAACTTTTGTTAATTTTTTTTAGGTTTTTAATTTTTTGTAAACAAAATTGTCAATTCGCTTTTTCTCAAAATTAACCTGAATGTTGACAAAAATATTTTTTAAAAGATACAATTAGTTTAAAGCCAATATCTTAAAGTTTTGGAAAGATATTAAGGTCGAAAACTAATTTTTAACAACTTTTATTATTTTTTTTTTGGTTTTTGTGATATTAAGTCTTAAATTGACTTTAAATGTCTGAAGAATCATTCATCTTAACAAGGTTATAACACCAAGGTTGTGAAATAACATGAGTAATTATCATTGGCATAATTTTGCGTTTAATGTTAAAAAATTATTGGTTGGTGAGTGGCACAAAAAAACTTCGAAATTGTATAAAAGAAAATTTCAAATCAATACAAAAAATACCTACTTCGACACTACATTTACGAAACTATACTTACTAATAGCACAGATAAGAAACTATAGTTTAGTTTATATAGTTTCTTATCTGTGCTTATAGTTAATAAGTTAAAAAAACTTTCAATTGGATTTTCCTAAAAGTCACACATCTTAAAGGATTGTTAGGTAGCAATTCAATTAGTTTTTTGTATTTGTTGAGTTCAAAAAAAGTCCAAGACCATTTTTATATGGTTTTAAGAACAATCCATTTCCTTGAATAGCAACTGATTCCATAGTCTTATTATGACGCTTATCTTCTTCAAACTGTCTTTTAGCAGATCGTACATCATTGAGCGCTTTTACAACGCCAGCTGCTCCACCTGTTAGTGATCCCACAGCAGATAAACCAGCTAGAATAGGAGCTAGAAGTGGTAGAAAACCACCACTTTTTGGAAGTGGAATTACTCTCGGTGTTTGAATTTGTTTTTTCTTATTTTGAATAACATTTTTTGCAGCCTTCACAGCAATATTAGCAATAGATGTTGTTCCACAACAATTTATATTGTTTTTAATAGCATTTCTTGCTTCGCTTATAGCCTTTTTAAACATGTTCTGTTTGCAAACCTTTTTTGAATTTGTTTTCTTAGTTCTTTTAATTGCGTTTTTTTTGGTCTTGCAGTTACCCATTCCAAATTTAGTTTTAGCTTTCATCATGTTGGTTACAAGGAGACCACTTAACTTTTCAGAGGTTGATGAATCGTTTGCTTTAAATCTGTTCCACGCTTGCTCGGTTAGAATTTTATCAGCAAAGTGTCGGTCTGAGAGAGAACTACTTTTTAAATATGCAATATCATGTAAACGACAAGCCTCATCTAGTTGATTAATTCCTTTATCCCCTCTACGTAGGCGTTCCTCTAATTTTGTCCCAGGTCCACAATAATTATATGAAGGAATATGTAGTTCAAATGGAAGTTTGTCTATAGCTTTATTCAAAAGCCCTTCTCCTTTAAATGATTTTCTTTTTTTATTGCACTGATTCTGAGTGTTATGTTCAATCATAGTACGATTAACACACCTTCTTAGTTGAAGGTTGAAACATTTATGATTAAAAGTGTATAAAAACAAAATGTTTTATTAAAAAAGATCTTATTCGTCATTATGCGTTTTGTAAAGCAGTCAGATGTCATAAAAGTAAGGAATTTTGATTCCAATGTAAAAATTAAGAAAAAACATGGAAACTTATTTCCAAACAGTATTCGAGGAATTATCGTTGGACCATCAAACTGCGGAAAAACAAATGTTATGTTAAGCATTCTTCTTGACCCCAATGGTTTAAAGTTTGAAAACATTTATATTTATTCCAAATCCTTACACCAACCAAAATATCAATATCTTAAAAAACTTATTACATCTATCAAAGGAATGGAATACAATGAATTTTCAAACAATTGTGAAATAATGCCTCCTTCAGACGCTAAAAATAATTCAATATTTTTATTCGATGATGTTGCTTGCCAGAAACAAAATAATATAAGAGACTATTTTTGTATGGGTCGTCACAATGGAGTTGATAGTTTTTACTTATGTCAGTCCTATACTCATATACCAAAACATCTAATTAGAGACAACGCTAATTTCATTATTCTTTTCAAGCAAGACGAATTGACAAAAATAATATAAGAGACTATTTTTGTATGGGTCGTCACAACGGAGTTGATAGTTTTTACTTATGTCAGTCCTATACTCATATACCAAAACATCTAATTAGAGACAACGCTAATTTCATTATTCTTTTCAAGCAAGACGAATAGACAAGGAGAACAGTATTGAAAAAGGTCGATACAAAAACAGTTTCAATAAAATTGCTATACTATAAATATACATATTTCATTTAAAATCAAAACATTGTGACAACAACACTGTTTGGGAAAACTAGTCCTTCATTTTAATTTAAAAAAAAAAAAAGAAAAAAAATATTTATATCCGAACCATAGAAATGGATGAGAACGTGTTAAGAGATTTAATAAAAACAAAAAATGTGCTAAGAAATAAATATTTTCAACTAAAAACTGGCAAAATGACTAGAGAAACTGATTTAGAAGAGACTTTCAAACCAATTGTGGAACCACTGAACAAATTGGTTGGAAATGTTACAAAAGAAACAGCACTGCTGGATGATGGTATAAAAACAATCAAACCTCGTAAGCTACATTTCAAATCTTTTGATGAAAATGAAAAGGAAGAAGAACATAACAAAACAAGTTACAGTCCAGAAATGGATACTACAGATGATTCCTTTTTATTCAGTACACCAAAAAATAATACAACCCTAAACAAAACATCTTCTCTCATTAAAAAAATATTGTCAGATTCGAACCGCGATACAACATATGGTCCATATTTTGATGCAAATACAAATTCTATTAAAATAGGAAAATGTAGTTTTATAATGAATGAACATGATATTGTTATTGATGATGAAACTTTCACTCGAACTCCTGGTCTCATTGAATTAATTCTAAAGAAAAATCCACGTCCACAAATATATACTAGTGATGACTTAGAAGAATATGGAAAAATCTTATATAAAACTAATGCACATAAAACTAATCATGATAGTTCCAGTCGAATCAAGTCCAATAGGGGGGCAAAATATACAAAAATAATTAAACAACTTGCTGCAGGATTTAAAAGTGAAACAAAAAAAACTGGAAAATCTTATTCTGACATAACTGAAATGGAGTATACAAATAAAAATATTGAATATATGTATTGGAACGATCCTAATGAACTTGTTAATAGGCTAAGACTTTTGATAGCATCCAAAAATGCTGGTAATAATAACCATCAGAATGAAATAAATTCTATAATCGAAGAGCTAAAAGAATCAAATATTATATATTAACTTCGTTTCAAACTATTAACATTGCATATTAACAATGAACGTCGACAAGTTCGGTAGGAACTTCAAGCCCCTTTCAAAAAACAAAGGTCTTGTAGGACCTCCAGGAATAGGTTTTAAACTTCTTCCGTCTGGTGATTTTGATTTAGAAAGTAAATATTTAAACAATGTTGGAACTAATCCTGAATACCCCCACCAAGCCGTTTGCAAAGGATATGTTGATGATCAAATAGGTCTTAAAGAAACAAGCATAATAAACCACATAAATTCTTCTTTAATGGAAGTTTTATCCACTTTTACTAAGGAAATTCATATGCTAAAAAATCACATAGACTCTTCTATAAAGGAAACAATTAAAAGTATGGAACAAGAAAACATGGCATCACAATTAATTTCCCAAAAACTTAAAGACTCCACAGAGAAAAAGTATGTTGACGAGAAAATAAAAAATAAAGTTGAACATATTATGAAAACGCTGTTCCCTAATGTACCCTTTACACCCATAGATTAAAATAAGTAAAAAAATGTTGTTATATTTGTATTAATTTAATGTATCTGTATTTTATATATACATATAAGTGAAAATGAAGAAAGATTTTTCATTTTCCATAAAATAAAATAAAGTTTGTTAGTTAGTATTCAACACTTAAACAACAAGGAACTTCAAAAATGGACTCTGTCAAAATAATAAAAGATATTTTCGAATTTTTAAAAGAAAATGGGGAATCAATATTGGATGAACACTATGGAGAATTTACTAACTGTATTTCAATGGTTAGTACATTTAAGAATACGACATATATGGAATCATTGCATGGACATCATTATTCAAACTGTTGTTGGTCATCCAACCAATGTGAAGAAGGGCCAGATACTTGTGGCTGTTACATTATGGAAAAAAGGTTAATTAAAATTAAGAAACTTATGTTATTGTATAATAGATTGCAATAAAAGAAAAAAAAATATATATAAAAGTCTTTTCTTTGATTTTGTTGGATTCACTCTTTGTAAATATGAGTAAGCGTGAGGTTGTTGAGGAGTTGCATAAAGCTGCACGTAAAAACTTCAAACGTCGTCATGTCAGTGGCCACAAGCCATAACCGCTTAAGTCGATTTTTTCAACTTTTCAGGAGAGCAGTTTTAAGTTTTAAAAATTCTCCTGGAATAGGAAAATTTCAATTTTTAAGTTTTTTAAATGCAAAAATAAAGAAAAAATACTCCTTTATCGTATGTCAAAAGCAAATAATATGTTCGACTTTTTGCTTAGGATTTATTTAAGAAACAAACACTTAAGTTGTTATGGCTTATTGCGAATTAAAAAAAACATGTAACCTATCTTCGGTTAGGTTGTTTTGGTATGTTTATTTTTTTCAAAATAATTTCTTAAATCGAGTTAGGTTGTTATGGCATGTTCAATTTATAAGAATATTTTTTCTATTTGGATTTAGGTCGTTCTGCCTTCAATAAAATCTTTTATTTAAGTTGTTTATGTTAAGTTAAGCTTCATTTAACCCAATGTTTTGTAAGTTCAGAGATATGAATTTAAAATTATATTCGGGGAGTTATAAACAAAGAAGCGTTTTTCTCTTTTAACTGGCAGTTTACATTTTTTTAGTCTTTCGTTTTCAATTAGCTTTTTTCTAAGGTCAATTTATCAAATGATAAAATAACTACAAAAATGATAATAAAAAACTTGCCGTACACTGCGGCGAATACTTACTTTCACCTAAGGTAGAACGTGTATTTCTTCTTCATCAATTTTTTTTAATGCAAGATATAAGAAAGTAAAACCAATCGAGTTCGAAATGTTTGCTGACTTTTTTTTTCATTGCGTGTAAAAGTGACAATTTTTGAAAATATGTTTTCATTACAAAAATAAGCAAATGCATTTATAAAATTTTATAAAAAAATATACATATGTACAAAACAAATATTAGGACTCATCGAGCAAATCAGATTCTGTTAAATCGGGATGAATGTTTGGCTCATCAATGCTGCATTTAAGATTATTATAAAAATAATGAAAATCGGGATGTATGTATTGCTTCAAGTCCATTAAATCTTTCTTCTTTTCATTTGAAATGCAAGGTAAATCCATAACATTAGAGATTTGGCTTACATTCAAAACACCAGCTCCTCTTTTTCCAATTTTTAAAACTTTAAATGGCTCATCTTCATCTAAAGAATATTTAAAAGATACCTCTGTACAGCTTTTGGTATACCGTAACCAGCGAACTGCGTTCCATGAAAATTTACTTCCATCTTCACTTATTCGCTTCCAGGAAAACTTCGATTTGGAGAATTTAGAAAAATCGAAGAAATCTTCCACTTTCATCTCAAATGCTTGCATCTTGGGACCTACCGAATTCACTAACTGATACCAGTCTCTTGGAATTTCTATTTTTACATTCGATTTTTTTTTCTTCCGCTCGATAAGAGCATGATCACTGTCGCATTCCATGTGCGTATGACCTGGTTCAAGGAATTTGTGATCGATATGCTCAATATTTTCGGAGTCGGATAAAAATAATATGAACATCGCAGCAACGAATGAATTCTTATTCTGTCCAGAACATGAATCGCTGTAAAATATTATTTTCTTTGTTTCTTCTGGAATTGTGGCTAAAAGCTTGTAAAGACAAGATGAGATTTCATTCCCACCACGGCGCGCTGTCCCTTCATGCCACATAAAACATTTTGCTGCATTTGTTTCTAGGTCATGAATCGTTAAATTAAAAGTCCAAAGTTGGCGTTTATAGAAACTGATTGAATTTCTTAAAAACGGGGTCGGTAGGCATTGCTGGAGGTCAAAAGCAAACGTTTTAAGACATTTAGATTTTCTTGCTTCTATTTTATCTAAGCGTTTTGCCTCGTACGCCATGTCAGCCTTGCTTAAATGATTTGTTTTTTGTTCAATCAGTTGTGTTTTAACGTCCTCGTTCTCCGCAACTTTAATTTTTGACACATACGCATCGCAGGTAGAGCATGTATCTATGTTAGGGGCTTTGAATTTTAATCCCATAGTCTTAAAAATTTGGGAATATTTTGAAAGACTAACAGGATTTTCAGTTTCTAGGCTGTATAAGCGATGCATAGATGTTAAATTAATGCTATTGGCCAAGTATTTTTGACACGTATCTCTACGACTGTAGTGACTTTCGTATGCCGGAAATTTTGAAATATGCCTCCTTATTTCTTCTTCCTGAGCTGTAGAGCATTTGTTGGCAGGAGTATGTTTCCCTCTCATATTTTGAAAAGGAATTGCAGGAGAACCAATTTTTTTCTTTATTACATTTTTAACGAAACTCTCTGTTTCGTCAAAACATTGAAGGAAATGTTTCTTACATGTATAAACATTAATTCCATTGACAGGCAATGAATATTTCATGGAATGCTCACGTTTCCTTTTTCTGTTCACGTCATTCACCAACGTATCACATTTTTTATCCCCAATGGTAATCAAGGAGCTGATATACAGGATTCTTTGATCGTAACTTCCCAGCGACCAATATTGGTTGAATAAAAGTTCAACGTTTCCATGATCTATCTTTTCACTGCACCGGTTTCTGCAATTTTCAAATTTCTTAACAGATCTAGCCTTAACCGTTTTTCCATTGATGGATTTATAAATTTTCCCACTATTCCGTTGTTTAACTCGAAGTTTTTTTTTATTTTTGATCTTCGGTGATTCAAGGGCTTTTTCAATTTGAGCTCCCATAACAATTAACTCCTCATCACTCTGAGAACTAGAATTACCTGACTTGCTTGATAAGTTAAAATTAGGATCATTAAATGTATCATCCGAGTCCATCCACTCGGGATTATCACATACACTCTCAATCTCGGAATCATTTTGAATGTTTTCAATATGCTGGGACTTACCTAGTTGTAGAAAAATAATTCTCTTAGCATTTCTTAATATATAAACCTTGGTTTAAACTAATGTCTTTTAAATTTTTAAAAGTAAATATATAAAAACTTCTTGACTTAAATATAATATATACATATATTATGTATAATATACATAAATATAATATGTTATAAAGGAGGTTACTACAAATCTTCTTACATCGCAGGTAGTCAACATCAAAATTTATCCCGTTCAATGAGGATTGTGTTTCTCTCAGTACAATAGGCTCAAAATTGGGCATTCCATCCATAACAATTTCGCTGTTTGAATTTATTTGAACTTGCATTTCATCTGGTTTTTCTAAGTGTTGAAAATAAATATCTATTTCTAATTTCTTTCTCAGCTTTTTAACTAATTCCTTACCAATGTCATCAACACGAGCATATTTAGAAAAATAATTTTCACCCTGAAAAGTCCCATTCTTAAAACCCCGAACGTTTTCTAAAACAAAAAGTAATAAGAATATTAACACTTATGAATTCAAATGTAATAAAATGTCTTTATTCACTTGAACGTCATCTAAAAAACTTCGAAAATATTTGTAATTTTAAGTTACTATCGAAATGTTTATTTTTGAGGCGAGTAGGTACATAGACTGTATACTAAATTGCGTTAAAATTTGGATTTAAACTTCTACTATGATTAAAATTTGAAGTTTTGTTTGAGATGGGATCAAATATGCTGTGTGAATTGCGTTTAATGATTTTCTTTAAACCAACATTTCTGCGGAGATTTAAGGAATTTCCCTAAACAAAAAATGTTTTTCTTTATCCAGTTAAAATTATTTTGTCCACACCCCAAGGATACAAAGTTAATAAAAAGTCAATACAAATTAAAAAAAAAAACTCTTTTTTTATTTATTTTCTCGATTTTGCAGTGTTAATTAGATACTTTAAAGCAATATTCCCATATCTAAGTGACTAACACTCCAACAATTCCTCACAGTGCGTGGTAAAGAATAGAAGGAACCTACATTTTAATGCCGAATCCGAACGGCTTCACGAGTTTAACATTTTTCAAGACAAATTGATACTCTTGAAAGTTTTGTCAGTACTTTGCAAGAGGCAGAAACCTAAAACAGAAATAAAAACTTAGGCACGAGTAGAAGTGTCAAATTTTAACCCAGGTTAAAATCTAAACCACATTTTTAACACAATTCACAACTATCTTAAAAGTTTATGTTTATGAATTACACTATATTTTGTATGAGGTATACATACACATACATACATAATATTAGTAGATCTACATACATATGTATGAATCTACGTATACCGAAAAAAACATTGTTAAATTTTCTAAAATTCGAGGCTTAAAATTGGCTAATTGTGTTAAAACTTGAGAATAGGTATACCTACGGTATAGGTATTATAAAATTGAATTTATTTAAAAAAAACTTGAAAACATAATTGAAAGATTCCTAGAAATCTACAATAAAGAAAAAAACAAAAAAAAAAACAAAACCATTCCAAAGTTGAAATAAATACACTAAGCCGTTTTAGTTTAGGATACAAATTACATAATCATAATTGAGGCTATCAGTGCAATAGTGGCGTAACCTACTTTTGGTTATTAATTTAAGATTTAAGCGGATTAAGTCACATTTTTAGAAAGCTAAGACACATAAGAATTCAAAATCGTATCTCAAATACATTTTGATGTGGAAATGTAAAAATTGGAGGTGAAAGAACACAAAATTTAAAAAGTGGGTTACGCCACTATTGCACTGACAGCCTCAATTATAATGGAGTGTTCACGCACACGCGCAAGTAAACGGACACAGACATAGGCACACAAAACGACGACAACAAGTAGTTTTTTTTTCACTCTGCCCTATACTGGCCATATAGAATATACAAATATACACATAAACTTAAGTACCTTTGGCTTCAGCACGTTCTGCGAGCATCCTCGCTAATTGCACCATTTGTAGTGCTCTGCTCGACATGATTATTATAAATTTGTTGATATATTATTTGTACTTTTTATCACTTTTTACTTCCAAAATCACTTTTAAAATGATCACTTTTGAATTTCACTCACTATTTTCTTTTGATTCGACCGGTCACGTCAAACCTAAATCAATTTAAGATTCAACTCTCATCGGTTGTGAATTATAATTGTTTGAGGCAAAGAAACCTTTGTTTACTTAGATTTGAAATTATTCAAATTCAAATTTGCCATAACGACCTAATTCGATGTATTCCTTTCAAATATCTAAATTTAAATATGCCATAGCAACTTATCTTTAGTTAATAGTTTTAGAAATCAAAAATGTAATTTTCCATAACAGCCTAACTCAAGATACGAAAATGGTGCATCTATTTTGCATTGGGGAATAACAGGCTAACTTGAGTTAAGAAAATAGAAAAAAATTAAGTTTGTAAATACGGGAAGACAAAAAATTTCGTAACTCCAATTAAGATTTTATTACGAATTATTTTTTTTTCAAAAAAGTAGATGAATGTAGTTTATCTTAAGATAAGTTTGTATGGCAAATCAAACTATAGGTACTTACAAAACTTAACTTAAGTTATGAAACGGTCGTTGCAAGAAATCATAAAATGCACAAGTTAAGTCTTTTTGGCTAATGACAAATTCAAAAATTAGACTTCAGCTGTATGGTTTTTTACTTATAATTTTCGTTTGAGAAGAGATACAGATCTAAAAATTTGAGTGTCCATAGATCTTAATTTTCTGAACATGCCTATTACAAAAAGTCATTTTCGACTTAACTCGACTTAAGCGGTTATGGATTGCGGCCACAGATGTTATCATCAAAGGCTACGATGACTTATGGCAAGCTGACCTGGTTGAAATGATACCATATAGTGAACAAAACAGAGGATTTAATTATTTACTGACAGTTATCGATACATTTTCGAAATTTGCATGGGTCATCCCAATGAAAAACAAAAAGGGTATTACCATTACGAAAGGAATGGAACAAATATTTATATCTTCTTCTAGAATTCCAAAGAATATACAAACAGATGATGGAAAAGAGTTTTTCAATAAAAACTTTAAACTCTTGATGGAAAAGTATAAAATTAATCATTACTCAACATTCAGTACATTAAAGGCTTCCATTGTCGAAAGATTTAATAGAACTTTTAAAGAAAAAATGTGGAAAGAATTTAGTTTCAATGGAAACTATAAGTGGATCAATATTTTCGATAAATTACTTAATGATTACAATCACTCTTTTCATAGAACCATTAAATGTTTTCCTGCAGATGTAACGAAGAAAAATTCAAAGTTATTGTTACCATTTTTTAAAAGTGATAAAGAAGGAACAGGTAAACGAAAATTTAAGATCGGTGACAAAGTAAGAATCAGCAAGTATAAACATGCATTTGAAAAGGGCTATACACCTAACTGGACAACAGAGGTTTTTAAAATAAGAAAAATCAAAGCTACAAAACCAAATACATATCTTCTTGAAGACTATCAAGGAAAACCTGTTCAAGGTAGTTTCTATGAACCAGAACTGATGAAAACTAAATGTGGAGATATTTTTCTTGTGGAAAAGGTTTTACAAATCAGAGGAAATAAGGTTTTTGTTAAGTGGTTGGGTTTTCCATCAGAACATAACTCCTGGATTAATAAAAACGAATTACTATAAAATATAAGAATTGTAAAAATAAAAACAAAAGAAATAAGATATTTTTTTTCAACTGTATGTTTATTTTTTTCTTTGTTTACTATTATAATTTTTGTTTTTTTTGTATTTATTATATTCTAGGTCTGCTTTTCTCTCCTTTTAAATATTTTCCGGCTGGAAACCGCTTTGCATCCAATAAAGGATCTGGTATTTTTTTTCCTTTTTGGACGACTCTTTGCCAGTAGTACTTTCTCCAGAAGCTTACTTGATTTGTATTCTTCATCATCGAAGATTTCCTCATCATCAAAACAGTTTGCTCCGTATTCGTCAACCAATTCCTTTATAATAGCAGCCCCCCTGAATGGATCAAATAATGCATTTAGGTATCTTTGAGTTGGTCCGTAATAAAATCTTTCCTGGTTGAGACTTGGACAAAACACATCTGGCTCCTCAATGCCCTGGTATCTAGTATGGTTTTTGTCATTGTTCTCATTTTCCATTTTTTCTTTTTCGTAGCAAACGTTACTGTTGTCGCACGTAAACTAACTAACCATTTCTAAATATCGAACCCTTATATTGGTTCATATCTATATACCTACTTCTTCTACGCATATACCATACACAGAAAAACAATAACTTGTATTGTATATGCATCACGAATCTAATAAGTTTTTTAAATTTTCTACCCTCATAAAAAAAGAAAAAAGTGGGTATATAAAGCAATACCTGTACAAATTAAAAGATGGGTGTGTCAGTGAAAAAAATGTAAAGAAATAAAAGAAAGTTTTTTTTTTTTTGAAACCGTATATTTTTTGTTTGTATATTTACAACTATAATTTTTTATTTAAGAAATGAAAATGGATTATTATTTCATTTTCATAAATTTTAGTTTATAGGTTGAACCGATTTGTCTTACAATCTCTAAGGCATAGCCACCTCCCCCAATTGTTGTCATGGTGCTTACCGAAAGTTGGGAATATCTCTGAGGTAGAAAAGTATGTAGGAATAAATAATTACAATTTACTTTAAATGAAGTACAACGAAAAAATTTATATATATTTTTTTTTTTTACTTACTGTGAACTCTCCAAGATCTGCGACAATGCGATCTCCCCAACGCGTTTTAACTTTTCGTAAAGCAAAAATATTATATTTGATGTTTGCATCCAGCTCGGATATTTTTTTGGATGGTTTAAAATTTCTTATTTCGTTAAGCGAGTTTGCTTCTCTTACAGCAAAATCATCCAGAGTGAATATGGAATATTCTTCTTCAAAATACATCTTAGCTTCTTAATTCTCGTAATAAACTGTGCTCGTCGGTAACAACGAAATTTCCTTTTATAGAATTCCTCGCATACAAAAACTTTGTATAAGTATCCCCAGATCCCCACTTAATCTTAATGCAAAACCTGCATAAGCATTTTTTTTTTCTGAATATTTTCATGTTCATTCAGGAAAATGGGGATCCCCAGATCCCCACTCAGTCTTAATATAAAACCTGCATAAGCATTTTTTTTCTGAATATTTTCATGTTCATTCAGGAAAATAAAATTAATTCACAACGAATTTTCTGAATGTTTTATTTGTTATTCATACGAATAAACATGTTAAGGAGGTGCATACATAATTTGTATTTACCATTAGTGTGATTGTTTAGGGTACGTGGTCCACGATCAATTTTCTTTTTCCATTAGTTAATCGTGATAAGTCTGAGTGGTTTTCAGGTATCGAATTTTCTTTGTTGTTTGTTGCTTGTTTTTTTTTGTTTTTTACCTTGAAGAATTTTATTATCATTAAATGAATGTGATCAATTTGAAAAAAAAAAGAACTGAAACATGTTGAATCTTGTATTTTCCATATGAATGTGAATGTGTGAATGTTCAGTGTACTTGGTCCACGATCAATTTTCTTTACCCATTAGATAATCGTGATAAGGAGTTTCCTTTTCTTACTAGTCTGAGTGGTTTCCAAGTATCCAATTTTCTTTGTTTTTTTTATTACCATTGAAATGACGGTGATAAAGTTAATAAAATGTGAAACTTGTTGATCCCATGAATAAATTTCTTTGATGTTTGTTTTTTTTATTACCCTTGAAAGAAAGTTGATAATTTAAGAAAAATTGAAACATGTTTATCCTTTCAAATGAGATTTAATTAAATACCTTCAATGTGGGATCCTATAATATATTCATATATACAAACCCAAGACATGTTGTGAGCGAGGTTTAAAACATAATATACAAACCCAAAACGCGTTACGAACGAGGTTTAGAACCTTATATACAAACCCAAAACACGTTACCAACGAGGTTTAGAACCTTATATAAAAACCGAAACCACGTTGTGAACCAGGTTAAGAACATAAAGTTACGTTCCCCAAATTCGAAATTCATAGTTACATAAATACGTAAGACTTTGTTTTTTAATTTCAGTTTGAACTTAGTTTTCAATTCAAAAGGTCTTGTGATAATTGAAGTTTTTTTATAAATTTAAATTTTAAATTCTAAAATATTAAAGTTATTTGTCATAAAGTTTTGTTTATTAAATACAAGTGAAAAGTGTGGAAAAAAAATATAAAAATAAAATAAAATATTTGAAATCTTATTTTCAAACAAAAACTTATTAAAAAAACTGTTTGCAAGTTATTGTTTTTTTTTTGTGTTTTGTACACAGCTTAGAAAAAAAAAATATAAAAATAAAATAAAATATTTGAAATCTTATTTTCAAACAAAAAAACTTATTAAAATAAACTGTTTGCAAGTTATTGTTTTTTTTGTTTTGTACAAAGCTTAATCAAAAAAAAATAAATAAAAATGAATAATACAAAATCTTGTGCGTTTTGCAAGAAAATGTTTTCGAGTGTCGGTGTGTTAAATCGTCACATTAAGACGAAGCATTTAAACTTGTCGGGATCTTGTCTTCTCTGTGGGGAGACGTTTGAATCTCAAACAGATCAAAAGTCGCATTTAATTCAATGCGCAAAGAATCACCAAAATGGTCAGGAACATCCATTGAACCATCAGCAACAACCACACCATCAATATCATCAACAACTACCAGAACAATATCAACAGCAAATGCAACAACATCAAAAATTAATTGAAAAACTTCAATTACAAATACGCGAACTTCAGCAACAACATAAGGAACAGCAACAAGAACGTCCATCAATTTCATCAGCAGCTGTAAAAATAATTGACGACCAACCATCAACTTCTGCAGCGGGAATTTCAACTAAGAATACAAGCATGGTTAGTTGTACATTTTGCGAAGAACAAATACCCAAATGCAAATGGGTACAACATCTTCGCAAAAATTCACATAAAACCAAAGTGCAAACAGTGTATAAGGGAAACGTGAACGAAATAAGGAATTCGTTTAAAAACCGCGTAATTTCCCTTTCTGTTCCAAATAAAAATGAACATGAACTGGATGCTATGCTATTTCTTAATAAGAATAAAGCAATAATCCATGACATTCTTCACCAAAAAATAAGTGAACACCGATCAATAAAATTCAATTTAGAACTTTTTGCGGAGTACGTGAAAATAAGTGGTGAGGAAATGTTGATAGAGTTGAAATCAATGGCTGCGGAAATGAAAGCAGTTTTCCTGGAAGTGGAAATAAATCCCATTCTTGAGGAAATGTTCAAGACTATCCTTATTAAAATGGATGAATTCCAAGAAAGGGATAGTGGATGGGCGCTGATAAGAATAAAATCAGTGGAAATCAACATAAACAAGTACCAGCCATTGAGTGGTTCAAGATATTTACCTTTGCCAAAAAATATTGCTGCCAAGAAAGCCATTATCAATATACAGAACAATGATGAATATTGTTTTAAATGGGCAATTATATCTGCTTTTCATCCAGAGCTTGAGTCACATGTAGAGAGAACATCTTCCTACTATCAAGTATCTGATATATCCAGAGATATAATTGCCCTGGACAATATCATTCTGGATTTTACAGGGCTCTCATTTCCCCTTGAACTATCAGAAATAAAAACGTTTGAAACTAAGAACAACATGAGCATCAACGTTTTTGGAATTTCTGAGGGAGAAAAACCACAAATTGAGGGCCCATATTACATGACAATGGAAGAAAAACGCAATCATGTTAATCTCTTACTCCACATGAGCGGTGAAGTTACGCACTTTATGTGGATAAAACATATCAGTCGGTTGATCACAAGTGAAGTATTGGAAAGTTCGCGAAGAAGATTACTGTTCTGTAATACTTGCTTGCATTTTTACAATGACCGCTCATTTGATAAACACAAGGGCGAGTGTAAAAAAATTGTTACAAAAATGCCAGCAAATGATAACAAGATGATCAAATTTTCAAGCTATGATAAACAAATGATGGTTCCATTTGTAACATACGCTGATTTTGAATGCATCTTGAAACCGATTGATGCATGTTTACCTGACCCGTCAACGTCGTCAACAACCAACCTGCAAGAACACGTTCCCTGTGCATTTTCATACTACATGAAATGCTCGTTTGATGAAACCGAAGATATAATGCGGACTTTCATAGGTAATATTTAATAATAACTTTTTTTTTTCATCAACCAAAATTCTCATATTTTTTTTATTTCTTTTTTTCTTTATAGGAGAAAACTGTGCTAGTGAGTTCATTCACAGTTTAGTTCGAGATACTATGGAGAAGTATAACAAACACATACAAAGCGTGACCCCGATGAAACCTCTATCAGCGATGCAGGCATCTTGCTTTGAGAGGGCAACAATCTGCACAATATGCCGCAACAAAATAAATATAGGAGTAGGAGAAATTAAGGTAAGGGATCATTGTCACTTAACAGGTGAATATAGGGGGGCAGCCCACAATCTTTGTAACCTTAAATATAAGGTGCCAACTTTTTTCCGATTTTGTTTCATAATTTATCTGGTTATGATGCACATTTGTTTTTCAATTCGCTTCGAGAAATCGATGGTGAAATTAAAGTGATTCCACTAAATAAAGAAAAATATATTTCTTTCTCGAAGAAAATTTCTATTGATGACAAACATTCAATAGAACTTAGATTTTTAGACTCTTTTCGATTTTTGGGTGATAGCATAGATAGTTTAGCTAGAAATTTAGTTTCTTCGGACTTCATTATAACCCGAAAATGCTTTGAAACAGAGCAAAGTCTGGAATTAGTGAAGAGAAAAGGTGTATTTCCATATGATTTTATGGATTCTTGGCAAAAAATTTCTGAGCCATGTCTTCCTGAAAGAGTGAAGTTTTTCAACAAACTCACGAATCAGGAATGTTCAATGGAGGATTATCAGTTGGCCATAAATATATGGAATCATTTCAACTGTAATAATCTAAAAAATTATATGGAAATATATTTAAAAAGTGATGTTGTGTTGTTAGCTGACATTTTTGAAAACTTTAGAAAAGTTTGCAAACATAGATACTCTCTAGATCCCTGTCACTATTATACAGCTCCTGGTTTATCTTGGGATGCTATGTTAAAAGTGACAAAAGTGGAACTGGAACTCTTGACTGACATTGAAATGTACAATTTCTTTCAAAAAGGGATAAGAGGTGGTCTTACCCAATGCAGTCATAGATATTCCAGAGCCAATAATAAATTTATTGAGTCCTATGACTCTGAAAAACCATCTTCATACTTGGTTTATTTAGATCCAATAATTTATATGGATGGGCAATGTCTCAGAATCTTCCTTGTGGAGGTTTTGAATGGCAGAACCCACAAGATTTTTCTATGTCATATATAGAAGGTCTAAATGATATAAATGTTGGATATGTTTTAGAAGTCGATTTAGAATATCCCGAACATCTTCATGATATTCATAATGATTTGCCTTTTTGCCCAGAAAATATAGCAACACCAGGCTCTAAATTCAAAAAATTGGTAGCAAGTTTTTTACCAAAACTGAACTATGTTATTCACCTAGAGAGTTTAAAGCAAGCTCTCAAACATGGTTTGATTTTAAAAAATGTCCATCGTGTGATTAAATTTAAACAATCAAAATGGCTAGAACAATATATTTCCCTTAATACTGAACTTAGAAAGAAAGCTAAAACTGATTTTCATAAAAGGTTTTTCAAGCTAATGAATCTTTCTATTTATGGAAAAACAATGGAAAATATTGAAAAGCGTACTGATGTTAAAATTGTTACACGATGGGAAAATAAAAGAAAATCACTGGGTGCTAGAGGTTGGATTGCGAGACCAAACTTCCATAGTTCTTTACAATTTGCTCATGAAGATGATCGAGTACCTAACCCATTGTTGGCAATACAAATGAGTAAATGTAATGTTACACTCAACAAACCGATTTATCTAGGTTTCATAGTACTTGAGCTCTCAAAAATTCTTATGTATGAATTCCACTATGACTATATCAAACCAAAATATCATGAAAATGCTCTTCTTAACTATATGGATACTGATTCCTTTATTTATAATATAAAATGTGAAGACTTCTATTCTGATATTTTGGATGATATACCATTGAGGTTTGATACATATGACTTTGATCCCAATAACCAACATAACATTCCTAGGATGAATAACAAAGCTTTAGGTATGTTTAAAGATGAGACCTGTGGGAAAAAAATGTTGGAATTTGTTGGTTTGAGAGCTAAAATGTACTCTTTCACCGTACAAAAAGCTAAATCAGTCCAGAAAGCGAAAGGAGTCAAAAGATCTGTCACCAAACGATTAAGAATAGATGACTATAAAAGATGTTTATTTGACAAAATTGAAAAATATGAAAATATGTTAACTTTTAGGAGTAAATTACATACAATTTACACCACCCAAAATTTAAACAAATTGGCATTAAGTTTTAAGGACACAAAAAGATATATATACATGTACAGATAACATCAGCACGCTTGCCTGGGGACATAAAAATATTCCCAATGACAATGATCCCTTACTATGAAAAAAACCCTGTAAAAATATATATATGTACATATAAAAAAAATAAATAAATTCGAAAAAAAGATTGTTTAAAAATATAATATAATATAATAATTTAATGTAATATATAATGTTATAAACTTAGAATATAATAAATTTATTTATTTATTTATTTATTTATTTATTTATAATAATGTAATCAAATATGAATAAAATGATGTGTAAAAATGAAAAATGTGTCATTTGTCTTTTAATCAACATGTCGTTAACACTTGCTTTAAGTGGGAATGAGTCAACTCTAAATGCTCAGTATTTTCCACCAATCGTCCTAAAATCTAGTTATGTATGTGGACTTATAGATTTCCAAACATATAATTCAATTCCAAATGTGGATGAGAGTAATAACATGTTATGTATCGGTGAAAGTGTTATTTCTTTTCCTATTGGTTCATATGAAATTGAAGATATTAACAATTTAATACAAAAAAAAATTAATGAAATAAATAAAAAAAAGAAAAACCAAAGGAAAATTGAAATTAAAATCAAGGCAAACAACAACACTCTGAAATGTGAAATTTTCAGTTCAGATGATATCGACTTTTCAAAACCAAACTCTATTGGTTCGCTTTTAGGGTTTAGTAAGAAGTTGTTGAAATCAAACTTGCTACATGAATCAGATCTGTATGTTAACATAAATAGAGTTAATACAATCCGCATTGAATGTAATATCATAGATGGAACGTACATTAATAACCAATCGGCGCATATTTTACATGAATTCTCCGTTAAAGTAAGCCCTGGCTATAAAATCATAGAAGTTCCAAGCAATGTTATTTATTTACCTGTGAACGTCAAACGAATAACATCATTGTGCCTTAAGCTCTGCGATCAAGACGGTAAAGATATTAATTTTAGAGGAGAAAACATAACAGTTCGTTTACATTTACAACCAGAAAAATGATTGTGTATGAAAGCATAGACAATTCAATATCTTATAAAAACATTGTTAAGAATAATTCAGTCTTCAATCAAGCTTCGAACGCAGCTGCGGTAACACATTGCCTTACCAAACATAATCAGGACTTTTTGTTGTCAATAGGTCTTAAATTAAAAAAGAAGTCATAAATAATGTTGAATATTTTCCAAGATCCTGAAATAAGTGAAAGTATTTCTAAATATGAGTACCATACTTATTCACCATATCAAAACAATTTTGAACGAAATGACATCATTCAGATTTGTATACAACATCAAAATCTTAATGTTCTCCCTTCGGAAAGTTTTTTATACATTGAAGGATCACTATCGACAGCAGATGTAAAAGAAATAGTCAATACAAAACTTGTAAACAATGCCATGGCTTTTCTTTTTGATGAAATACGTTATGAACTTAATGGCAAGGAAATCGACTACAATAGAAATGTCGGAATAACATCAACGATCAAAAACTATTTATCTTTAACTAAAAATGAAAGTGATATGCTATTAAATGCATCCTGGTCTCCTGACTCACCTATTAATTTGAAACCATTTCATTTTAATTATTGTATTCCACTGAACAAACTTTTAGGATTCGCTGAAGATTATAAAAAAATCATTCCAAATGCTCGACATGATCTTATTATCACTCGTTCAAGAGTGGATGAAAACGCATTGATTTCTCCAACCAATGAAAAAGTACAAATTAACATTCAAAAAATACAATGGAAAGTACCCCACGTAACCTTATCAGATTCCATGAAATTAAGTTTATATAAATCTATAAGTAAAAGCAGCTCTATGAAAATTGCTTTCCGAAACTGGGATCTTTATGAATATCCCATGCTGCCAAGTTCTGATCATCATATTTGGAATGTCAAAACAACAACACAAATAGAAAAACCTCGATACATTATTTTTGCTTTACAAACTGGGAAACATAAAAATTTGGCTGCTGATCCTACAACGTTTGATCATTGTAATCTAACAGACTTAAAAGTTTATTTAAACTCTGATGTTTATCCACATGAAGATTTCAATGTTTCTTTTGAAAAAAACAGATATAGCCTGTTTTACAAAATGTATACAGACTTTCAAAAATCTTACTATAATAAAAACATCACTGAACCTCTTCTTTCCTGGGAATTATTCAAATCACATGCTCCAGTTTTTGTAGTAGACTGCAGACACCAAAATGAAACTATGAAAACAGGACCCATCGACATACGTTTGGAAATGAGAACATCAAAACAAATTCCTGCAAATACTTCAGCTTACTGCCTTATGCTTCATGATAGAATTATTGACTACAATCCGCTTGAACAAGTTGTTACCAGAATAGTTTGAGAATATATAAGAAATAAAAAAAAAAATATTGTTAAGTATTTTGATAGTTTTGGAAATTTAAGACCACCCTCAGAAGTAATAAGCTATCTTGGTAAAAAAATAAACTATAATTATATACAAGAACAAGATTTTGATACGTTTATTTGTGGTCATTTATGTTTAAGGTTTTTATTAGAACAATAAAGTTTTCAAAATATAAAATTAAATATAAATAAATATCGTAAAAAAAAACAAATGTGTCTTTTAATCAAACTCTTCTGAAACTCTCTTGCATTGTACATAATTCTAACCAGCACAACCAACAGAGGTAAGTATTTTGGAATGCTAGTTCTTATTTGATCTTAAGCATATGAATATCGTATTAAGAATATGTTTATCCAATGCACACATCAATTTTATATTGCATACCGTGCAGGTGCTAATGTTGTGCTATCCAAAAAATCCAACTACAAAAGTATATCCCACAACCAAATTTATCACTGAAAATCCAATCCCACAACCAATGTTGAAATGAAAAAAAATACAGATGGTGCTAGAAATCCAACCACTGATAATTATTCCCAATTTGAATCAAACTTGAAATATTCCAACAAAAATTTAATTTTTGAACTAGAAATCCGACTGCAAAAGTATATCCACAACCAATATTCAAATGAAAATACAAATGGTGCTACAAATCCAACCACTAACACTTATTCCCAATTAGAATTGGGAATGCAAATTGGGTGGAGTAGGAGTGACATAGATTCTGAATTGGGTGGAGTAGGAGTGACATAGGTTTTGAATTGGGTGGAGTAGAAGCTACCCAACCAAAAAATCAATATTCCAACAAAAATTTAATTTTTGAATTAGAAATCCAACTACAAAAGCATATCCCACAACCAATTTATCACAGAAAATCCAATCCCACAACCAATATTCAAATGAAAATACAAATGGCGCTAGAAATCCAACCACTGACACTTATTCCCAATTAGAAACTTGGGAATGCATCCCAATTGGGATGTGCCGTGCGGTGCCGTGCGGTGCCGTGCCGTGGAGTAGGAGTTACCTATTTATACTACTAGTAATGTATCTATTATCTATTTTTATCTTATTGTTGGCTTGGGTCGTAAATCAATGAGTTTATGACGATACCGATCTTCTTTCGGGGTTGGTGTCATGTATCATCATGCACTTGTTGACCCATGTGGTCGCCATGTGTTAACTTATCATAAGAACTTACAGGCAAGTATGTTTCAAAATTTGTCCTTGAAACACTTTTTTGACCGGAAGTTATAACTACCTACTTTATAAACTGAAAGATAGGTAGGTATACCTATGTGTTAATTTTTAAAACAAAAAAATTTAAAAGTTCCTCATCCCATTTAAAAAATTCACTACCATTAAAAAACGTCAAAAAATTAAATATCCATCTTTTCATAATACCTATGTTGTCAACAATTTTGTAACCAGCTTTTAAATAATTGTATTGGGTATCAATTAACAAATTTATTTATTAAAAAAAATCATCTTTCTAAGACTTTGAAAATTTAAACTTCTTTATGCTCGATATGAAAACAAATTGTAAGAAAGGTTTAGGTGATCAAATTTTTTAAATATATTTAGCTAGCTATGTATCTATTATTGGATAAGAATACATTACCTACATATTTACTTGCCTTTCATCAAAAATATAAAATCTCAACCAAGAATATAAAATTCCTACACGAAATCGCAATTCACCTGCTATTGTCTTATCATCTTTGTATAGAAAGACTACCGTTTTGCGTAAACCTTTGTATATGAAAAAGTTTTCAAGTTTTTAAGTCTCCCAAGTCTCCCGACTGCAAATCGATTTCTCCATGAATGTCTTGACTAGACGTCTCCCAAGTCTCCCGACTGCAAATCGATTTCTCCATGAATGTCTTGACTAGACGTTCCACAAAAAATATCTAGATGCCGCCCTATTCGACTTCCACCATGAGAGTACTATCTTTGTATATGAAAACTATAGTACTCTCATGGGAAGAATTTTTTTGGTGAAGCGGCTGCCGTCGCGTCGTTGGCGGTTATATCGAAATTGGAGACATTTCGGGGGAGCGAGAGAAAAATATTATTTCCATTCCCATAAGCAGCCAGCAGAATAAGGAGCTCAGTTAATTTAGCAACCAAAAAGTCGACACAATTTCCTTCATTATATTTGAGTCTATCCTTGTATATGTTTTCATATATTAAGCTGCCATATGAAGGTCGATGAATTTGTTTTTGTAATTTCTTTATATCAATGCATTTTTATATGAAAAACGTCAATGGCTCAATATTGTGTCTAATAAGGGGATGAATGAAGTTTTTGTATGCTTACATCAGCTGTTCAGTATTTTGTACGGATTTTTGTTTTTATTTACATTCATAAGTCTGTTTCTCCTTGCGTACTATCTTTGTATATGAAAAATGGTTTGTATTATGTATACAAAGCTACGATGGGATTTTTGTCGTGCAGATTCTTGTGAAGAAAAAGAATATGAAGGTAGTTATACGTTTGGTTATAGTTATGTATATTTTGGCTGGTGGGTAGGTATTTTGCTTTTATTTGGCATTAAGTTTTTCTTCAATAGTTGAAGATTAGATTTGTTTGAGCTTTAAAGATTTTTTTTGGTAGATAGATATCAATTGGTAGGTAATTTTTTTTTCAGGTTGTATGTGGGTTTGATTTTAAATTCAAATTTTAAATATAAAAGGTATTGGTAGGTAGGCAGGTATTTCATGAAATACCATAGGGAATTCATGCTAGTATCAGGAAACTGATAATATCCGTACACTTAGCACTTTGTTTGAGATTAGTTGATAGGTATGTAAGTACAGTATTTATAAATATGTACATAGTTTTAAACACAAAGAAAAATGCATTCTTTGTGTTGGTCCAGATAATTTAAATAGTTTGATAATTGAAATTTGTGTCTTTTATTTATGTTCCAATCCTACTTTTATTGTAGGTATCCCTTATAATAAATAAGTGTTAACTATACACCTTAGCGGGCACATTACAGGACATACAAATGTAGTTTATATTTAGGTAGGTAGGTACCTATGTATGTACCTATATACCTTGTTTGTTGTTGTAGGTACCTTTAATACAATTTTGTCAGCTCGTCTATTTTAAGATGTGTGGTTAGGTTAGGTTAAAGTGGCTGTTGGTTGGGACGTCCAACACACTTAGACCAAAGTATGGTCCGTTGTGATACCACATGGATCAGTTAATCAGCTTAACTCGTTGAACCAATTGGAGCTTCGAATGAAGCGTAGGAGACAAGTGATGTCTGAATTCTTTAGATCACTGGTATCGTTAAAGTAGTAGTCTCCAAGGTGGATTCTACGTCTTTGTGATAAGGCAGGGCATGTGCACAGAAGATGAGAGATTGTCTCTTCTTCTTCTTCGTCCATGCAACTCCTACAAAAATCATTTGCAGGGGCTCCGAGTCGAATAGCATGCCTTCCTATTAAGCAGTGCCCAGTCAGGACACCTATAACGTAGCTAATGTGCAATCTACTCAGAGAGATTAATTGTTTTGAGCGCCTGGCGCTAAGAATAGGCCAAATTAGTTTAGTTGCGACACAAGTGGTGGTGTTATTCCACCTGGAGTTTACTTATTAACTATTAGCACAGATAAGAAACTATATAAACTTAAGTATAGTTTCTTATCTGTGCTATTAGTAAGTATAGTTTCGTAAATGTAGTGTCGAAGTAGGTATTTTTTGTATTGATTTGAAATTTTCTTTTATACGATTTCGAAGTTTTTTTGTGCCACTCACCAACCAATAATTTGTTAACATTAAACGCAAAATTATGCCAATGGTAATTACTCATGTTATTTCACAACCTTGGTGTTATAACCTTGTTAAGATGAAGGATTCTTCAGATATTTAAAGTCAATTTAAGACTTAATTTCACAATTTAGAAAATCATGGTCTGAAATTATTTTTTTTACTCGCGTCATATTATGTAGGTAGGCAAGTTTTGCATTCGTAAACAATTTCGAACTCAAGATTTTAATCAAAAATGACATTTCGATGGTAGAGAAGTGGAAGTGGGTCCCCTGATTCCGTCCTGGCCAGTACCTTCACCCCAAGGCATTAGGTTGATCGACCTAAAATTTGGAAATTAAGGGTAAAAGCCGATTCGCGTTAAGCGTTCTTAAATTTCTATAGGAAGTTATTGTAATCGGTCCGATTTCTCGACGTTTCAAGGTCCCTAGAGTCGAAATAAAAGATTTTTAGAGAGATGTCTGTGCGTGCGTGTGTTTTTTTCGTCGTCCATATCGACTTCAAATAAATTTTGTTATACAGATAATAATGCAGAAAGATGCAAAAAGGACTCTAGAATTTACTTTCGACTCAAACATCTTTTCAAAAATTAAAAATATTGGCTTCAAAGTTATTTTATCTCACAGAAAATATTGTTTTCGACACTCAGTAATTTTTTTAAAAGAATCCAATAGTCCGTTTTTTCATAAAAAAATAAAATCTACAAAAAATAGTACGCAAATTTGGTAAAAATTGATGTTCGTTTCTCGATTTATCGTGAACAATAGAAGATATTGACTTCAAATTAATTTAATTCATCCAATTTGTATTTTTTTATATAAGAAATAAAAACTATTTTAGAAATGCTGCTAAAATTGGTAAAAATTGGTTTTCGACTAAAAATCTCGTTAAAATAGATTTTGAAATAAAACTACTTCATCAATTGATAACTTTTTTTAACAAAACACAAAAATCTACAAGTTTTTAAGCAAGACAAATCGACAGACGAGATGGGAAGTTATCATTGTGGGTCGCACACCAGGATCTTTTTTAATATGAAATTTTTGGCTTTTATTTATATTACAACAATTCTACATTTTGCTTCATTTTTAACAAATTAATGTGGACAACAAAGCTCGGACCTTAAAGAGGGCATAAACAACATTATATGTAAATATGGTTTATATTTAGGCAGTCATCTATGTGTTGCTTAAGCCGATAGATTTTTGTATTGCTCCAAAAGGTTACCCCACGTTATTTTGTTTTTAAGTTTTCTCAAGAAAAATCAACTGATTTCAATTGTTTTTTTCTTCACAAGCTCTTATATTGGCTTTATTTTTGGATTTTTTAAAAATTAGTACATTTTTTTCAAAATTCTATATATCCAAACGAGTCATCAGTTTTTTACGAAACTGTATATTAATTAGTTCAAAATAACTGCATACCAAAAATATACATTTTACTAAAATTGAAAAATTGTATGTGTACAAAATTAATTTAAAAAGTAAACTGCTCTAAAGATTTTCAAATAAGAATTTTGAAACATTAAGGTTTTTTTGAGAAATCAAATTTTGGAAACAAGCTTTTTTAACAGGTACATACATTTTTAAATTTAAAAATACAGGAAATATTTTAAATAGTCTTGGTTTGTCAATTGAACTGATTCGTTCTAAAATTGCCTCTACCTCCTACACGAAGAGACATAGACCGACATTTCGGTAGTCAAAAGTGCACGCACGAGTACGTATATTTTAAAACAGTAGTAAAACGTTATGTTTATTTCAAATTTATAGAAAACTTACTCCTAAGTTAAAAACTTTGCTCTGGCATATCAAAATTGGATTTGGTAGAATTTAGATATCTTAAGACTTAGACAAAGGCATCAAATTTATGTAGGTACAATTACAAAGTCATAATAGGTACTTTTCTAAAAATAAAAATCCAAATAAAGTCTTGTATCTTATTAAAAGTAAACATTTGCTTATCCCCTTGATCATTCAAAATTGTTGATAGGAAGGTCCTTCTTTTAATAAATACCTAAATAGGTATATCATAAGAACTTACAGGCAAAAGTATGTTTCAAAATTTGTCCTTGAAACACTTTTTTGACCGGAAGTTATAACTACCTACTTTATAAACTGAAAGATAGGTAGGTACCTATGTGTTAATTTTTAAAACAAAAAAAATTAAAAGTCCAGACGTCCAAAAATTAAATATCCATCTTTTCATAATACCTATGTTGTCAACAATTTTGTAACCAGCTTTTAAATAATTGTATTGGGTATCAATTAACAAATTTATTTTTTAAAAAAAATCATCTTTCTAAGACTTTGAAAATTTAAACTTCTTTATGCTCGATATGAAAACAAATTGTAAGAAAGGTTTAGGTGATCAAATTTTTTAAATATATTTAGCTAGCTATGTATCTATTATTGGATAAGAACACATTACCTACATATTTACTTGCCTATAAAAGTTCAAATTATAATTCCCTTATACAATCCTCAAATCAAATCATCAAAAATATAAAATCTCAACCAAGAATATAAAATTCCTACACGAAATCGCAATTCACCTGCTTTTGTCTTATCATCTTTGTATAGAAAGACTACCGTTTTGCGTAAACCTTTGTATATGAAAAAGTTTTCAAGTTTTTAAGTCTCCCAAGTCTCCCGACTGCAAATCGATTTCTCCATGAATGTCTTGACTAGACGTCTCCCAAGTCTCCCGACTGCAAATCGATTTCTCCATGAATGTCTTGACTAGACGTTCCACAAAAAATATCTAGATGCCGCCCTATTCGAATTCCACCATGAGAGTACTATCTTTGTATATGAAAACTATAGTACTCTCATGGGAAGAATTTTTTTGGTGAAGCGGCTGCCGTCGCGTCGTTGGCGGTTATATCGAAATTGGAGACATTTCGGGGGAGCGAGAGAAAAATATTATTTCCATTCCCATAAGCAGCCAGCAGAATAAGGAGCTCAGTTAATTTAGCAACCAAAAAGTCGACACAATTTCCTTCATTATATTTGAGTCTATCCTTGTATATGTTTTCATATACTAAGCTTCCATATGAAGGTCGATGAATTTGTTTTTGTAATTTCTTTATATCAATGCATTTTTATATGAAAAACGTCAATGGCTCAATATTGTGTCTAATAAGGGGATGAATGAAGTTTTTGTATGCTTACATCAGCTGTTCAGTATTTTGTACGGATTTTTGTTTTTATTTACATTCATAAGTCTGTTTCTCCTTGCGTACGATCTTTGTATATGAAAAATGGTTTGTATTATGTATACAAAGCTACGATGGGATTTTTGTCGTGCAGATTCTTGTGAAGAAAAAGAATATGAAGGTAGTTATACGTTTGGTTATATCGGGTGATTTTTTTGAGGTTAGGATTTTCATGCATTAGTATTTGACAGATCACGCGGGATTTCAGACATGGTGTCAAAGAGAAAGATGCTCAGTATGCTTTGACATTTCATCATGAATAGACTTACTAACGAGCAACGCTTGCAAATCATTGAATTTTATTACCAAAATCAGTGTTCGGTTCGAAATTTGTTTCGCGCTTTACGCAAATTTTATGCGTTTTTTTTTTTTTTTAAAGTTCTTAAGCTCTTAAAAAATCACCCATTATGTATTTATTGTCCTCCATTGAAAAGAGGACATTGTTTAATATAATGGGTGATTTTTTAAGAGCTTGAGAACTTTTTTTAAAAAAAAAACGCATACAATTTGCGTAAAGCGCGAAACACATTTCGAACCGAACACTGATTTTGGTAATAAAATTCAATGATTTGCAAGCGTTGCTCGTTAGTAAGTCTATTCGTGATGAAATGTCAAAGCATACTGAGCATCTTTCTCTTTGACACCATGTCTGAAATCCCGCGTGATCTGTCAAATACTAATGCATGAAAATCCTAACCTCAAAAAAATCACCCGATAGTTATGTATATTTTGGCTGGTGGGTAGGTATTTTGCTTTTATTTGGCATTAAGTTTTTCTTCAATAGTTGAAGATTAGATTTGTTTGAGGTTTAAAGATTTTTTTGGTAGATAGATATCAATTGGTAGGTGATTTTTTTTCAGGTTGTATGTGGGTTTGATTTTAAATTCAAATTTTAAATATAAAAGGTATTGGTAGGTAGGCAGGTATTTCATGAAATACCATAGGTAATTTATGCTAGTATCAGGACACTGATAATATCCGTACACTTTGCACTTTGTTTGAGATTAGTTGATAGGTATGTAAGTACAGTATTTATAAATATGTACATAGTTTTAAACACAAAGAAAAATGCATTCTTTGTGTTGGTTCAAATAATTTAAATAGTTTGATAATTGAAATTTGTGTCTTTTATTTATGTTCCAATCCTACTTTTATTGTACCCCTTATAATAAATAAGTGTTAACTATACACCTTAGCGGGCACATTACAGGACATACAAATGTAGTTTATATTTAGGTAGGTAGGTACCTATGTACCTATATACGTTGTTTGTTGTTGTAGGTACCTTTAATACAATTTTGTCAGCTCGTCTATTTTAAGATGTGTGACTTTTAGGAAAATCCAATTGAAAGTTTTTTTAACTTATTAACTATTAGCACAGATAAGAAACTATATAAACTTAACTATAGTTTCTTATCTGTGCTATTAGTAAGTATAGTTTCGTAAATGTAGTGTCGAAGTAGGTATTTTTTGTATTGATTTGAAATTTTCTTTTATACGATTTCGAAGTTTTCTTGTGCCACTCACCAACCAATAATTTGTTAACATTAAACGCAAAATTATGCCAATGATAATTACTCATGTTATTTCACAACCTTGGTGTTATAACCTTGTTAAGATGAAGGATTCTTCAGATATTTAAAGTCAATTTAAGACTTAATTTCACAATTTAGAAAATCATGGTCTGAAATTATTTTTTTTACTCGCGTCATATTATGTAGGTAGGCAAGTTTTGCATTCGTAAACAATTTCGAACTCAAGATTTTAATCAAAAATGACATTTCGATGGTAGAGAAGTGGAAGTGGGTCCCCTGATTCCGTCCTGGCCAGTACCTTCACCCCAAGGCATTAGGTTGATCGACCCAAAATTTGGAAATTAAGGGTAAAAGCCGATTCGCGTTAAGCGTTCTTAAATTTCTATAGGAAGTTATTGTAATCGGTCCGATTTCTCGACGTTTCAATGTCCCTAGAGTCGAAATAAAAGATTTTTAGAGAGATGTCTGTGCGTGCGTGTGTTTTTTTCGTCGTCCATATCGACTTCAAATAAATTTTGTTATACAGATAATAATGCAGAAAGATGCAAAAAGGACTCTAAGAATTTACTTTCGACTCAAACATCTTTTCAAAAATTAAAAATATTGGCTTCAAAGTTATTTTATCTCACAGAAAATATTGTTTTCGACACTCAGTAATTTTTTTAAAAGAATCCAATAGTCCGTTTTTTCATAAAAAAATAAAATCTACAAAAAATAGTACGCAAATTTGGTAAAAATTGATGTTCGTTTCTCGATTTATCGTGAACAATAGAAGATATTGACTTCAAATTAATTTAATTCATCCAATTTGTATTTTTTTATATAAGAAATAAAAACTATTTTAGAAATGCTGCTA
This sequence comes from Eupeodes latifasciatus, assembly GCA_920104205.1. Taxonomy (NCBI): domain Eukaryota; kingdom Metazoa; phylum Arthropoda; class Insecta; order Diptera; family Syrphidae; genus Eupeodes; species Eupeodes latifasciatus. The sequence continues at coordinate 224,303,906 of OV049924.1, forward strand.
AAATTGGTAAAAATTGGTTTTCGACTAAAAATCTCGTTAAAATAGATTTTGAAATAAAACTACTTCATCAATTGATAACTTTTTTTAACAAAACACAAAAATCTACAAGTTTTTAAGCAAGACAAATCGACAGACGAGATGGGAAGTTATCATTGTGGGTCGCACACCAGGATCTTTTTTAATATGAAATTTTTGGCTTTTATTTATATTACAACAATTCTACATTTTGCTTCATTTTTAACAAATTAATGTGGACAACAAAGCTCGGACCTTAAAGAGGGCATAAACAACATTATATGTAAATATGGTTTATATTTAGGCAGTCATCTATGTGTTGCTTAAGCCGATAGATTTTTGTATTGCTCCAAAAGGGTACCCCACGTTATTTTGTTTTTAAGTTTTCTCAAGAAAAATCAACTGATTTCAATTGTTTTTTTCTTCACAAGCTCTTATATTGGCTTTATTTTTGGATTTTTTAAAAATTAGTACATTTTTTTCAAAATTCTATATATCCAAACGAGTCATCAGTTTTTTACGAAACTGTATATTAATTAGTTCAAAATAACTGCATACCAAAAATATACATTTTACTAAAATTGAAAAATTGTATGTGTACAAAATTAATTTAAAAAGTAAACTGCTCTAAAGATTTTCAAATAAGAATTTTGAAACATTAAGGTTTTTTTGAGAAATCAAATTTTGGAAACAAGCTTTTTTAACAGGGACATACATTTTTAAATTTAAAAATACAGGAAATATTTTAAATAGTCTTGGTTTGTCAATTGAACTGATTCGTTCTAAAATTGCCTCTACCTCCTACACGAAGAGACATAGACCGACATTTCGGTAGTCAAAAGTGCACGTACGAGTACGTATATTTTAAAACAGTAGTAAAACGTTATGTTTATTTCAAATTTATAGAAAACTTACTCCTAAGTTAAAAACTTTGCTCTGGCATATCAAAATTGGATTTGGTAGAATTTAGACATCTTAAGACTTAGACAAAGGCATCAAATTTATGTAAGTACAATTACAAAGTCATAATAGGTACTTTTCTAAAAATAAAAATCCAAATAAAGTCTTGTATCTTATTTAAAGTAAACATTTGCTTATCCCCTTGATCATTCAAAATTGTTGATAGGAAGGTCCTTCTTTTAATAAATACCTAAATAGGTATATCATAAGAACTTACAGGCAAGTATGTTTCAAAATTTGTCCTTGAAACACTTTTTTGACCGGAAGTTATAACTACCTACTTTATAAACTGAAAGATAGGTAGGTATACCTATGTGTTAATTTTTAAAACAAAAAAATTTAAAAGTTCCTCATCCCATTTAAAAAATTCACTACCATTAAAAAACGTCAAAAAATTAAATATCCATCTTTTCATAATACCTATGTTGTCAACAATTTTGTAACCAGCTTTTAAATAATTGTATTGGGTATCAATTAACAAATTTATTTATTAAAAAAAAATCATCTTTCTAAGACTGAAAATTTAAACTTCTTTATGCTCGATATGAAAACAAATTGTAAGAAAGGTTTAGGTGATCAAATTTTTTAAATATATTTAGCTAGTTATGTATCTATTATTGGATAAGAATACATTACCTACATATTTACTTGCCTTTCATCAAAAATATAAAATCTCAACCAAGAATATAAAATTCCTACACGAAATCGCAATTCACCTGCTATTGTCTTATCATCTTTGTATAGAAAGACTACCGTTTTGCGTAAACCTTTGTATATGAAAAAGTTTTCAAGTTTTTAAGTCTCCCAAGTCTCCCGACTGCAAATCGATTTCTCCATGAATGTCTTGACTAGACGTCTCCCAAGTCTCCCGACTGCAAATCGATTTCTCCATGAATGTCTTGACTAGACGTTCCACAAAAAATATCTAGATGCCGCCCTATTCGACTTCCACCATGAGAGTACTATCTTTGTATATGAAAACTATAGTACTCTCATGGGAAGAATTTTTTTGGTGAAGCGGCTGCCGTCGTTGGCGGTTATATCGAAATTGGAGACATTTCGGGGGAGCGAGAGAAAAATATTATTTCCATTCCCATAAGCAGCCAGCAGAATAAGGAGCTCAGTTAATTTAGCAACCAAAAAGTCGACACAATTTCCTTCATTATATTTGAGTCTATCCTTGTATATGTTTTCATATACTAAGCTTCCATATGAAGGCGATGAATTTGTTTTTGTAATTTCTTTATATCAATGCATTTTTTAATGAAAAACGTCAATGGCTCAATATTGTGTCTAATAAGGGGATGAATGAAGTTTTTGTATGCTTACATCAGCTGTTCAGTATTTTGTACGGATTTTTGTTTTTATTTACATTCATAAGTCTGTTTCTCCTTGCGTACGATCTTTGTATATGAAAAATGGTTTGTATTATGTATACAAAGCTACGATGGGATTTTTGTCGTGCAGATTCTTGTGAAGAAAAAGAATATGAAGGTAGTTATACGTTTGGTTATAGTTATGTATATTTTGGCTGGTGGGTAGGTATTTTGCTTTTATTTGGCATTAAGTTTTTCTTCAATAGTTAAAGATTAGATTTGTTTGAGCTTTAAAGATTTTTTTTGGTAGATAGATATCAATTGGTAGCTGATTTTTTTTTCAGGATGTATGTGGGTTTGATTTTAAATTCAAATTTTAAATATAAAAGGTATTGGTAGGTAGGCAGGTATTTCATGAAATACCATAGGGAATTCATACTAGTATCAGGACACTGATAATATCCGTACACTTAGCACTTTGTTTGAGATTAGTTGATAGGTACATATGTATGTATATATGTAAGTACAGTATTTATAAATATGTACCTACATAGTTTTAAATAAAAAGAAAAATGCATTCTTTATGTTGGTCCAGATAATTTAAATAGTTTGCTTATTGAAATTTGTGTCTTTTATTTATGTTCCAATCCTACTTTTATTGTATTACTTATAATAAATAAGTGTTAGCTATACACCTTAGCGGGCACATTACAGGACACACAAATGTAGTTTATATTTAGGTAGGTAGGTACCTCAGTGGCGATTCCTGCTCATGATCTCAGGGTTAGCTACTTTCTTCTAGAAGTTGAAGATAAGTTTCCAAAAATAATTATTCATTTTATTCAAATTTTCTGCATTTCGCCCTGAGCTTACATCGATAAATGCAGCAAATGTCTCATGATTTTTTTTATTAAAGTAGTAACAATAGATAATTGGGGCTTTAAATTAATGTCAGACAAAGCTAAGAACTCTAACTGTGGGTTTCTATTAAAAATGTGATCGCCTAAAACGTCAGCAACAGTTTTGATTAAATCATTTTTGATAGCAATTTTGAAAAACTTTAAAAACTGTTGACGTTTTAACACCGCACGATTATTTGGAATGTTATGTTGGACACTTAAAGCTTCGTTTTCCTAGTCTGACCAAAGGTAGCTAATTTAATTACATATTGCAAATGGAAGGCACTTAGCTTATGTTTTCTCTGAAGTGCGGTTAGAGTATTCATATTGTCCACATCCGAGGAACTCCATGCGAAAGAGATACCGGAAAAAAGCAAACCAGATCAACTAAATAATGTCTTGTTATTCTCGCTACCATATAGCTATTGGTAATATTATATATTGAATATTGATTTTCGCTAAAGGTTCGATATTGTTGAAAATGGTTTCTCTAATAATTTTTCAATTATAGTCTTTGCTTGAGAAGTATTGGAGATTCCATTTTAATTCCGACCCAAATAAAAGTTCCTATTGTTACACCAAGACCATGAAAATAAAGTATATATTTTTAAACAAACAGAGAAAACTCTGTTTACAACGACTTATCTCATAGCCTAAAACCTTATTCTTAGCTGGCCATAGAATTATGCAATCAAATGACTTAGAAGTCAAATTGAATTTTTTATTGAATACAATTTGAAAATTAAACTTCATACAATTTGTATTATTTTTTTTAATTGCAAAAAAATTGAAATTGATCCAATGTAGCTGCACAAGTCGTAATGTTCTCTTATTTTTTTTATAAACATTTTAAAAAATCACACTTCAAACTGATTTGTTGACTAAATATTTTTTCGGAAAGCTATGAACAATTTTTAATTTTTGAAAATTTCTTTTCCATTAAAAGAAATGCTTGTTTTGATTTGAGCTGTTCTAAGGAAATCAAATAAAATAATTTCTTATGACTAGCCTCTACCATGTTTGAATTGGTATGGAATTATATTAATAGTAATTACAATAAAATATATGTACGCAAAAAACATATTGATCATAAAACATTTAATATTTAACTAAAAAACAATAGATATTAAAATGCACTTTCTTAAGTCACTTTCCTTTCAGCCTAAGAGAAGCTTACAAACAAAAACTACTTCCTATTAAACATTTGAGTAATCCGCCTAGACTCCTACGCCTTTGCCAATTCCTTTTCCTCAAACATCGGCATCAAAAATCAGTATAAGCGCTAAAAGCTGCTCTAACCGACGAACATGCTTGCTCGCTATATTCTTGTAGAACAGGGTCAAACAAGTTCGCTAGCAACCGCATTTTCATATAAATAAATAACCTCGTACAATTTTCTGCAAACGAATTATAGTATGATATGATGTGATGTATAAATAGTTGCCGTGTTCGACGATCATGTTCGATTCGTCAGTGTTGTTCTTTCTTCCATAGTCCAGTCCATACGAAATATAAAGAGAGAAGACATCAAACTCTTGGTCGCGCCTGGCCTTCCTCTCTGTTGTGTGTATTTAATGTGTACCTTCATACTTCGTCTGGTTTTCGCTTTTTTTTGCGCTAACCCTTCTATTTATTTGTACAGGCTTTTATTTGAATGTGTGTATTTATCTGTATGGGTAGAATGTATGAAATTTGATATCGCAAACTTTTGCGATGCCCAAGCCCAATGTTTCAAGATAGATTTGATATTGTATGAGAGTTGTATTGCATGAAATGAAAATTATTTGAAGAAAAGTCACATTGATTGCAAGATGCAAGTTATGTACCTACAACCGAATTTTTTAACATAATGGTTAGTAATTCAATTACCAAATGATATTCATATTTCAAAATAAGATTAATTTTAAAATTCTTGGTTTAGCGCCGCTAAACCTGCTGACTATGAGGAATCGCCCCTGAGGTACCTATGTACCTGTAATGTTGTTTGTTGTTGTAGGTACCTTTAATACAATTTTGTCAGCTCGTCTATTTTAAGCAATTTTGATATTCAGCAGTTTGGAAAGAAATACTTGAAGCATTTTAGAGGAGTCTTTATGCGAAACTCTTTACCAAAAGTACCAACATTAAAAGAGTGTGGTGTTATAAATTTGGATAACGAAATTGGCTTGGGTACCCATTGGGTAGCATATATAAGAAATAAAAAAAAAAATATTGTTAAGTATTTTGATAGTTTTGGAAATTTAAGACCACCCTCAGAAGTAATAAGCTATCTTGGTAAAAAAATAAACTATAATTATATACAAGAACAAGATTTTGATACGTTTATTTGTGGTCATTTATGTTTAAGGTTTTTATTAGAACAATGTAATAAAGTTTTCAAAATATAAAATTAAATATAAATAAATATCGTAAAAAAAAAACAAATGTGTCTTTTAATCAAACTCTTCTGAAATTCTCTTGCATTGTACATAATTCTAACCAGCACAACCAACAGAGGTAAGTATTTTGGAATGCTAGTTCTTATTTGATCTTAAGCATATGAATATCGTATTAAGAATATGTTTATCCAATGCACACATCAATTTTATATTGCATACCGTACAGGTGCTAATGTTGTGCTATCCAAAAAATCCAACTACAAAAGTATATCCCACAACCAAATTTATCACTGAAAATCCAATCCCACAACCAATGTTGAAATGAAAAAAAATACAGATGGTGCTAGAAATCCAACCACTGATAATTATTCCCAATTTGAATCAAACTTGAAATATTCCAACAAAAATTTAATTTTTGAACTAGAAATCCGACTGCAAAAGTATATCCACAACCAATATTCAAATGAAAATACAAATGGTGCTACAAATCCAACCACTAACACTTATTCCCAATTAGAATTGGGAATGCAAATTGGGTGGAGTAGGAGTGACATAGATTCTGAATTGGGTGGAGTAGGAGTGACATAGGTTTTGAATTGGGTGGAGTAGAAGCTACCCAACCAAAAAATCAATATTCCAACAAAAATTTAATTTTTGAATTAGAAATCCAACTACAAAAGCATATCCCACAACCAATTTATCACAGAAAATCCAATCCCACAACCAATATTCAAATGAAAATACAAATGGCGCTAGAAATCCAACCACTGACACTTATTCCCAATTAGAAACTTGGGAATGCATCCCAATTGGGATGTGCATTCCCAATTGGGATGTGCCGTGCCGTGGAGTAGGAGTTACCTATTTATACTACTATTACTACCGACGCCGCCGCTGGCAATCACCGTCATCCGAACCTCCGAGGAGAACGAGATGATCAACGACTAGGAGTTCGATTCCTACCGCAGCGTGTACCACACATGATTTGATTACACTTAAGAATATCTTTTTTAATAAAGTAATTTTTAACCATAACCTTGTGTAACAGTTTTAATTAATAAAGTAATTTTTAACCATAACCTTGTGTAAACGTTTTAATTGGTGCCCGAGCAGGGACCCGTTAGTTAAATTTTCGATTAAAACATAAAGTGATTCAGTGGGTGAAAAACCAACCGGTCGAAAAAAAAAAACATTTAACGAAGGCATCCAAGAAGGAGAAAGGAAACAAGTACCCTTCAGCCACGGGAACTAGAACAATCAGACTTAAAATCTGAACAACGGGGGAACGACTCCAAGACTTAAGGCGTAAAGCACCCTAAGCAAACCCGGGACATCGATTCCCATAGATCAGGAAAGTAAGCTCTGACGCTGAAAATTCAACCCATTGACGGAGAGTAAGAAAGTATAAAAAATACATTTACATATATGTATATAAAAAAAGGAGTAAATTGATTAAAACAACAAATAAATAAATAAATATACATACACAGAATAGTAATAAGATAAAGAAATAAATAGAAAACGAAATAAAAAGAAAGTATCCTTATTAAAAGCAATAAAGTGGTTAAAAGAATTAAAAAAATATAAAAATCAATAGAAAAAATTAGAAAGAAATTTCCTTGTAAAAAGTATCAAAGTGGTTAAAGGAATTAATGTTAAAATTAAGATAAACTACATATGTACCTTTGCAAGAATTATCAAAGTGACTTAAGAAAGTAAAACTAAAATTAAAAAGAAAATATCCTTGTCAGAATAAGCGAAGTAGTTTGAGAAAATTAAATTAAATCAGGTACAAATAGGAAATATCCCTTGTGTTGAAAATTATAACAAAGATGTCCACAAATACGACAATGACGCCAGAAGAACTATCGACAGTAGTTAGTAGGTTAGTGGCTGATGCCAACCAACAATTAACAGAAGAGGTAAATAGACTAAATAGACAACTTACGGCATTAACAACAAGAGACACAATTGAACCATATAAGGACATTACAATTGATCCAGCGATAGTAGGTGGAGAGGGGTTAGAAGTAGCCAAGTGTATACCACAATTTGATGGAGAAAACTATGTTTCTTGGCGCACAGCGCTTACAAACGCTATGAAGGTGTATGAGTCGTGTAAGGGTGGGTCGAGATACTTTTCGGTAGTAAATATAATAAGGAATAAAATCATAGGGAAAGCCAATGATGTCCTCACTAGCCACGGGACACCGTTAAACATCGATGCGATTTTAGGTCGATTAGATCTAACATATAGCGACAAAAGACCAGTCCATATGCTAGAAACAGAATTAGGTAACATGAGACAGGATAGGAAACCATTGCAAGAATTTTACGATGACGTTACAAGAATACTTACGCTTAAAATAAACAAGACAATTATGAGTTATGGTCCTAGGACCGCTGAAACCGAATGTCTCACTGAGAGGGCAAGACAAAACGCTTTGCGAGTATTCGTTACTGGGTTAAACCAACCCGCAGGTAACATCGTATTTTCACTAAATCCTGGGGATTTACCCAATGCCTTAGTGAGAGCACAAGAGATTGAATCAAATCAGACAAGGTATAGAAACATGGGCCACGTTAATTACAGATATCAACCCAGACAATACGAACAAAACCTTTTTGGCCAACTAACAACCAGACCACCGCGTCAGAATAGAACAATTTACCAAAACGGTTTTACTCATCAAGACCGACAATACGCGGAACCCTCTCAACAACGGAATAGACAATTTCAGCAAAACCGACATTATAACAATTTTAATAATAACCACAATAATAACCGACCCGAAATAATGGACACATCAAGTGGGAATATAGTGCCCACAAGACAAGTCACCTCTCAACCTAATAGTAATATTAGGCCACAATGTTCGAATAACTCTTTTAATAACAACCCGTTCAAAAGAGATCGGGCCAATAGTGACCAAACAGCGTTACATAAATTTCCACGCCTCAATAACTTGAATGAGAGCGGTAATTTTTTAGAGTGAGGCACGACTTACCGTACATAAAAAGGACGGATGGTAAGTCAGGGCGTACATTTTATATTTTAATTGATACAGGAGCAACTCATAACTACATTAAACCAGGGCTGTTCCCAAGTATGGAGCTTGAAACTCCGTCGCAAGTCAACAGCGTTCATGGAACTACTATCATTCGTACTTACCAAGCTATAAATATCTTGGGGGTAGAAGATAAATTTTATGAACTTAATGAACTAAAAGATTTTGATGCCATTATTGGCATTAAATTATTAAGAACTGTAAAAAGGAATATTAATATTAGGGATTCAACGTTAGAATATAATCAGGGCGTGATACCTTTAATATTTAATGATATTTTAATCAATACACTCAATATAAATAATGAAATTTCTACAAAAGAAAAATTAACTTCAACTTTAAAAAAATACCAGGGTGTTTTTACCGAGAACCCAAATTACCTTCCGTACAACACGCGTGTGCAATGTAGCATAGATACTACTATTGACACAGCTATTTGGACAAAAGGTTACCCGTATCCACAATCAGTAGCTAGCTTCGTAAACAAGGAAATAGAGAATTTACTTGATAATAATATAATACAGCCTAGTCGAAGTGCATATAACTCTCCGGTATGGGTTGTAGATAAGAAAGGTGTAAACGAGGACGGTACAAAGAAACATAGATTAGTAATAGATTACAAAAAACTTAACTCATATACTAAAACAGATAAATATCCTATGGCAGAAACATCGGTTATCTTAGCAAATTTAGGCAAATCTAAATATTTCACCACTCTTGATTTACAGAGCGGGTTCCATCAGATAAAGTTAAAAGAGAGCGATAGGGAAAAAACAGCTTTTAGTGTTAACAATGGGAAATACGAGTTCCTTCGAATGCCGTTTGGACTCAAAAATGCGCCGTCAATTTTCCAGAGAGCTATGGATGACATCCTCCGCGAATACATAGGGATATTTTGTCATGTTTATATTGACGACGTCATTATATATTCAGAGACGGAAGAAGAACATCTCGAACATATCGAGACAATAACGAAGGCGCTAAGCACAGCTAACATGAGAATATCGAGTGAAAAATCGAAATACTTCATGAAAGAAGTAGAATTTCTTGGGTACATCGTGTCATTTAATTGCATAAAAATGGACCCAGTAAAAACTCGATGCATAGAAGAATTTCCGCAACCAGAGACTTTACGTCAGTTAAGATCTTTTTTAGGATTAGCTGGTTATTACCGTAAATTCATAAGAAATTATGCGATGATAACAAAGCCCTTAACCAAGTATCTCAGGGGAGAGAATGGTAGAACTTGCCAAAGTAGTAGCAAAAAAGTAACAATAGAGTTTGATAAGGAGGCCATTAAAGCATTTAAAATATTGAAGGACAAACTCTGCGAACAAGTTACGCTCAACCAACCTGACTTTAGCAAAAGATTTGAGCTAACCACAGACGCTAGCAACTCAGCCATAGGTGCAGTGCTTAGTCAAAATAATAAGCCCATAATTTTTATAAGCCGAACGTTAAGTAAAACTGAGGAAAATTACGCGACAAACGAGAAGGAACTCCTTGCCATAATTTGAGCATTGAAGAACCTTCGAAATTATCTTTATGGTGTTAGTGGTATCCGCATATATACAGATCACCAACCATTAACATTTGCCATAGGCGATAAGAACCCTAATGCAAAAATAAAACGTTGGCGCGCTTTCATAGAAGAACACGCTCCAGAAATTATATACAAACCAGGCAGGGAAAATGTTGTAGCTGATGCCCTTAGTAGACAAGAACTAAATATGATGAACGAAGATGAATCAGAGATAGGAACTGTTCATAGCGCAGAGAGAAGTCCCGTGTCAGAAATAAAAAGAGTAAACCAAAGAATTAATAATTTTAAAATTCAATTAATCATGAAAGAATCACTCAACAACAACATAATTTCAAAGGAAATATACACAAATTACTGGAGACATACGGTACTTTTTAAAGATTTAGAGATTGTAAGTAAAATTAAAACAATATTAAAGGCAGGTTCGACAGTAGGAATTTACAGCACCGAAGAGACATTCTTCAAGATTAAAGACAAACTTCTGGAGGAATTTCCAACAATTAAATTTTTACTTTGCAACCAAATAGTTGAAGACGTAACAGATAAGGAAGAACAATTATGTATCGTCACTGCCGAACACAATCGAGCTCATAGACAGGCTAAAGAAGTGTATAAGCAAATTGTTAACAGATATTATTGGCCAAATGCATTCAAGCAAATTCTTTCATTAAACGCTACATGTGAAGTTTGTAAAAAGAATAAGTATGAGAGACATCCTAATAAGCAGCCAATTGGAGAGACTCCAATTCCTGAAGAAGGGGGAGAGCGCGTCCACGCAGATATATACTACTGCGAAAACTCGTCCTTTCTTACAATGACAGACCCATTTTCAAAATATCTCGTTACAACCCAAGTAAAGTCAAAGACGGAAGCAAAAGACAGAATGATAGAACTACTACCGCTTTTTGGTAACGTCAAAATGTTGATAACCGATAACGAAGCAGCATTTTGTTCACCTTCTGCAAAATGTGCGTACAACCTTCTTAACATCACTCATAAAACTACACCACCAGCCCACTCAAAGAGCAACGGTACAATAGAGAGAATTCACTCAACTCTAACAGAGCTTATTAGAATAGTTAAAGAAACTACACATATTACAGACATTAAAGATATAATGACTTTAGCTACAAAAAAATATAACGAAACAATTCATACCGTGACAGACAAACGACCGACAGATATATTTCATAATTATATAGACAACAACGACACCAAAGTAAAAATTCAAAAACACCAACAGAAAATGATAGGATATTTTAACAAGAATAGGAAAAATAAAGTATATAAGGAAGGAGAAACAATTTTTGTAAACAACGGGCAGAGGAAAAGTAAGAACAAACCTTTGTACATGAAAAAGAAAGTGAAAGAAGATTTAGGGAATTTAGTAATAGATTCAAATAATCGGAAAATCCATAAGGATAATATTAGAAATTAAAATTACAAGAATTAATAAAATCAAATAACAAACAAAAAATAAAAATACACGTCTATTTAATAAGTTAGACAATATAAATAAAGATATTGGCAGTAAAGGAATTATTGATATCAAAATAATAAAATTTATCATTATAGAATTAAGAGAAATAATAAATAGAATTAATTGAAGCAAATCAAACATATTGAACACACTTTTGTTAAATGTTAATGAAATCCAAACTATTATGGAACAAGAAAAAGTAAACATATTTATAACAGATGCACTAGATGCTTCCATATTTAAAATCTTTCAAAAAAATAACATTATTGTACTGTTTGTCAAATACCCCAAAGTAAAAGGGTTAGGTACCCATTATATAACTAGAAGTAATAATGTGAATGGTGGAAAAATTGTTATACTAAAAGAAATTGTTAAATATAAGGAAAAATTTATAAATCAAAATGTGAAAAAGAACTCAACCACAATTATTGCAAAATTATAAAAGAAACAAGTTGCTTAACGGATCTTTAAATAAATATAAGGCTAAATGTACGAAAATAAAAGAAAGAAACCTACCTATAGAAATAACTAACGAAGGAAATATTGTACTAACAGGAAACCATATTGTAAATGAAATAGAACTATCAGGAATTAATTTGGTTCAATTCGGAAATAATGTATCTATTGATGGAAAACTGTATGTTAATTCAAAAAACCAAATATTTCAACATGTTCATTCATTCATGTTCTCGAATTCATTGCTTCACAAGACGAGAAACTCATGTACACAAATCTTGATCATATAGAACCATTTATAACAGATCTCAAAGAACATCCCGTACTGTGGGGAATATGTATTAAGTTGTTCATTGTAATATTGATTTACTATATCTACAAAATAATCATAATAATTCAGAGTTATCGCACAATCAGAATAGAAGAAGTCACTTGCCCAAGCACGATCGAACAGGTCACAATAGAGATGGAAGAATTCATGGACACTTCAAGATCAAGGGTACAGCAGATGTTGAGCGAAAGATTGGGACAATCTTCTTCCGACCAAGGGGAGAGTTAACACATGGCGACCACATGGGTCAACAAGTGCATGATGATACATGACACCAACCCCGAAAGAAGATCGGTATCGTCATAAACTCATTGATTTACGACCCAAGCCAACAATAAGATAAAAATAGATAATAGATACATTACTACCGACGCCGCCGCTGGCAATCACCGTCATCCGAACCTCCGAGGAGAACGAGATGATCAACGACTAGGAGTTCGATTCCTACCGCAGCGTGTACCACACATGATTTGATTACACTTAAGAATATCTTTTTTAATAAAGTAATTTTTAACCATAACCTTGTGTAACAGTTTTAATTAATAAAGTAATTTTTAACCATAACCTTGTGTAAACGTTTTAATTTGATATACCTATTTAGGTATTTATTAAAAGAAGGACCTTCCTATCAACAATTTTGAATGATCAAGGGGATAAGCAAATGTTTACTTTAAATAAGATACAAGACTTTATTTGGATTTTTATTTTTAGAAAAGTACCTATTATGACTTTGTAATTGTACTTACATAAATTTGATGCCTTTGTCTAAGTCTTAAGATGTCTAAATTCTACCAAATCCAATTTTGATATGCCAGAGCAAAGTTTTTAACTTAGGAGTAAGTTTTCTATAAATTTGAAATAAACATAACGTTTTACTACTGTTTTAAAATATACGTACTCGTACGTGCACTTTTGACTACCGAAATGTCGGTCTATGTCTCTTCGTGTAGGAGGTAGAGGCAATTTTAGAACGAATCAGTTCAATTGACAAACCAAGACTATTTAGAATATTTCCTGTATTTTTAAATTTAAAAATGTATGTACCTGTTAAAAAAGCTTGTTTCCAAAATTTGATTTCTCAAAAAAACCTTAATGTTTCAAAATTCTTATTTGAAAATCTTTAGAGCAGTTTACTTTTTAAATTAATTTTGTACACATACAATTTTTCAATTTTAGTAAAATGTATATTTTTGGTATGCAGTTATTTTGAACTAATTAATATACAGTTTCGTAAAAAACTGATGACTCGTTTGGATATATAGAATTTTGAAAAAAATGTACTAATTTTTAAAAAATCCAAAAATAAAGCCAATATAAGAGCTTGTGAAGAAAAAAACAATTGAAATCAGTTGATTTTTCTTGAGAAAACTTAAAAACAAAATAACGTGGGGTACCCTTTTGGAGCAATACAAAAATCTATCGGCTTAAGCAACACATAGATGACTGCCTAAATATAAACCATATTTACATATAATGTTGTTTATGCCCTCTTTAAGGTCCGAGCTTTGTTGTCCACATTAATTTGTAAAAAATGAAGCAAAATGTAGAATTGTTGTAATATAAATAAAAGCCAAAAATTTCATATTAAAAAAGATCCTGGTGTGCGACCCACAATGATAACTTCCCATTTCGTCTGTCGATTTGTCTTGCTTAAAAACTTGTAGATTTTTGTGTTTTGTTAAAAAAAGTTATCAATTGATGAAGTAGTTTTATTTCAAAATCTATTTTAACGAGATTTTTAGTCGAAAACCAATTTTTACCAATTTTAGCAGCATTTCTAAAATAGTTTTTATTTCTTATATAAAAAAATACAAATTGGATGAATTAAATTAATTTGAAGTCAATATCTTCTATTGTTCACGATAAATCGAGAAACGAACATCAATTTTTACCAAATTTGCGTACTATTTTTTGTAGATTTTATTTTTCTATGAAAAAACGGACTATTGGATTCTTTTAAAAAATTACTGAGTGTCGAAAACAATATTTTCTGTGAGATAAAATAACTTTGAAGCCAATATTTTTAATTTTTGAAAAGATGTTTGAGTCGAAAGTAAATTCTTAGAGTCCTTTTTGCATCTTTCTGCATTATTATCTGTATAACAAAATTTATTTGAAGTCGATATGGACGACGAAAAAAACACACGCACGCACAGACATCTCTCTAAAAATCTTTTATTTCGACTCTAGGGACATTGAAACGTCGAGAAATCGGACCGATTACAATAACTTCCTATAGAAATTTAAGAACGCTTAACGCGAATCGGCTTTTACCCTTAATTTCCAAATTTTAGGTCGATCAACCTAATGCCTTGGGGTGAAGGTACTGGCCAGGACGGAATCAGGGGACCCACTTCCACTTCTCTACCATCGAAATGTCATTTTTGATTAAAATCTTGAGTTCGAAATTGTTTACGAATGCAAAACTTGCCTACCTACATAATATGACGCGAGTAAAAAAAATAATTTCAGACCATGATTTTCTAAATTGTGAAATTAAGTCTTAAATTGACTTTAAATATCTGAAGAATCCTTCATCTTAACAAGGTTATAACACCAAGGTTGTGAAATAACATGAGTAATTATCATTGGCATAATTTTGCGTTTAATGTTAACAAATTATTGGTTGGTGAGTGGCACAAAAAAACTTCGAAATCGTATAAAAGAAAATTTCAAATCAATACAAAAAATACCTACTTCGACACTACATTTACGAAACTATACTTACTAATAGCACAGATAAGAAACTATAGTTAAGTTTATATAGTTTCTTATCTGTGCTAATAGTTAATAAGTTAAAAAAACTTTCAATTGGATTTTCCTAAAAGTCACACATCTTAAAATAGACGAGCTGACAAAATTGTATTAAAGGTACCTACAACAACAAACAACGTATATAGGTACATAGGTACCTACCTACCTAAATATAAACTACATTTGTATGTCCTGTAATGTGCCCGCTAAGGTGTATAGTTAACACTTATTTATTTTAAGGGATACCTACAATAAAAGTAGGATTGGAACATAAATAAAAGACACAAATTTCAATTATCAAACTATTTAAATTATTTGGACCAACACAAAGAATGCATTTTTCTTTGTGTTTAAAACTATGTACATATTTATAAATACTGTACTTACATACCTATCAACTAATCTCAAACAAAGTGCAAAGTGTACGGATATTATCAGTGTCCTGATACTAGCATGAATTACCTATGGTATTTCATGAAATACCTGCCTACCTACCAATACCTTTTATATTTAAAATTTGAATTTAAAATCAAACCCACATACAACCTGAAAAAAAATCACCTACCAATTGATATCTATCTACCAAAAAAATCTTTAAAGCTCAAACAAATCTAATCTTCAACTATTGAAGAAAAACTTAATGCCAAATAAAAGCAAAATACCTACCCACCAGCCAAAATATACATAACTATAACCAAACGTATAACTACCATCATATTCTTTTTCTTCACAAGAATCTGCACGAAAAAATCCCATCGTAGCTTTGTATACATAATACAAACCATTTTTCATATACAAAGATAGTACGCAAGGAGAAACAGACTTATGAATGTAAATAAAAACAAAAATCCGTACAAAATACTGAACAGCTGATGTAAGCATACAAAAACTTCATTCATCCCCTTATTAGACACAATATTGAGCCATTGACGTTTTTCATATAAAAATGCATTGATATAAAGAAATTACAAAAACAAATTCATCGACCTTCATATGGCAGCTTAATATATGAAAACATATACAAGGATAGACTCAAATATAATGAAGGAAATTGTGTCGACTTTTTGGTTGCTAAATTAACTGAGCTCCTTATTCTGCTGGCTGCTTATGGGTATGGAAATAATATTTTTCTCTCGCTCCCCCGAAATGTCTCCAATTTCGATTCTACCGCCAACGACGGCATCCGCCTGTACTATGGTTTTCATATACAAAGCTAATAGTACTCACTGGGTGCTCATAAGTCGCATGGTCGTTTGAGCAATGTTCGGTGTCCACTTCTATTTGTAATTATTCAATGATTGTAGTATACATTTCACCTAATAACAAAATGGGTCATATAATTTCATTTTTACATGAAAGGTTATTTCCTTATAGTCAAAGAGGTTCAATAATTTTTAAAACGAATAAACAAACTACCATTAATTTTAGCTGGAGATTTTAATGTAAATTTTGCAAGAGCTGAATCAATGCCAATAATGACATTTCTTCAAAAAGAATTTCAATTGCAAATCAACAACAATCCACGAGAATCTACTACCAAATATGGAACAACAATAGATGCTGTATTTGTGAGATATCTTGATAATGTTTCATCCAATACTTTTGTAACGTACTTTAGTTATCATCGACCAATCGTCACAGTAATACCGGCAAATGAAACATCGAATATAACTATTACTGAAGTGACAGATGAAAATATTTAAATTGTAGACACTTGATATTAATATCGAATTTTTATATCACATGTAAATAAATGTTTATTAAATAAAGTTACCATTTTCTGTAAGAAATTCGTAATACTTCATTTTTTCATTATGCTATATTTAATTCCTGTAATAATATTATCTTTTATGCATATTACTTGTACACACATGATGTTTCATATCTGCCAGGCGTCCCATGACGGCTCATTTTTTTTTTTGACACTTATTCAATTTTTGAGAAAAGAATGAAAGAGGTGTTTCTTCACCCGCATCGTTTAACTGGTAGAGTACCGCTCCTACACCTGTATTTGACGCATCGCATTGGATATAAAATCTTTTTTTGAAATTAGGGTGTGTTAAAGCCGGTGCAGCTGCCAAAGCTTTCTTCAACTCTCCAAATGCCTCCAGAGCTTCATCTGTCATTTTAAATTTAGTATTACTTTTTTTCAGTGTATCCGTGATTGGAGCCGTCAGGGTCGAAAATTCACGGATAAACCTACGGTACCATCCTGCTAAACCAAGCAGTCTGCGAACCTGTTTTGCCGTTTTTGGGATCGGAAAATTCTCGATCGCCTCAACTTTAGCGGGGTCTGTCCTGATGTTCCCACCACCAACGATGAAGCCCAGGTACTTCAATTCCTTGAAACAAAATTTTGACTTCGAAACGTTGATGGTAAGACTAGCTTTGTTGAGGCACGCAGCCACTTCGTCCAGCAGTGCGATGTGAGTCTCGAAATCCGGAGCGATGACTAGCAGATCATCAAGGTAGACGAAGACACGATCCCGTAACCTTGAGGGAATGACCTTGTCCATCAACTGACATAACCTCTGGGCTGCATTGCACAGACCAAAAGGCATGACCGTAAAATGGTACAAAAGCCGACCCGGTATTGTGAAAGCAGTTTTTTCTCTACTCCGCTCTTCCAGCGGTATTTGCCAAAATGCGTCTTTGAGATCGATACTACTTATAAAAATAGTATCACGAAGACGACTGAAGATGCCTTCGAGATTGGGGAGAGGATACGCTTTTTTTTCGTGAGGGCATTCAGCTTTCGTGAGTCCAGGCACAGACGATTTTTCCCGGGTTTCTGTATAAGGACCACTGGCGAACTCCATGGGCTTTCGCTCTCCTCAATAACTCCAAGGCTTAACATACTGTCTATCTCGGCATACATCAGGGTTTGTATTGCTGGGGAGACGGGGTAGTGACGCTGCTTCACTGGGACCGCCTCTCCGGTCTCGATGACGTGCTCGACAAGGGTCGTTTTTCCAAGACCGTACCTGGTATAACAACGGAACTTTTGTCTCACTGCGTCCAATCTGGATTCTTGCTCCGGAGACAATTGGTGAGTATCTGAAGTAACCTTTGCATCTGTTATTTTAATTTCGCTTATAATTCCAGGTGCAAGATTGAATACCCTCCAGAAATCAACGCCAAGATAAAGTTCTTGATCCAGACTAGGTACTAAGAAAAAGGTTATGATTCGTTCTAAGTTTTTATATTCTACTTCTAAGTTTATTTTCCCAATTATTGATTGCGCCTTGCCATCGGCTGTTTTAACATAGACATAAATGGTATAATTTGAACCTTAAGTTCGTTAACTAAATGTTTGCATCCTTTTCCAAGTATACTAACACTTGCTCCACTATCAAGTATACCTAAAATTTCCTTATTAGCTATTTTTACTTTAGCATAAGGCCTGGGATCACCAGAGACATCTATTATAGAAGATAATAAATTGCTTTTTATTTGTTTCCTTAATTTATATCTAAGTCTAGTTTTAAGTATTTTATTTTTAACTTTGCCTCTGAAAATTCTTTCTTTAGCTTCGTTATATTCTCTAATCCTAATATGTAAGGGTTTTACATAGCTAAGCTTATTATTGTATTTCTTATTACTAAAGTCTTCATCTGCCTCTTTTGCAGTTCTCTCCAAAATAATAACTCTCTTTTCATTACTATCTTTCTTTGATTCGTTTTCTACTAAATTTGGGGATTCGATAATTCGGGTTGTTGTTTCCAACGCGATTCCCCCGTTGGAATCACGTTCTTCTGTCCGTTTTTCTGTTTACACTTAGGACAATTCGCAACTATAAAATTTTCTTCTCCACACTTGAAGCAGAAGATATTTTGCTTCGGAGATGGACAGTCCCAATATAAATGTCCCGCTACCTTACAGTTCCAACATGTAAGAACTTTATTAGGTGGTCTAGGCCGATTGTTGTTAATATATTGCATAGCTGCGATATTATCTTCATAGTGTATCTGAACATTGTCATCATAAAATATTTCGTTGGCATGTACTCTAGGAGCTGGCCTAAATTGTCTATTCGAATGAGAACTGTGTATAGGGAAAGTATTTTCTTCTTCCTTACACACAAACCTAAGTTGATCGAGAGAGAAAATTGACATTGGGTAAACCAAAGGACCAATCCTATCATTGAGATTACCTTTTACCATCTTGATCAATTCACTATCTGGTAACGATATTTTTGATTGTGATTTTATTTTCATAATAGCAGCAAAATACTTATCACAAGATTCAGATAAACCTTGTTTTCTATCCGACAATTCTCTTAATATTTGGTAATCTGACTTACAACTTCTATAATGAAGCAATAATGCTTCAGGCATTGATGGCCAATCTGGTTGGTGATTGGTTTTATGAAATTGATAATACCAGGTTGCGGCATCACCTGTAAGTGTGAGATGAAGTTGTTTAAGAATTTCAGACCAAGGACAATTATATTGTTTTTGCAATGTCTCAAGCCGGAAGATAAAGTCTTCAACAGACAAGTTCTCTAGTATACCATCAAACTTCAAATTCCATCTATCAATTTTTATAACATCTTTATAACTTCTATTATAATAGTTATTGTTCGTTGCCATAGGACTTTGTTGAGAACCGATCAGATTTCCGATTTCAGGATTATAAGATGGGAATTGAACTTGAGGTTGCACTACGAGATTGGGTATTAAACCTTGAATAGGCTTGAATGCGAAGGATGTTTGCGAAACCGCCGGAATGTTGGTGAGCTGAAAATTTTGAGTCGGTATCTGACTCTGTTGTTGAGGGTAATTGAGATTTTGAGGAAATTGTTGCTGTTGTATCGGAGAAATAGTAGGTGGAGGTGGTTTTAAGGCAGGATTATTAAATTGTTCAGGTGGGAAACTATTGCTGGATTGCTGTTGTTGGAATTGTTGGTTTTGAAGGTGATTTTTCTGGAATTGATCGTTATTGTAATTTGGTTGTTGCGTATTAATGTAATTTTGTTGATGGGGATTATTGAAATTCTGGAATGTTTGTTGTTGGAAGGGATTATTTTGATAAACTTGTTGTTGGCTATTCGGATTTGCATTATTATGATGGGGTTGTGAATTTTGTTGAAGGTATTTTGTATTTTGTTTTGTTTGTTGAGTTTTAGATTTTTGGTGTTGGGGATTCGGCTCTGGTTCCTTTTTATTTCCGGTAGGGTTTTGGAAGGTCTTAATAGGGGGTTCTTCTCTTCTTAAAGGAAGAGTTGCCTTATTGATATCGCTAAGAAATTCTAAAAATCAGATTTAACAGTTTTCTGGACACTTTCGGAAATGCTCGAACTTATTGTTCGCGAATAAGACTTGAAAGCATTCACTAGAGTATAATTAATGTATGCTTTTAAATCACTAGGCACTGAGCTAAATTCTCCAGTCTCAGTATTTGAATTTGTGTTCCCTTTTTCGGGAATATGAGTATTTCGAATCGTTTGGATACTATGATCCGACTCTACGAAATCTGCACCTAAGTCGCTTAGACTACTATAGGTAGGAGCTCTTACTGAATTTGACTCCGATGAGGTATTTAGCGGTCCAATACCGGACGTATCATTTAAGAGATTATCATCTATATCTCGTGGTTGTGATTGTTCTAGCAATGGTTCCATATTTTGAACTGAATTTTCCACTTGACTAACGCTTGCTTGTGGTGTTCGAGCAATGAGCGGACGGGAATGTAAAGCATCATCCATGTCAACCAAACCTGGATTTTGACTGGTGACTTGAGCGGTTGTAAAGAGGGGTACTTCGGTAGATTGAAGACGACCTAACTCACTTCGGCTTGCGCTATTATTGTTATTGCTAACACTTGGAACAGATGTGTTGAGTGGAACTCTCGGACTTAGTCCAGTAAGTAACAGTTCTTGACCGCTTGGGTTTAACCTAGCCGATTCTCTAGTACCTTTCTTTTTGATTGTAGAAGACATTTTTTTTTATAGTTGTTAAAATTCGAAATGTATGTTTATATATGTATATATGTATGTTTATTTTAAAATCAATTGTTTTTGTGTGATGATTTTAACTAAAATTGAACTAAATTACGAACAAATTTAAGAA
This sequence comes from Eupeodes latifasciatus, assembly GCA_920104205.1. Lineage (NCBI taxonomy): Eukaryota > Metazoa > Arthropoda > Insecta > Diptera > Syrphidae > Eupeodes > Eupeodes latifasciatus. The sequence goes on from OV049924.1 coordinate 224,325,177, forward strand.
TTTGTAACGTAAATATTATAAATTTGAAAAATAAAAAAAAATGATTTCGAATTAACGAAACAGATGTAATGAAACAAAAATATGAAAATGTAATGAAGATGTTGTAAATACCTAAGAATTAAAAAGTTTTAAAAGAAATAATAAATTAATTAATGTCAACCAAAGAAAAATATAAAACAAAAGAAATGTAATGATTAAATAAATAATCAAACCAAATGAAGAAATAACGAAATGAAAAGAAAATTGTTCAAACAAAAAAAAATTATTTAAAATAGAAAAAAAACTAAGTAACAATCTAAAATAATTGTATAATCTGTTATTACATATATCAATACTATATAATAACAAACAATCGAAAGGAAAAATAAAAAGATATTTGTTTTCAAAAAAAAAAAACAAAGATTTTTATGTTTTCGAATACAATGTCAAAAACAAAACAAAAAAATAACAAAAAAAATAAAGAAAGTTTAAGTAAAGAAAAACAAGGCAATAATCGAAAATTATTGTTCATCTGTTATGTCCTTAACTTTATTGTACAAAAACAATAACAATAATGAATCGAATAGTAGAGAAAAAAAATTATTTTCTAAAAAAAATAAAGTTTTTCGAATGTTTTCGAATGCTCGATTTCAAAAAAAAAACAAGACAAAAATAAATAAAGATCATCTATATCTATATGGTGAGCCCATAAATATAATTTAGACCAAAAGTATGAAAAAGTACTCAAAAAAAGTTATTAGATTTAAGTAATCTTATTTACTTTAATAAATAAAAAAAATGTTTTTGAAAATGTTGTTTTTTTTAATTGGATGTGATTTCATATGTCATTTCGGGGATGCTTCAGGTGACTGATTCGGTGGTGAAAGTTTTTGTCGGATACGGTGAGCTGAAACGACGGTGGTAATATGGGATTTTCGAAAACTGTCGGACGGACAAATGTTGAAGGTTTTCCCTCTTAGTGGTAAGTAGGTACATAAAATAGAAACGAGAGACAAAAATTTTCGTTGCTATCCAATTGTATTCGCAATTCTATAATGGCCTGTGACCTTAAATAGAAGACATAATACAACTAGATAAACACACACACAAAAAGAGTAAAAAGTATTTGTGCTACTGTGCGACATTACGTCACCAACTACAGGTCACAAAACTTTGAAAGAGAACAAGACGATTGATCGAAAAAAAAAATGAGAAGATAGAAAAGTAAAGATTTTTTTTAACATTTAAGGATGGGTATCGACAATCGAAAACAAAAGGTTAATTGTTGTTGTTATCATCCTCTTGTTGGCTCGTCGCAAGTGAAAGTGGTATGTTGCAAAAATGAACTTTCCCCCATCACGACATACGAGTTTCTTAAGACAATAACAAAAACAATTTGGAATGCTAATAATGGGAATAAAGGTAAACAAAAACAAAGACTAACGTTGTGGGCGCCATTTGTAATAAGATGGTTTTTCAAATCAGAAAGATTTTTGTGTCCTATGCTTGCGGGCTGGCATGCTAGATTATGCACGGCCGTTAGCTCGCCGGAAATGGTGTAGGATCTTGCCCACAAGCATAAACCGCATCTCATCACATTTAAACATATATCATGCCAAAATAAGATTTCTTCAAAAAAAAAAAGAAAAGTAATAAATCGGACGGACATTACCACTAGAGGGTGCCGCGGTGTTTTTCGGCTTGGCCTATCCCACCCTACCTTAGAAGTCGTCGGCCGTAGTTTGACTCCCCCTTTACCAAAAGACTCACCTCATTCACCGCTCACTTACCGAATCTTCACGTCACCGTCAGCATCCCCTGTAAATAAATGACTAGCAAGCCATCAAGCGGTTCGCTTGACCAATAATAAAAAAAGTCTTATTCATTTTACAATGTTTACAAAATAAACTTTATTAAGGTATAGTTTCCAAATTAGGTTCATTCATAGTTTTTTTTTTTTTTGAATTATAAATTTTAAATAAAGGGTGTCCCAAAATTAACGCAAGATTTGAATTAGATAGAAAACGCCGTTTTTAGTCTTTTGATAGTTATATTTTTATTGACTCGTAAAGTACATAGGATAGGGTTATGTATGGAATAACACATCGGACAAATGGCCTCCACGGCTTTGCATGCACATGCGCACTCTTTTGTTGAAATTTTCCATGACCATTCTGCATAAATGTGGCTGAATTTCGTTGATGCAGCGTTGAATCTCCTAAATCAGCGTTGAATCTCCTAAATCACACGATCTAGGAGGCCAATTTTGATCACCGAAACGAGAGAGTACACGACCTGGAAATGTCTCATGCAGTAATTGCAGAAAGAACTGTGTAATCATGTCGCGATATCGAGCACCAGTAACAGTCACTGCTTGACCACGCGTTGTGGATGCATTTGTTTTTCGACAATCACATGTGGGTTCTCCGAACCCCAAATGCGGCAATTTTGGCGATTGACAAACCCATCAAGATGAAAATGTGCTTCATCGCTTAGGATGATTTTGCTCGAAAAATCAGGGTCCATTTATTGATGTTCAATAATCCATTCAACGAACTCTCTTCTCTGTCCATGGTCATTAGGCTTCAATTGTTGTGTTAATTGAATTTTGTAAGCATGAAGACACAGATCTTTGGTGAGTATACGCTGTAGAGAGGTTCTTGAAATTTGCAATTCTTGTCCACGACGTCGAATTGAGGTTCCTGGATTGTCAGCAACACTCTCATGCACTGCTTCGACATTCACAATGAACGGCTTGTTTTTGGACGACCAGTGTGTTTGGCGTCTCCAACGGATCCAGTCTCCATGAATTTTTCAATTAATCTCTTCACAGTTGACGAAGTTAAAACACTATTCCGACCATATTTTGTATGAAATTTTCGAACTGCATCCGCCAAGCTTTCACTATTTTTGAAATATTCTTTAATAATGAAGACACGTTGTTCTATCGTGTAACGCTCCATTTTTAATAACCCTATACTGTTAGCTGTCAAATTGCTTTTTTTTTCAGGGTTGCCAACACTTCACTGCACAAATGGCGGCAAATTCAAATCTTGCGTTAATTTTGGGACACCCTTTATATATACATTGAACAAATTAATAACGCCTTGTGGCGAGGAATTATAACTAGTTGTTATAAGAATTAACAACTTACACAATAAAAATATTCTCTTTATATGTATATATATATATATATATATATATATATATATATATATATATATATTTATATATCGGGTGATTTTTTAAGAGCTTGAGAACTTTTTTTTTAAAAAAAACGCATAAAATTTGCAAAATCTCATCGATTTTTTATTTGAAACGTTAGATTGGTCCATGACATTTACTTTTTGAATATAATTTCATTTAAATGTTGACCGCGGCTGCGTCTTAGGTGGTCCATTCGGAAAGTCCAATTTTGGGTAACTTTTTCGAGCATTTCGGCCGGAATAGCCCGAATTTCTTCGGAAATGTTGTCTTCCAAAGCTGGAATAGTTGCTGGCTTATTTGTGTAGACTTTAGACTTGACGTAGCCTCACAAAAAATAGTCTAAAGGCGTCAAATCGCATGATCTTGGTGGCCAACTTACCGGTCCATTCCTTGAGATGAATTGTTCTCCGAAGTTTTCCCTCAAAATGGCCATAGAATCGCGAGCTGTGTGGCATGTAGCGCCATCTTGTTGAAACCACATGTCAACCAAGTTCAGTTCTTCCATTTTTGGCAACAAAAAGTTTGTTAGCATTGAACGATAGCGATCGCCATTCACCGTAACGTTGCGTCCAACAGCATCTTTGAAAAAATACGGTCCAATGATTCCACCAGCGTACAAACCACACCAAACAGTGCATTTTTCGGGATGCATGGGCAGTTCTTGAACGGCTTCTGGTTGCTCTTCACTCCAAATGCGGCAATTTTGCTTATTTACGTAGCCATTCAACCAGAAATGAGCCTCATCGCTGAACAAAATTTGTCGATAAACACATTTCGAACCGAACACTGATTTTGGTAATAAAATTCAATGATTTGCAAGCGTTGCTCGTTAGTAAGTCTATTCATGATGAAATGTCAAAGCATACTGAGCATCTTTCTCTTTGACACCATGTCTAAATTCCCGCGTGATCTGTCAAATACTAATGCATGAAAATCCTAACCTCAAAAAAATCACCCATTATATTATAATATATATATTTATATATGTATAATTTCTTTATTTATATGTAATTATAAATTTTGCTTCCCTTTTCTTTTTGTTGTGTTTTATTTTTCTCTCCCTTTACTGACCTAGGAACACTCAAAGGGTGAACTGGCTACCCTACCTAAAATGAGCTCACTTTTGGCGAGAAGGAATCCGATCCCGAGATCCTATTTTATGAATATATGATAAAAAGGGAAATAAACTTTATTCCACCTCAAATTAATTGGGCGTAATTATTTAAATTCTAACCAATTCCTCAAAACCAGGAGTTTTACAAATTAAATTAACCATTAAATTCACAAGAAACAACAAAAAAAACACTGAACCTAATTTCTTTAGGTCGATGGAGAAATAGAGTTTGTGGTTAACCTTCTGGTGACCTTTTAATTTGATAGGTTATCTTGTCTCAGGTTTCCTCTGTCGGGAATATCCGAGGCTCATTGATTGTGAGAACAAAAATCGGATCGGCGATCACCACTACCTCTTGACGGTAGCAGGTCGTTGCAAACCGACTTGGTGATCGCCTGAAGAATAAGTTCCTATAGGCAAACAAAAGTCGGTGTTAAATCGAACACTTTATACTGAGTATATAGATATTCTAATATAGGCACAATATATTTTAAACACTTATTCAATCTTATATTGTAGGACTCACCGAGTAATTATCTTGGTTTTTCTTTTTTTTCCCCTTAAGTAATCTTGTCCCTCTTTTGTTTTGTGTTTGGTTTTATCCATTTCTTAATCCTTATATTTCTAGATATGGTTAATTTCGTCAACTGGTACCACCGTTGTGCGCCCCCACTATATTGCCTTACACTTTTTACAGGAAAATTAAATTAATTTAGTTAAGAAATTCCGTCTACTATTTTTCAAAACAGTTACCTCAATTTTTAAAATATCTTGGCTTAAGATAACTGCCCTTTATTTTGAGCAAAGCAAACAATTTTTTTTTAATTTAAATTGAATTAAAAAAAGGAAAAGAAACGGATGTACATAGGTACTAAGATTTAACTTTGTCGGTTCGACTGGTTGGCGCACTATGAATCGGCAACTTTTTATTTTTTTTGGCTAACCCTTTTTTTTTCATTTCTCCCCAGTTCCGTTTATTTGCCAAAGCGGTTAAATCATCCTATTAAATCTTCCAATCACCGAAGTATATAATTCCATTGACATACTATACATGGACTGCTAGTAGCCAACTTCACGATGGTTCCACTTTTAACGGACAAAACACTAGCGCAAAGAGCACTATGCGGAAAAATTGTGTAACATTTATGACACTTGACATTTTACCTTCTTTCTTTTTTTCTCACATGTTTGTTTATTTTGTGTTGTATTTTGTGAAAACAAGTTAGTAGTGATAAATTACAATTAAAATAAAAAGAAAAGAAATACCTAGGATATTAAAACAAGAAATAGTGTTTAAAAAAATATATAAAAATGAAAAAATGTTCAATTCTAGGATGCATTTCGCATCAATTGAACAGATATGTGGCTTTGTTTTTGTCAGTATATTTTTAAGGAATTTATGATCCTAGCTAAAATCATGTTTTTTTACCACTATTTAGACTGGTTCGTAAAGGCGTAATCAGAGAAGACTGGAAACGAGCTATTGAATCCCTCAATGGCCAGGTGATAGATTCAAGTCGACCGCTCCAGAACTTTTTAATCTGTGATCTTCACTTCGAAACAAAATTTATTAAAACGCTTGGGACTAACAAACGTCTCACAGAGGATGCAGTTCCAACTCTCTTCCCTAGCATTTATAACATGGTGGAACAAATGTAAGATTAATCATTTATTCAAAACAAATTCAACCTAAAATTGTCTAATTACAGAAAAGAAAAAGTTCAAGACGATCAGATAGATAACTTTGACGAAGCTTGTTGCAGGATGGAACAGATGTAATATAATTCAGTTTTCATTACAAATTCTACATAATTTTTTACTTTTAGGATTGAACCACCAATCGATGAAGTTCAAGATCATCCAACTGATGACTTTGCAGAAGCACCCATCAAAAACGAGCAAACTGCAAATAACTTTGATGAAAGGTACTTTTTATATCTGGAAATTTATATAAAAATCCAGACTGGAACAATGTTGATGCTATTGTATAAAACACTCCGAATATAGTTAGTTATTCCCGCTTTATTAGTAGTAGTAGTAGTATTAACACCCGTCTGTTCACGGTGGCGGCGGCGTTTGCGAGCCTAGTAGTAACTAGTAACATAGTATAAGTAATGGTAGAGCGGAATGTATAGGGAAAAATGTTAACAAAAAAAATATTTGAAATCACTATACATACCGCTTCGTCATTTCAAAACTATTCACTTAATTTTAGTAATTTAAATGGTTATAATATCATATATAGGTTTACTAACTTACTCTGGAAGCTATTTTAATTTTAATCAATGTATATGTATATATTTATTGTTATATAAAAAGAAACTTGAAATTAAATGAGAAAAAAAATTTAACCATATACAAAAAAAATGCCTTTTGATTGTTTTTATTTACTTCTATTGAATACTATTCGCAGATAACGTTCTGAAGGATGAAGGTAGGTATTTAGATACTAGATGAATTTTAGAATTAATAGCAAAACTACAAAACATTAATAATAACATTGCTATAATATATTTCTTTTCCATTAACAATATTTATTTTAATTAATTTACGACCTTATCAAATGTCCATTTTTGTCTAATCCAACAGTACCTGTTGCTACAAGTCTCAAAGCTTGTGGAAAAGCATAGTGTTCGGCTTTAAGAATTCTCTGTGTCAATGTTACTGCTGTATCCTCAGGTAGTATTGGAACGCTTTCTTGGACAGTTATTGGTCCTGTATCGACACCCTCTTTTAAAAATTTAAATTAGTCAAACAATAAAAAATCGAGGTGCAGTCTTATTCTTACCTCATCGATAAAATGAACCGTGCATCCAGATTAAAAGTCACCGGCATCAATTGCTTTTTGTTGAACATGCAAGCCTGTATGTTTCGGCAACAGAGATGGGTGTATGTTTATTAGTTTTCCCTTCCATTTCTTAACAAAACCCATACCTGCTTGACGTTGGTTAACAATACAATTTAAGACTTCTCTAAAGTGTGTGATAAGCAAAGCTTTTTTTTTTTAACCATAACCGAACCCAAACAAGTATTTGCTAGATAATATATCATTGACAATGAACACCTTAGAACAGCAAATAACCCAATTTTGAATTTTAAAGGTTATTTATGACTTAAAAGTCATGCTGTGTGAATCTAAAGAAAACAAATTTACTTGTATGATTGCTTGTGCAAAACATGATTTGAGGTATTTTTTTCATGAATCATGATAGTAAAAGAATTTATTAGTTTCTCGCAAATGAGATGAAGCTCATAACAAAAGAAATTATTCGGCTAACAGTCAATGCCGCTTATAAAAAAAACACCTTTATTTATCTTAGTTATACAGGTGTGTAAAGTTTCTTGTTTAATGGGTTTGTTAAAAGGGTTTTATAACAAGAGGTTTAATTTTAAACAGTCCGTTATATGGGTAGGCAATCATCAAAATTTTCAACCACGACTTGAGGAGTATTGGCAGATTTTTTGACTACCATTCCGATTTTCGTTGCTAGTGAGTGAAACGCAGGAGTTGCAAAAGATCTGCTTCATATTCTGGATCTACAACTAGAATCATTCCAATTCTACAATTGTAAGTGCGCAACATCTCGTAACTTGTTACGCGGCCCTTAGCTGCTATCCACGCAAAACTGGTGGTATCACAAATGATTTTGCACAGATACGAACACCAAGATCTTTGGTGAGTATCCGAGGAATGTTTTCGATGAAACCGCCACCTGTTATATGTGCCAAGGCTTTTATTATGCCCTTTGAGAGAAGGGGAGCTTTAGCATTCACGTAAATCTCCGTTGGAGCTAATAATTCTTCACCTAAAATGAGTAAAAAGATAAAGATATACTCTCAATAGTTTAGTTTTTTATATGGATTCCTCTTTACCAAAAGTCTTTCCACTAAATGGTGCGATGTCAAAAAAGGTTACTCCAGCAACTTTCATTACTTCATGAACTAAACTAAAACCATTGCTATGAACCCCACTAGACGGTAAACCAATAATAGAATGTCCTTCGCATTCCTTCTTGGAAGGATTCGATCACTTTCTGCAATTCCAAGCGAGAATTCAGCGAGATCGTATGCATTGGGTTCGTATAGAAGGGGAACTTCAACAGAATGTATGTCTGAAATAAGAAAAAAGATTTAAAAACCATGGTTCTGCAGTAGTGGCCATAACTCCATTGGATTCGTTAAGGTACACATCGCCACCAGCAAAACCACCTCCACCACCTCCGGTATTACAGCCTCCACCCCCACCACCAAAACCACCTTGGCCATGGTTATTTACTGGGCCATTATGGCTCTCCTGTCCTTCAGCGTAACAAGAAAGCCCTCCACGACCGCCTTGCAATAGAGCGGCTCCATATCGAGGGCTAAGTGCTGTGTCTTCTTTTGCTCTCCAACCACCACCGGGACCGGCTGTTTTTTGGCTTATACTTTCTCCGTGTATTTGTCCTGATGCACCTGGTCTTGCTGGATTTGGTGGCTGTCCATGTTGGAAATCTTCGTCAATATATCTTCCGATTCCAAGACCTCCACCGCCACCAGCGGCAATCAATGGTACTGCCTCATTTTTGGCGGAGTTTAACTGTAATTTAAAACAACATAATTTAAAGCCTCTTGAAGTAAAATGGGCTGATTAAAGTCAACTTACCAGAAACACAAAAGATCCACCTCCACCTCCCCCGGCTCCATTTTCAATGACTATGTTCTTCACCATATACGCTTTAGAATTAAAGCTGTATCTACTTAAATCATCGTTTATCTCACTATCGGACCGACAACCCTCATCTTTGAAATTCAACGATTTTATGCAAGCGTTTTCACCTTGTTGTCCAACCAATATGTACAGCTCTTCATTTTTATGCAGTTCTAGAACTGACACAGCCATTGCACCTCTTGAAGATCCAACTCCCCCTGAACCTAGCCCTCCACTAGCACCCTTAGCAATAATTCTATAATAAAATTAAAGGATTAACCTCTTCAAATAAAAGATAATAATTTTGTTTACACTTACGTGTAATGACCTTCGTTTGGAACCTTCCATTTCTGCATGCCTTTGTATGTGCTTTGATCTTCTATAACTCGAACTTCTTTTAAAACATGTGACTTATTATGTTGTTTGTAAAACGCTTCGCATTGTGAAGCTGTCGGTCCTATCATACCCCGTGTATCGCAGGTAGTAAGTTCCATATCTGAAAATAATCGTGCTTAGTAGATAGTCCTACAATTATTTTTAAAAATAATTTAAATTTTTACAGGGCTTATATTCAAAATCTGTATGCGATGGACTTTTCATATTGTACCGCACGTCCCAATAGTCGTAACCATTTAAATGCTCCTTCGGTATATTAAGGCCAAAACATTCTGGGCTTAAGGAAAAATCATCCATTGCAACATCCGAAAAAATCCTCATACCCATTCGAGCTTCAAATTGGAGATAGTATCTAAAAAAGGCAAACAATGTTAATTTTATGTTGCTATATGTATTTAAGGGTTAATAACTTACTTTGAAGTTATGTTTGGGAGAACATATTCTGATCGCAACCAATCTATGCCTTGATTTTTTGTACTCCACCAAAGAGTCGTTGTTATGTTTTCCTTCTCCTTCATTTCAACTACGGAAAGGTTTATGCTTCCAGGATTTTTACCAAACTGATGAATATAAAACCGAACAACGCAGGAGTTACGATATGGTGAATTGGCATCACCATGAACCATAGGTGGTGGGTTGAAAGTCTTACTAATCATGATGGCATTACTAGCAAAACCTATAAGTGATCCTTTTTCTGAATTGTTTATGTGTTGATTCATATCGACTAGCATGTAATATCCGGTTGAGTTGAGTAAATGCTGATAGGTGTGATCGCTATCTGGTCCAGTGTCATGTGTTGGTGATGATCCTGTGTAACGCAATGACAATGATGCAGATGGACCTAAATTAATAAGTAATACCAACTGTTGAATTAAGTTTTGTTTCTTGGGATATTTTAATTTTAGTTCCACAGCCATCTGTACCCATTATCAATATTGGGTCTTTAAAAGTCTTGCGAAATCGTGTAAGTCGTTTACCTCCGTGTTGTAAACAATTCAGCTTTTTGCAATCTCTTGCTCTTATCTGCTTCAATGTCAGTGCCACGCATTTGAATACTTCAATTAAGTTTTCTTTATTATTCTTTGATTTAAATTCATTGTTCAGAGCTAATCCATAATTTAAGATTTTACTTGTTCTGGTAGATTTTATGGCACTGATTTTGCCAATCAAACTGGCGCATGAGATTTTCTGCCATTCAGTGCATTCTTTGGATACAACGAAAACCATTCCAAAGCCACAGTTAAAGTTTTTCAATAGGGTATTTTCACATATTTCCAGCTGTGATGTGAGCTATCCATAAACTTCATTCACGAGGTCAATTGCCATCACGCTGCAACAGCACCAGCACCAGCAACAGCAACAACAGTAGCAGAATCAGCAGCAGCATGGCAGTGGAGCGCTATTGCGAGCGCACGCGTTTAAAGTAAACTCCTCTGCGTTTACGTTTGAGCTGCGCATATGTACGTATGTATGTATGTATAGCTTTGTGGCTAAAAGATAAACAAATGTTTTAAGTTAAAATGTACTCTTTTGTTAAGTGAGGCGAGGGCTTCGGTTTAATTAGCCTTCACTGGTAGTTTCGTAGAGATACATACCTATACCCGGCCGTTCCGTTGTGTTAATTAGAGGTGGTTAGAAGTTGTGTGGTAGTTTTTACTGTGAATTGAAATTTAAAATGTTTTATTTTGAAAAATATACATAAATTAAACAAAATACTCACAGCGCAAATCCAGCTTCTGCTTCATTTTTGCACGAACTGTCAAAATAACAAAAAAAAAAAAACATGGCATCGTTTGTCTTCAACAAATTATGCTAGATGTCGATACTTTCTATGTCGGAAAAAGCTAAAAAAAACTAAATAAAAACAGATGTCGCTAAAAATTTCATAACTTTTTTTGCCACTGTCCCTGAAAGGGCTAGTGTAGCTAATTTGAAGTGGAACCATTTAAATTCAAATTTTGTATGGAAAATTCACACCACTAGCAGTCCATGTATAGTATGTCAATGTATAATTCTTATTCCTACCGTTCAAACACCAGATATTGAACGCGTTCAGTTCTCCGAAAATAACCGGTTGGAAAGGAAGGAAGTTATCGATAAATTTGATTAACAATTTTATAGAATGATTACTTCTATATAATTCCTCATCATGATAATGTTTTAGGATTGTTAGAATCAATTATTCTCTAACGATTTCTCTTCAAAAGATGAAAATTGCAAGCAACTTTGGCAAGCAGAGCATTTAGACAAACATCATTTGATGATATAACTTCCAATGGTTGGATTTTCCGATTTTCTGAGCGCTTTCCATTCTAAGTGGCCATCATGGATTTGGACAGAGTAAGTCCACCGCTCATGCGTAACGAGAGAAAAGAGATAAGCTATAATAGGCATCAACTGTCAAGTCTCAACAAAATTAAAGTAAACAAACAATAACAAACAAGAAAACTAGCTGCGTGGAATTTGCAGTGTATGCATTTTTATTTCTGGATTATTCAGATAAGTATTTTGAAAAACCTTTTAATTTGAATTTAATTCTTTTTTCTTGTTTGCATATTTAGGAAACAATCCAATCCGAGAAGGTTCGGAGGCATTGGCAGCAGATCACGAGGATTTCTACAGTAAGGTAAAGTTTTATACATAGGTATGAAATTATTTCCTTTATAAAGCTGTTTTGTTTAATCTTTCAGGTGTTCACAACAGCATACAAAAGATATCAGGAAATAAGTCGGACAGCTTGATTTGGAAAAACAAAGAAGGTAGAGATAAACAAAAAAAAAAGAAGGAAAAGAAGACATTGTAAGCAGAAACGAATCCCGGCTAGTTCAGCCTGAACATGAGACTCAAAATGTAGAAAGTTCCACTTTTCGGTCGACGGTCAACCGTTTCCATTCTTGAACTTTTATGCACCAGGGGTTGTAAAGAGTTCAAGTTTTGTAGAAACCTCGAATTGTAAAATGTCGCTGACCAAATGTCAACATAAATCTGTTTGTGGCCGGTGAAACATAGTACAACATTTTTTTCCCAGCTACAGACAGAATGCACTATTTAAATCATGTGTCTCAAAAATATTGTAGTACTTCACCAGTTTGTTTAATTTTCCTAAGTTTCAAAAGAATTCTCATGTTCACACTCTACATGTAATCTCAGAACAACTCAGACATACAAATGAACATGCCTAGTCAAATATTATAGCAACAGCGATGTGCGATAATAGAACGGAAATCAAAAGAGAAAGAAAAGATCCAGAAAATTCGATAGTCAAAAAGTTTGTGAATCTCGGCGAGCGTGGTCTGGTCAGCAAGCAACGATTTTATTTTGCAATTAATTTTACGACAGAGTGTGAAGATCCGATTGCTGCAATCGAAGTTCCACTAGCCTGGTACCACGTGCACCACAGTGTTCGCGACCACCAAACCTCCACCAAATCGTTGCCGTCGTTCGCACTAGGTTGCTGCCACACAAAACCACCACCATATCGTCGTTGCCTCGTCGTCGTCGTCCGCAAAACACCGAAGTGTATGTGCATACTCGACCAAAATCAATCCTCGGGCTGTGAAGATCCGATTGCCTGCAATCGAAGTTACACAAAGCCTTGCACCACGTGCACCACAGTGTTTACTACCACACAAAACCACCACCAAATCGTTGCCGTCGTTCGCACAGTTGACTGTCGCACCAAATCCACCACCAAATCATTGCCGTCTCGTCCGCAAAATACCGAAGTGTCCTCGTACCATCGACAGAAGTCAATCGTCAGGCTGTGAAGATCCGATTGCCTGCAATCGAAGTACCGCATAAGTCCAACATCATCTAAGTAGTACAACTTCTACTTTAATGAATTGCTACCGTTCATCGCGCTGTAGCTTATCACCTCAACGATCATCGTGGGATCTATTTCCTCCTTATCTAAGTATCTAGTGCTATATGTAGTTCTTAACAATTTTTTTTGTAAATAAATGAAATTAGTAGACGACCTAACCAACACCACTTGTAAACCCATTTCAATTAAAGTCATTCTCTTTTTTTTTTTGTAATAATCAGTTTAGAGAAACACAACACAACACCACAAGGAAAGAATGCGGTGCACCTCATCTTCACCTTCTTGGAAAAGCCCCGAATGTAAAGTGGTTGAAGATATACCCGGTACAGTATCCCATAATGGGTAAGTCGATTGTTAAAAGAAAATGATATATTTTGAAATGGAGTTGTAGTTGTTATTGGTCATTTTAGTCGAAAATTATAATACGCTGGTTTCATACTATTTTCTAATATTATTTATAATTATAATACGCTGGTTTCATACTATTTTCTAATATTATTTATAATTATAAAACGCTGGTTTCATACTAAATTTTTTTTTAAACGTTTTGTAAATACAATCTGGATTCATATGTAAATACTTTAATACGATTGTTTTACTGACCAAAGAAATATTTACTCTCCCCTGAAGTTCATGTTTGTTGTTCTCGAGGGGCATGTCGTGTGAGCAGCAGATTTCTTTTCATTTTCGGTAGATATGATGTCTTGTTAAGATGTAGTTGAGGGATGGCTAGGGTTAGAAGAGAATAGTAGGGATTGAATATACTGGCGCGTATGTGAATTAGCGATCGCATGCGTTTGGTAAAGGGGTCATTGTTAATCCGAGCGTAGCAGTGGCGTAGGTTGTAAGGGAAGGGAAAGCTCAGAGAGGGAAATGCCAGCTAGTAAATCCTCTCACTAAATATTTGCGTCAGAAAGGACTGTGAAGCAAAATTCGGGCCGTAGAAGAAGATTTGAGTTTAGGTTAGACGTATTCAGGCTTTTAGAAAAAAAAAATGTAACCCATGTCTAGGAGAGGTAGCAAGAACCCTCACCATCCGTGGAGCTAGCGGGAAAGGGATTAAGCCTGAGCTGCATGCGCCTAGACACCCTCTTGTCAGATTGCCCGGTTCGGCCTAAGGATCCTGTGACATAGGTCAGAAGGGTGATGAGAGGTTGTCGAAACCGGCTTCCGGTAAAATGTAAGATTTAGGCTGGGGACGTTCGTTACAATATTTTTAAAATATTTTTATTTCCGTTGACTTTAAACATCCTCAAAAATGTATTTCATTCAAAAATTCTAAAGCATCAGATAGAGGGGTCAAGTTCTTTTAGTCCGATCATTAACATGATGCTATCGATGCATCAGGGTTTTGATATACCAATGCGATTATCATAATCGTAAATTTTAATTGTTGACATCTATCCTGATGACTTTTAACATCCTTTAAATTTATTGAAAGTGTGCTACGAAAATCAAAGGGTCTCTGAAAATGTGTGGATTGTAATGGTCTGCATACAAATACTTGTGTTTGTATGTGTATTTTTTTCCCCTCTTTTTTTTTGTATAAATACTTTGAGCATTATCATCATAATCATCAGTTTATAGCAAACATAGAAGCAACATGAATCATCAGGACGCAAAAATTACACAACAGATGGAAGAGTGGTTAAGAAAATATGGCTGCCAATGCTGGGAGTTCCAGCAGCTTCAGGATGTCGCTTGGGAGGAGGTTGGTAGTGTGGATACTACCAACATTTACAGCCTTGTGGCAGTGGCCCACCTGCCGTATTCATTACAAATAAAAGCATCTAAAGGGGGGTTTGATGTAAGCCCCCTACCAGCAATAATACCTTTTTTTGTTAAATATTAAAATCTAAAATTAAAAATAAATAAATATCGTAAAAAAAAAACAAATGTGTCTTTTAATCAAACTCTTCTGAAATTCTCTTGCATTGTATATAATTCTAACCAGCACAACCAACAGAGGTAAGTATTTTGGAATGCTAGTTCTTATTTGATCTTAAGCATATGACCATCCTATTAAGAATATGTTTATCCAATGCACTGTAAACACACAACACACACACAACACAGGCTTATCTAACAGCGACGGAGGGGGAAAGCGTACAACAAAATCAAAATCTGCCAAGGGCCAAGTTTTAATTGTACTTCAGATCGTCAGAAATCAGTCAAGCCTTATTATTTAGAACATCTTGTTTCTGTTTGAGCATATTCCATATGATATCCTCGGCTATGAAATATCGACATGTGACCGAACCCTTCTGTCCAATTCTGTGAGCTCTGCTTTCAGCTTATGCTTAGGTCTAAATGAAGAAAAATATTCTAAGATTGACAATTTTGTAAACATTACTTTACTTTAAAAACACTTACAATCGGATTCCAATCCAATTCAGCAAAGACTATTGTGTCCGCTGCAGTCAGAGTGATGTCGGAGTTACAAGGTTTCAACGACAGCAGCAGCAGCACAACTTAACACGATGTTTGTTTTGAAGGATTTCCACTAGTTCCCGACGAGATTTAGGAAATTATAAGTAATTCGCTTTAATTTTAGAACACAAAAACTTACACTTCTTAGATCATTTCTCCTATTCCCATCAATTCGAATGTATTTGACTTTGTTTTCCCAGCGATTCACTAATTGCATCCATCATGACTTTGTGATGAGCAAATAAGATAAACTATATATTCTGCTTGATAAGCGATTTAAAGTATTCACTGTGAATGGAAATTTAAAATGTTTTATTTTGAAAAATATACATAAATGAAACAAAATACTCACAGCGCACAGCCTGCTTCTGCTTCATTTTGCACGAACTGTCAACATTTTTCAATAACATAAAAAAAAACATGGCATCGTTTGTCTTCAACAAATTATACTAGATATATATATATACTTTCTATGTCAGAAAAAGCTTATCTCAACTAAATAAAAACAGATGTCGCTAAATATTTCATAACTTTTTTTGCCACTGTGCCTGGAAGGGCTATTAATTTGAAGTGGAACCATTTTTATTTAAATTTTTGTATGGAAAATTCACACCACTAGCAGTCCATGTCTAGAGTATATATGTCTATGACGTTACCATTTAAAACACAAATTAGCCATCTACCCGTCATAATGAAAACGATTTTTAAGGTTTTGATAGAAACTCTATGGTAATAAAATGTAAGAAAAATCACACAGAATGAAACAGAAATGTTCAACCCTTTCGATTTAGTTTATGATCCCGACGTTCTGAATCAGATTTAATACATTTTCCCTTATTCCAATTGTTTGAACAAAACTTGTCCAATTAAGGTAAGGCAAGCACGGTCATAAACCTATCATAAATTCGTGGAAAATGATATTAGCTGTGAACGGGTGCGATATGTTAATATTAGTTGTTGTAGACGTGGGCATGTGAATCGACATTCCAGCTTATAGGCAAACTAGAATGACAGATAGGATTTGGGTCTTTATAGAAGAGAAAAAAAAACTAATCGCGAGAGCCAATTTCGACGGTAGCTCTCTTTTTGCCAACAACCTGTGATGTTGTACACCAGCTTACATATGTTTTAACTCCATATAAAGAAAATGTTGGGACAAACACTTATGTCAGAAGATGTGCATACTCACTACGTTTGAAAAATGTCAGAAAAAAATAATTTGTTCAGACCCTTAAATTTAATGTTTTCAGAATGCTTCCTTTTTATTATTTTTGTATCGTAATTGATATGTATATTAAGAACACGAGATTATATATGTATTAATATTCCCTTTACTTCTCTTTTTGATGATATGAATCATTGGAAAGTAATACGATGTAAGCTTGAGTCAACTGATAGGTTAGAAATAAGTTAGGCTTAAGATGATGAATAAAAGGTACAGACTCAAAAGTGAAATGGTGTTCTTATTAAAATACATTAATGGCGACGAAGATAATTAAAAAAAAAATAAAGTTTAAGCAAGTAATTAAATGGAAAATTTAAGTGGAAAAGAAGTGCTACCTAAAATTAAAATTGAAAAGCAAAGCGAAATTGAAATAAAAGTTGATAACGCAGAAGTATTTTTAATAGAAACAAAAATGGCAATTATTGGAACGATCGAGTTTTTTAGTCCCCGTGAAGATTTTGTGGATTATAAAGAACGCCTCCAACATTTGCTTTCAATTAATAAAATTGTGGAGGATAAAATCAAAGTATCGTATTTAATAACCTTAATTGGCCCACAATCTTATAAAACTTTAAAATCGTTAACAAACCCGGATAAGCCAGATGTGAAAACCTTCAATGAACTTATTGATATAATGGAGAAGTATTTTACGCCAAAAGTGAATTTAATCGCCGAACGATTCAAATTTTATAAAAGAAATCAAAAAAAACTTGCAACAATTAGTGAATATATTCTTGATCTAAAAAAGTTAGCTCAAACATGTGACTTTAAACATTTTCTCGATGATGCTCTGAGAGATAAACTAGTTTGCGGAATGTATCATGAAAGTTTTCAACAAAAACTCTTAAATGAATCGGAGCTCACATTTGACAAGGCGTGCGAGCTAGCAAAAAGTATGGAAATGACAAATAAGCAATTAAAGGAGATGAGACCTGAATCTCATAAAACCATCGACATGCTGAATCAACGGTATCAACTTAATCAACAACGAGGAAGAATTCAGTGGAGAAGATCAAGCTCGGAGAGGTGATCTTCTTACAAAAAGAGACCATCTGGGCAAGGGCATCGCAACAGTTATCAAGTTGACAAGAGGGATTGGAGGAATGCGGTTTGTTATAATTGTGGCCAGAAGGGTCATATAAGAAAATTTTGTAAAAACAAAACTTGTTTCGTTAATAACAAAAAAATGTATGTAAACTATGTAGATGATATGACAGATTATGAAATAAATGATTTATCACTAGGGTATATAAATTCGTTTACTAATGTTAATAGTGTGGCTCAAGTAGTACAGTTGTATATAAATAATGTAGTTTTGGAAATGGAAGTTGATAGTGGTGCATGCTCAACAGTAATTAACTATAATACTTATAAAAATAAATTTTCAGAGGTGACAATTGAAAAAGTTAAGAGGCAATTAAATGTGGTAACAGGACATCAAGTGGAACTGGTGGGAAAAATTGTGGTTAAAGTCCAGGACTTAGTCAAGCTGTCATCTTTTCATTTTTTGGAAATTTTTGTTATCAAATCAAATCGCGACTGCACTCCTCTTTTAGGGCGTGACTGGTTGGATGTATTGTTTCCAAGTTGGAGAAACAATTTTGTTGTAAACAAAGTGGATGATGTGGTGGAAATGAAGGTAAAAAAATTAATGTTGAAGTTTCCGAAAGTTTTTTCTAATGACATGAGGGATCCCATTGTCGGTTATAATGTCCAGTTAAAGTTGAAAGAAAATGTGACTCCAATTTTTTCAAAGCCCTATTCAGTACCTCTTGGGATACGTGACAGAGTAGATGCAGAAATTGAAAAATTGGTGTCTCAAAAAGTTTTAGTACCGATCAAATATAGTGAATGGGCTTCTCCAATGGTGGTGGTGCCCAAGAAAAATGGAGATTTAAGGTTGTGTCTCAACTGTAAAGTAGCTGTAAACAAATCTATCGAAAATAGTATTTATCATCTTCCAATAATGAAAGAATTATTTACAAAGTTTGTTGATTGCAAAGTGTTTTGCGTTCTCGATTTCACGGGAGCCTATTTACAACTAGCCGTGCATGAAAAGTCTCAACATTTGTTAACTGTCAATTCTAGAAAAGGGTTATACAGATTTACTAGGGTACCTTTTGGGGTTGCTGTTGCTCCCGCCGAGTTCCAGAAGGTTATGGATGAAATTTTAAAGGATCTTGATAGGGTTGGTATATATTTAGATGATCTGTTGATTGGAGGGTTCGATATAGAGGACTGCGAAGCTAATGTTGTGAAAGTTTTAGAAAGATTGGAAAAGCATAATGTTCGAGTAAATTGGGATAAGTGTAAGTGGTTTGAATCGGAGGTTGAATATTTAGGCCATGTTATTAGTGGTTACAGTGGGTCACTATAGATCAGCTCTCGTGTTGAACAATAGGGAATCACTGGCTCCACTGGCCACGACCAAAGGCGTGATTAGGTATGGTTTCGATGAAATCGTGATTCGTATCTACAAAAAAGACGAAGATTCGCTTAACACGCCCCCCACAGAAGCCCCTTCAGCGGAAAGAAACGCTTCACTACCACCAATAATGGAGGTCGATGCAACACCACAAGTGGAACCATCGACCTCCACAGCCCCAAACAAGCCATTCGACGTGGAGGCTAAACCTATAGTCGACAAAACGCCGACAAAACAGTGGTGGAGGTTAATCTGACTAAAAGTAGCAATGCTGCGATTAGTACAGATTAATCTCCATCACGCCATCATGGCCGCAAGCAACCTGGTACTCCGATTGCATAGGAGCAAGGAAGAAATCGTCTTGATACAGGAGCCGTGGGTCTCAAACTCCATCATCAGAGGCCTCAGGACTCCTGGCTATAAACTATTGTATGTATCGGAGAAAGGTGAAGCAAGGTCATGAATGTTAGTAAAAATTGACTTAAATGTATTTTATTACAGCGACAAGGACCCCACCACCGCTGTCTTAACAACGGATAAAGCCACCTACTGGCTCATATCCTCTTATCTTGGCCACGACAGCCCAATTCTAGGAGACACCTTGAGGAAGGCAATTGCGGACGCGCAATCGAAAAAAGTTGGTCTCTTAATTGGTTCGGACGCTAACGCCCATCACACGGTATGGGGTAGCTCTGATATAAATGAGAGAGGTGAGTCCTTATTTGATTACTTACTAAGCACTAACCTACTCATAAGTAATATTGGTGATGAACCCACTTTTGTAACCAAGAATAGGAAAGAGGTACTTGATATTACACTTACCTCTGACTCGATCCACAATCTGATTTCAAACTGGCATGTCTCAAAAGAGAATTCCTTCTCTGACCACAGATACATTCAGTTTAAGCTCAAAGATGTGGCAAATATATCTACGGGTTTTCGCAATCACCGTATTACAAACTGGGAACGATATAGGGAGGTACTAGCACAACTGCTTGATCACAACCTTCTTAAAAGCTCCTTCAGTAAAGATGAACTAGACCTTTCTGTGAATCATCTCACCGAAGTCTTCAATGAATCAATGAGAACTTCATGCCCTGTAACCATTTTAAAGGGTAAAAAGAAACCTCATTGGTGGCGTAAAGAACTAGAACCATTCAGAAAGAGCTGTCGCAAACTCTTCAATAGATCTAAGTACACTAGATCTCCTTCTGACTGGGACTTATACAAACAAGCTCTAAAGCAATATAAAAAAGAATTAAGGAAGAGTAAGAGGTCTTCTTGGAGAAACTTTTGTGGTAAAATATAAAATACTTCAGAAGCCTCAGGACTCAGGAAAATTCTCTCAAAAAGTCCAACAATACCCAGTGCTTTAAAGACAGAAGCAGGCACGTGGACTATCACAGATGAAGAATCTCTTAATCTGTTACTAGACACCCACTTTCCAGGTAGCTCTAACATACTTAACGACTTAACATCAGAGTCTCAAGCTTCTACAAGCGATTTAGTTGATCTAATAACGCGGGAAAAACTGCAATGGGCCATAGATAGCTTTGATCCATATAAATCTCCAGGACCAGACGGAATCATTCCGGCCGAACTACAAAAATGCTCAGACATGATCATTCCACCATTGGAAATCATTCTGACAAGCTGTTTAAAGTTGAGATATATTCCCAAAGCCTGGAGAATGGCAAAAGTAGTCTTCATTCCCAAAGCAGGGAAACCCTCCCACGTTAACCCTAAAGATCTGCGACCAATCAGCCTATCATCCTTCCTTCTTAAAGCCTTGGAAAGATTGATTGAAATTTACATCAGACATAACTTAAAACCATGTCTCATTTCCACAGCTCAACATGCTTACTCTAAGGGAAAATCAGTAGAAACAGCACTTCATTCGCTGGTACGTAGTATTGAATATTCCCTCGAATACAAAGAATATAACCTAGTAGCTTTCCTAGATATTGAAGGAGCTTTCAACAACGCCAGTTACCAGGCAATGGATAAGCTGAAATTAGATAAATCACTCATAGATCTTATAAGTATCATGCTCAAAAGCAGGACAATAACTTCTAGCATGAGAAGTTTTACTACTACTCGATCGGTGAATCGAGGTACCCCCCAAGGTGGGGTCGTTTCGCCTCTTTTATGGAACATGGTAGTAAACGACCTACTAACATCATTGGAAGCAGAGGGTTTCAGGGTGATTGCCTATGCTGACGACGTTGCAATATCTGTATCTGGGAAACACCCCCAAGTTCTCTCGGAACTCCTACAAAATGCCTTAAATAGGCTAACAAAATGGGCTAAGCAATGTGGCTTGGACGTCAATCCACATAAAACAGAACTAATACTCTTTTCGAGAAGGTAAAAAATTCCTCAGATTAGCCCACCCAAGATTAAAGGAATTCCATTAAGCTTTTCCGACCAAGCTAAATATTAAGGCCTCATTTTAGACAAAAAACTAAATTGGAAGGCAAATATTGATGAAAGAATAAAAAAGGCTACTGTAGCGCTTTTTACTTGTAAAAAGGCCATAGGATCAAAATTGGGCTTCTCCCCAAAAATAACCCACTGGCTATACACTTCGGTAATCAGACCGATACTCATTTATGGAGTTGTCGTATTGTGGACCGCACTGGACAAGATGGTAAATCTAAATAAGCTCATCAAAGTCCAGCGATCAGCAGGTATGTGCATCGCAGGAGCACTTCGCTCAACACCAACCGCAGCACTGGAAGTGCTTTTAAACCTAACACCTCTTGACATCTTCTCCAAAATGGTGGCAGCCAACTTATGTGTGAGGCTTAGACCCACCTCTCAATGGAACAGTAACAATACTGGACATACTACCATTCTAGACAATTTCAGATCTATCCCAGCTCGCTTAGACTATACCACCCCAAAAATGGTATTCGGTAAAAGCTTCCATGTGTCCATCCCTTCAAGATCCTCCTGGGAAGAAGAGAGACCCCTGGAAGACAATGCGGTAAACTTCTATACAGACGGTTCAAAGACCGATTACGGAGTTGGAAGTGGTATCTATTCGGAACAACTGAATCTCAGTCTATCATACAGACTTTCCAATCAATGTAGTGTATTCCAGGCAGAAGTAATGGTGATTAAAGAGGCATTATCCTGGCTCAAAGAAAACGTTATATCTTGCAAGGATATACGAATCTTCTCGGACAGCCAAGCCGCTCTTAAATCTCTCGCGTCTGTCTCCACAAACTCTCAAATAGTCCACGATTGTCAATCATCTCTGAATGAGATGACGGAAGAGTTTAATATTCACCTCATTTGGGTGCTGGGCCACAGAGACATTCCGGGAAATTGCAAAGCCGATGAACTCGCCAAAAACGAAACACTTCTGCCTAATGTTAGACAAAAACATAACATAGGAACACCACTTGCTACATGCAAATATCTTCTAAAACAATATGCTCTAGAATCAACAAATGCTAGATGGTCACAGAGTACCACCTGCCTAGCAACCAAGCAAATATGGCCAAGCATAGACTTAAAACGGTCAAAAGGCTTGATATCCCTGAGCAGGCAAAATATAAGCTCTACAATTGGAGTAATAACAGGACACTGCCTCATAGGAAGACATGCTCTGAGGCTACACAAATGACTTCTGTAGAAGCTGCATGGACGAGGAGGAAGAGGAAACAGTCCAACATCTTCTATGTACATGTCCAGCACTCTCCATTAGAAGGAATAACTTTCTCGGTAATCCCTTCTTCGATAATACCAGTGAACTGGCAACGATTGACACAAAATGTCTCTCTAACTTCATTAAAAGTACAAAATGGTTTGTTTAAGTTCATTACTCTCCCATGAGTAACCTCATTAGTGGTATCACAATGGACCCTTTAGGTCTAGGTGAGTCAATGACATCTGGACAGCCACTCCAACCTAACCTAACCTATTAGTGGTAAGGGAATCAAACCCAACAAAGAAAAAATTCGCGCTATTTTAAAAGCTCCTAGTCCCAAGAATGTAACACAACTCAAAAGTTTTTTTGGCATTCTAAACTTTTACAATAGGTTTATACCTGATTTGGCAACTAAATTAAGAAAATTATACGATCTTTTAAAAAAAATAATAAATTTGAATGGAGGCCAGAACATGAGCAGACTTTTAATGAAGCAAAAAAACTTTTGATTAGCAATAATATTTTAGAATATTTTGATCCAAAAAAATCAATCGTTTTGACGTGTGATGCTAGTCCATACGGTGTGGGTGTGGTTCTTGCTCATATAGTTAATGGGAAGGAAAAACCAGTACTTTTTGCATCTACAACACTAAGTGAATCAGAACAAAATTATTCGCTAACTCATAGAGAGGCGCTGGCAATAATTTATGCAGTTAAAAAGTTTCATAAATATTTATATGGACTGGGACTTATACAAACAAGCTCTAAAGCAATATAAAAAAGAATTAAGGAAGAGTAAGAGGTCTTCTTGGAGAAACTTTTGTGGTAAAATAGAAAATACTTCAGAAGCCTCAGGACTCAGGAAAATTCTCTCAAAAAGCCCAACAATACCCAGTGCTTTAAAGACAGAAGCAGGCACGTGGACTATCACAGATGAAGAATCTCTTAATCTGTTACTAGACACCCACTTTCCAGGTAGCTCTAACATACTTAACGACTTAACATCAGAGTCTCAAGCTTCTACAAGCGATTTAGTTGATCTAATAACGCGGGAAAAACTGCAATGGGCCATAGATAGCTTTGATCCATATAAATCTCCAGGACCAGACGGAATCATTCCGGCCGAACTACAAAAATGCTCAGACATGATCATTCCACTATTGGAAATCATTCTGACAAGCTGCTTAAGGTTGAGATATATTCCCAAAGCCTGGAGAATGGCAAAAGTAGTCTTCATTCCCAAAGCAGGGAAACCCTCCCACGTTAACCCTAAAGATCTGCGACCAATCAGCCTATCATCCTTCCTTCTTAAAACCTTGGAAAGATTGATTGAAATTTACATCAGACATAACTTAAAACCATGTCTCATTTCCACAGCTCAACATGCTTACTCTAAGGGAAAATCAGTAGAAACAGCACTTCATTCGCTGGTACGTAGTATTGAATATTCCCTCGAATACAAAGAATATAACCTAGTAGCTTTCCTAGATATTGAAGGAGCTTTCAACAACGTCAGTTACCAGGCAATGGATAAGCTGAAATTAGATAAATCACTCATAGATCTTATAAGTATCATGCTCAAAAGCAGGACAATAACTTCTAGCATGAGAAGTTTTACTACTACTCGATCGGTGAATCGAGGTACCCCCCAAGGTGGGGTCGTTTCGCCTCTTTTATGGAACATGGTAGTAAACGACCTACTAACATCATTGGAAGCAGAGGGTTTCAGGGTGATTGCCTATGCTGACGACGTTGCAATATCTGTTTCTGGGAAACACCCCCAAGTTCTCTCGGAACTCCTACAAAATGCCTTAAATAGGCTAACAAAATGGGCTAAGCAATGTGGCTTGGACGTCAATCCACATAAAACAGAACTAATACTCTTTTCGAGAAGGTAAAAAATTCCTCAGATTAGCCCACCCAAGATTAAAGGAATTCCATTAAGCTTTTCCGACCAAGCTAAATATTAAGGCCTCATTTTAGACAAAAAACTAAATTTGAAGGCAAATATTGATGAAAGAGTAAAAAAGGCTACTGTAGCGCTTTTTACTTGTAAAAAGGCCATAGGATCAAAATTGGGCTTCTCCCCAAAAATAACCCACTGGCTATACACTTCGGTAATCAGACCGATACTCATTTATGGAGTTGTCGTATGGTGGACCGCACTGGACAAGATGGTAAATCTAAATAAGCTCATCAAAGTCCAGTGATCAGCAGGTATGTGCATCGCAGGAGCACTTCGCTCAACACCAACCGCAGCACTGGAAGTGCTTTTAAACCTAACACCTCTTGACATCTTCTCCAAAATGTTGGCAGCCAACTCATGTGTGAGGCTTAGACCCACCTCTCAATGGAACAGTAACAATACTGGACATACTACCATTCTAGACGATTTCAGATCTATCCCAGCTCGCTTAGACTATACCACCCCAAAAATGGTATTCGGTAAAAGCTTCCATGTGTCCATCCCTTCAAGATCCTCCTGGGAAGAAGAGAGACCCCTGGAAGACAATGCGGTAAACTTCTATACAGACGGTTCAAAGACCGATTACGGAGTTGGAAGTGGTATCTATTCGGAACAACTGAATCTCAGTCTATCATACAGACTTTCCAATCAATTTAGTGTATTCCAGGCAGAAGTAATGGTGATTAAAGAGGCATTATCCTGGCTCAAAGAAAACGTTATATCTTGCAAGGATATACGAATCTTCTCGGACAGCCAAGCCGCTCTTAAATCTCTCGCGTCTGTCTCCACAAACTCTCAAATAGTCCACGATTGTCAATCATCTCTGAATGAGATGACGGAACAGTTTAATATTCACCTCATTTGGGTGCCGGGCCACAGAGACATTCCGGGAAATTGCAAAGCCGATGAGCTCGCCAAAAACGAAACACTTCTGCCTAATGTTAGACAAAAACATAACATAGGAACACCACTTGCTACATGCAAATATCTTCTAAAACAATATGCTCTAGAATCAACAAATGCTAGATGGTCACAGAGTACCACCTGCCTAGCAACCAAGCAAATATGGCCAAGCATAGACTTAAAACGGTCAAAAGGCTTGATATCCCTGAGCAGACAAAATATAAGCTCTACAATTGGAGTAATAACAGGACACTGCCTCATAGGAAGACATGCTCTGAGGCTAGGGGTCTACACAAATGACTTCTGTAGAAGCTGCATGGACGAGGAGGAAGAGGAAACAGTCCAACATCTTCTATGTACATGTCCAGCACTCTCCATTAGAAGGAATAACTTTCTCGGTAATCCCTTCTTCGATAATACCAGTGAACTGGCAACGATTGACACAAAATGTCTCTCTAACTTCATTAAAAGTACAAAATGGTTTATTTAAGTTCATTACTCTCCCATGAGTAACCTCATTAGTGGTATCACAATGGACCCTTTAGGTCTAGGTGAGTCAATGACATCTGGACAGCCACTCCAACCTAACCTAACCTATTAGTGGTAAGGGAATCAAACCCAACAAAGAAAAAATTCGCGCTATTTTGGAAGCTCCTAGTCCCAAGAATGTAACACAACTCAAACGTTTTTTTGGCATTCTAAACTTTTACAATCCTCCTCGACGGGTCTCCACCTTGCCGTTGGTGAGGAGGCTTACGCGAGAACTTCTAGTAGGTTAAGTTGCAGATTCTAGCTCTTGAGCAGACTCTCAGCCACCAACTTAGGCTTAAGCAAACTAAGAGAGGCCCACTATATGGAAGAACTAAATAAACAGAAAAAAACCATAGCGGGGATATACGCTATATGGTCGGCTTGGGCTTTGTCTCGCGGTCTCAATACCGAGAGAAGGAGTCGCCAGTGACAATTTTTCCATTTTATTATATAACTCTACTTATAATTTCGAAACTTCTTCTTTTTCTTTTTTCTTTTTCTTTTCTCTTTCCTATCTTTTCAGTTTCTTCGGTTTCAACAAATTATAAGCAAAGAAGATATCTCAATATGAGCAATAAAAGCACTTAAGACCTCAGCCTGACTGAAGAAGAGGAGAATCTCCTCCTGAACCCCTTCTCGAACATGGATATGGGGGATGGAGAAAGCGTAATCGAGGTCGACGATGACGTCAGCTCGGTCGCTAGCTCCAACCTTTCGACGGTATCCAGGGCATCAAGGAGGTGCAGAATAACCAATAGCAAGAGGACGGTTAAGAGGTTAGGTCAGTTAGACTGGGACCAACTGACTGAGCAGGAGAGGAAACGGCTGCATAATGCTCGTGGCTTCCTGGACAGAGAGGGCTTGGGAAAAGACAGGCACACCGCTAGTCAAGCACTGAACCCTCCCTCTTCAGAGAGCCCGAAAGTTAAAACCTTGATGGGACCACCTGCCCCCAACGCTGTTTCAATACAGCGTAAGGAAGGGTGCTCATCAATGGTAGCGGCAACTCCTCAAGACGGACCAACAGGACGAACACAACGGACAGACATTGACTTGCCAATCTTACCACCTGCTGATCCGCCACTGATCGCATCGATATCAGTTGGTGTTAGTGAAGCAGGTGTAAGAGCGGCTCAAAACGAGGGGAAAGATGAGATGGCTTGCGAAGACAATGCTATTGGCCACAGCCTTAGCGTTAATCTTAACAAGACCATCGATTCCGTCCCCGAAAACCGGACGACCAATACGAACGACAGTATTACGACGGTCATTGAAAAAAGGACGACTATACGCAAAACTAAGGTTTTGAACGAGAACGAAGTACGACGACGACAAAGACGAAACGCTGAGAGGATTGTCCGGCACTTTGCTAACAGGACTCCTGAGTCCTTGACAGCTAAGGAGAAGGCGGCGTTGGACAAGTCTAAACAGCGCCTTAGAAACGACTACAGTTAGTGACGCAAACCCACAACCACCTCTTGAAGCACCTTGTTCCTCTAAAAGGGCAAGGAACGAACTCTCCCCGACCGACTCTTCGCCTAACAAGACAACGAAGAGGTTAAAGATCTCCCGGGCAACCGTGAAGGGGCACCAAGTTGCCATTGCCGATTTCGGCAAACCCTCACGGAAGCTGACCGAGGACGAGTGGCAACTTCTAGAGCTCAGAATCCTAGAAGAAGTCAATGAGGCCATCGTCAAAAACAGGCCCCCCCCACTCTTCGGAAATCTTACGACCATCCATGGGTTCAAAGTGATGAACTGTGAAAATGACGCCACACTCAAATGGCTTCATGAATTCACAAGCAGCACCTCTGCACCATGGCAAAATGCGGATCTTCGCCTTATTGATGTCAAGGAGATCAAAAACATCTCCAGACCAATAGGCATACTTTTGGTCAAAGGCCCCACACTTCCCAATGATCGCCTGGAGAGGTATATTATATCACTCAACAGCGATCTCCTAAGCCAGGAATGGGAAGTCATCAAGTGTGAGAAAACCAAGTAAGGCACCGAGGTAACGGTTAGACTAATCCATAAATCTTTACCACTACTGAGGAAAATGGATTTCAAAGTGCGCGTCGGGATCACCAGATGCAAAATTAGATTGACATCCAATAAAAGAAAACAGGTTAGTAGGGCGATGAACAAATCTTTAGTATTATGTATATGGAATTGAAAATCTTACAAATCAATCTTCATCATAGTAAAGCCGCCAGCGCCAACCTGGTCTACCTCATGCAGAGTAGACAATATGACATGGCCCTGATCCAAGAACCCTGGATAGTAGGTGGCATGATCAAGGGCCTGCACTCCAAAGACCTCATGCTGTATAAGTCAGATCTTGACAGCCAAAATAGTAATCCCAGAACCTGTATATTAGCTAGAAAACAGTTTAATCTCTTTCTTCTAACTTCTTACAGCAACATCGACCAGACCGCGGTCATTTTAGAACGCAAGGAGCACCCAACGCTCATAATAACCTCCACATACATGCCCTATGATGGAGTTGAAGGACCACCACCGGATATAACAAATGAAGTAATAACATTCGCAAGTAAGAAAAATTTTAATATTATACTAGGGTGCGACTCCAATGCGCATCATGTACAATGGGGGAGCACCGATACAAATGCTAGAGGTGAATCCCTTTTTCAATTTATCATAGATAACAATCTTCGTGTGGCTAACCGAGGTAATACACCCACCTTTGTCACAAAAAATCGGAAAGAGGTGCTAGATATAACCCTCTCAAACAATTCTGACTCCTGTCTAATTGATCATTGGAGGGTTTTAGAAGAACCTTCCTTTTCTGACCATCGTCCCATAGAACTTAAAATCCCTAACGTTGATAGACAGCACAAACCCTTTAGAAATAACAGGCGTACAGACTGGCTTATCTTCAATAGGGAAATTAGTAATAACATTGAGCACGTTAACACCAACGCCATTCTGGGACCAGACAGTCTAGAGAAGGCAACAGAGAATCTCACTGAGACTCTGCGTAAAGCGTTTGAAACCAGTTGTCCTATCAAAACAACTGTGAAGAAAAACAGTAAACCCCCCTGGTGGACAACAGAACTAACCTACATTAGAAAAGACACAAGAAAGCTTTTCAATGTTGCTAAAAGAACAAGACTCGAAAGCGACTGGGACTGTTATAAGACTAGTCAAAGAAAATTCAAAACAGAAACCCAACGAGCCAAACGGAGCTCGTGGAAAAATTTCTGCAGCAATATCGAGTGTACCAACGAGTCAGCTAGGCTCAGGAAAATCCTTTCGAAAACCTCCATTTCTGTTGGTTCTCTAAGGAAACCCGATAATGACTGGACTGAATCAAGTCGCGAAAGTCTAGAACTCCTGGTTGAAACACACTTCCCAGGCAGTAAACCCAACCCTGAACGCGAACCAGATAACTCTTCAATCTTCGAGTATGAAATCCCTACGGATGTTATAACGGAAGAAAGGCTAAACTGGGCTATTAACTCTTTCTCCCCTTATAAATCTCCAGGCCTAGACGGCATTTTCCCAATGATGCTGCAAAAGAGCATTGAATTTATCACTCCACACCTGATAAACATCTTTCAAAGCAGCATTAAATGGGGGTATATTCCCAAGACATGGCGTGAGGTAAAAGTCGTTTTTATACCAAAAGCCGGCAAACCCAGCCATACTGAACCTAAGGACTTCAGACCTATAAATCTCACGTCTTTTGTACTTAAGACACTAGAAAGACTTATCGACATATACATCCGCAGTAATTTAAAACCGGAGACCATATCACCCTTTCAACACGCCTACACAAAAGGTAGAAGTGTAGAAACGGCACTACACTACGTAGTTAGAACCATAGAAAAATCACTTGACGTTAAGGAATACACTCTTGCTTCATTCCTGGACATTGAAGGAGCCTTCAATAACGTCCACAGTAATGCAATCAAGAAAGCACTTAATGATCAACGTATAGAAGAAGTAGTTATCAAATGGATCATGAGTATGCTGAAAAACAGGCAAATACATAGTGAGCTTGGTAACGCACATTTAGAAATGTACGCATCTAGAGGAACCCCGCAAGGTGGAATTCTCTCACCATTATTATGGATCTTAGTGATGAACGAGATCCTAATAAAACTTAGGAACTACGGCATAGTAGTGGTAGCCTACGCTGATGACTTAGCGCTTTTGGCGACGGGTAAATACCTTACCACTATTAGCGAACAATTACAAACCGCATTATCAAAGGTCAACAACTGGACTAAGAAATGCGGTCTTAATGTAAACCCCCTTAAAACAAAACTGGTTCTTTTTACAAACAGGAGGAAGATCCCTCCGTTTATAATACCTAAAATAGATAATACAACACTAAGAATCTCCGACCGAGCTAGATACCTCGGAGTTATATTGGATAAAAAACTAAATTGGGGTCCAAATATCCAAGAAAGATATAAGAAGGCCACAATCGCACTCTACTCATGTAACAAGATTCTGGGTAGAAATTGGGGACCGAACCCCAAAATAGTAATGTGGATGTACACTGCCATTGTCAGACCGATTCTAACTTATGGCAGCTTGGTTTGGTGGAAAGCGTTGGAGAAATCCACGAACCAAAAAACACTTACCAAAGTACAGAGAATGGCCTGTATCTGTACTAGTGGTGTGATGAGGACTACCCCAACTGCGGGTTTAGAAACGATCCTCAATCTCCCCCCAATAGACCTATTCGTCCAAGAATCAGCAGCAAACAGCGCCCTCAGGCTCAGTCAAACTAACATCTGGAAAACTAGCCAGATTGGCCACGCAGCTATTCTTACGAAATACGTAGACAACAATATCTGCACAGATTATATGAGCCCTTACTTAGATTTACAAATCTTTTAGTACTAGGTTCCCCAATAGACTAGATTGGGAAAATAGTGAGCCCTACACCAACGACTCAACCATTACCATCTACACCGATGGCTCGAAAATGGACAATAGAGTAGGTGCAGGCTTTTACTCTGAAAGCCTAAACCTTGTCAAAGCATTCAGGCTCCCCGACTATAGCAGCGTCTTCCAAGCTGAGATCTTGGCAGTGAAAAACGCTTCTAAACACATATCCATGATGGCGATATCGCACGCGGACATCACTTTTTTCATTGATAGCCAAGCAGCAATAAAAGCTATCTCTGCCACCCAAATCAAGTCAAAGCTTGTCTCTTGCTGTCGCGAAGAGCTAAAGGTTCTTGGCACACAGCATAACGTAAGACTCTGCTGGGTTCCTGGCCACAGTGATGTACCAGGCAACGAAAAGGCGGATGAACTTGCTAGGGAGGGCTCCACACTGGAACCCTCCCTGATGGACCATCATATAGGGATACCGTTATGTGAACTGAAACATAACGTCAGTAAAACCATCATTCACAAATCCAATGACAGATGGAATCTCCTAGAAACCTGTGTTAACACCAGGAAGATATGGCCTAGATACGATAAGAAAAGATCCGACTGGATCTTAACTCTTAACAAACCCTCCCTAAGATCCCTTATCGGCATTATTACAGGTCACAACCTACTCGGCTACCATAAGAAGAAGATGGGGCTCAGTACTGATGACCTTTGTAGAGGCTGTGGTGATGAAAACGAGCATGAAGACACCACTCACTTTCTCTGCCACTGTCCATCACTCTGTCTTGCTAGGAAGAAAACTCTAGGCAACTTCTTCATTAATGAACTAGAGGAACTATCAGAACTGCCAGGCAAATGCTTACTAAACTTTGTCAAGACCTCTAAATGGTTAAACGAACCACATGATTCATAGGTTATTATTATATCTTTTCAGGAAGTTACAACACTTCGGGGTATCACAATGGATCTACACTGATCTAAGTGTGATGGTAACAACATCAACTGTCAGCCCGTTCAAACCTAACCTAACCTAACCTAAACTTTTACAATAGGTTTATACCTGATTTGGCAACTAAATTAAGAAAATTATACGATCTTTTAAAAAAAATAATAAATTTGAATGGAGGCCAGAACATGAGCAGACTTTTAATGAAGCAAAAAAACTTTTGATTAGCAATAATATTTTAGAATATTTTGATCCAAAAAAATCAATCGTTTTGACGTGTGATGCTAGTCCATACGGTGTGGGTGTGGTTCTTGCTCATATAGTTAATGGGAAGGAAAAACCAGTACTTTTTGCATCTACAACACTAAGTGAATCAGAACAAAATTATTCGCTTACTCATAGAGAGGTGCTGGCAATAATTTATGCAGTTAAAAAGTTTCATAAATATTTATATGAACGCAAATTTATTATTGGATGTTCAAATGGTAGACATGTGCATTCAAGAGGACACAAGCATCCACAGGTTTTTTTCTCAAAACCCACCTCTGTCTATCAACTCCTACTCTCACCTCCCCGTGGTGAACATCGGGTGCCTAGTACCTCAACTGAAGATTGGGTTCTAACCCCAGTGGAAAGTTGTTGGGGGCAGCAAACGAGAGAGGGGGGGAGAGGTGTTTCCACTAAGGCACCTCTCCTTATCCAGACGGCAGCGGACGAATTCTCGAGATGGAATCAACGGTGGCGTCTACAGTTCCAGTAAGGTTGAACTACTTAGTGAACACCTTATAGGGCTTCTACGACTTATTCGGAGCCCAGGCCTATAAGGAGCGGTTTATCCGGCTCCCCGTCCTTGGAGTTATACTAAGGATCTGGCCCTCCAGGTTTGGGACTGTGCCGTCAGGGTGACTTCCTGACCACGTAAAAATATTCTAATTGCGAAGCACCAACAAGCCTCGGATACGGACGGATTCACTGTTGACAACCCAAGCAAACGAAATAAGGACAACGAACTTCGGATCTGTACGTGGAATGTTAGGTCCCTTAACAGACCACGTGCAGCCGAACAATGAGCGGAAGCCCTAAACTGCTGCAAGGCAGATATTACCGCCATCCAAGAAGTGTGATGGCACGGACCGGGCAAACGCAAACTAAAAGACTGCGAAGTATACTACGGCGACTGCTACCGAGAACAAAGACAGCGTCTATTTGGGTGTGGATTTGTTGTTGGAACTAGATTCAGGCAAAAAGTCTTGAGTTTCAACAGTGTGAGCGAGCGCATCACGACAATCCGCATCAAGGCTAAATTCGCCAACATAAGCCTATTATGCGCGCATGCCCAAACAGAGGAGAAAGATGAAGACACCAAAGACATATTCTTCGAGCTCTTGGACAAGACATATGAGCAGTGCCCTGGCTATGACATTAAAATTGTCTTAGGAGATTTTAATGCCAAGCTAGGAAGAGAAGACATCTTTGGTGGCACAATCGGAAGATACAGCCTGCACGACACCACCTCCGACAACGGATTCAGGCTGATCGATTTCGCTGCGGGGCGCGACGTTCTGGTAGCTAGTACGCAGTTCACACATCTCAATATCCACAAGGGGACATGGAAATCTCCTGATCAATCAACCGTCAACCAGATTGACCACATTGCGATCGACGCACGACACTTCTCCAGTATACAGGATATCCGAACATTCCGAGGGGCCAACATTGACTCGGACCACTACCTCGTTGTAGCCAAGGTACGGCTACGGATATCCCGGTCCAAGCCAAAACAAGGAAGTACTGTGAGAAGTTTCGACGTTAGACGGCTACAATCGCAAGAGACTGCCATATCCTTTTCCGATCGAGTCTCTAGTAACCTCTTAAGGAGTCCTATGCTGCATGCATTAAGCATTGAAAACCAGTGGCAACATTGCCTTGCAGCCATCAGAGATGCCGCCTCTGAAGTGCTAGGTTTCACACGTCCACAACAGCGAAACCCCTGGTTTGACGACGAATGCCGGCAAGCGCACGCAGCGAAGCAAGAGGCATACAAAACGGCCCTGCACAGAAGGACCAGAGCTGCTCGCGAGCTCTACGAGCAGAGGAGGAGAGAGGAACACCGGCTTCTTAGATGGAAAAAAAGAGAGCACGAGAATCGCGCGATCGAGGAGATAGAGGGATGTTACAACAGAAATGAGGTTCGTAAATTTTACCAAAAGGTAAAAAAAAACTCTCAAGGGTACCAGCCACGAACCAAAGCCTGTAAAGACGATCAGGGGAACATCGTAGTAGAACCGCAGTCTATGTTGAGAATATGGAAAGACCACTTCTCCAAATTATATAACGGCGATGACGAACCGAATCCCGCTGTAAGGGAGGTAGAACCACTCAACTTAGGCGACGCAGATCAACAATTCCGCCTACCCGACCTAGACGAAGTGAAGATAGCTATATCTAAACTGAAGTCAAACAAAGCTGCTGGAGCTGACGGCATAGCTGCCGAACTATTTAAAGCAGCAGGCGATGACTTGGTAGGGAGCATGCACCAACTCATCTGCAAAATATGGTCGGAAGAAAGCATGCCCGATGAGTGGAATCTCAGCATAGTTTGTCCGATACATAAAAAAGGAGACCCTTTAAATTGCGCCAACTACAGAGGGATCAGTCTCCTTAACATTGCATATAAGATCCTTTCTGCCGTACTATGTGAACGTCTGAAGCCGTTCGTCAACAACCTGATAGGTCCTTATCAGTGTGGCTTCAGACCAGGAAAGTCCACTATCGACCAAATATTCACACTACGGCAGATCTTCGATACCCACCATCTCTTTATCGATTTTACAGCCACGTATGACAGCATCCATAGGGAAGAGCTCTACAGAGCAATGTCTACTTTTGGCATCCCTGTCAAACTAATCCGTTTGTGCAGAATGACGATGGAGAATGCACGCTGCTCCATCAAGGTCGGAAAAGATCTCACCGATGCATTTGATGTCAAAAAAGGTTTTAGACAAGGCGATGCACTGTCATGCGACTTTTTCAACATCGTTCTGGAAAGAATTGTGCAAAACTCAACCGTCAACACTAGAGGCACAATCTTCCAAAGGTCCATCCAATTACTCGGATACGCAGATGATATTGACATAATTGGAAGATCAAAGCGTGATGTCAGTGGAGCGTTTTTGAGCATTGCGATGGAAGCGAAGAAGATGGGTTTAGTGGTCAAAGAGGGCAAGACCAAGTATATGCTGTCATCAAAAAAGGACATTGAACAACGACGTCTTGGACAAAACGTCACCATGGACAGCTATAACTTCGAGGTAGTTAAGGACTTTGTCTACCTAGGCACCGCTATAAACACAGACAACGACACCAGCGCTGAAATCAAACGAAGAATAACTCTTGCAAATCGCTGCTTCTTTGGACTTAGAAGGCAATTGAGAAGTAAAGTCCTCTCTCGAGCATCTAAAATCACCATCTATAAGACACTCATCATCCGGGTTCTCATTTATGGCGCTGAGGCCTGGACCCTGTCAAAGAAAGATGAGAACGTCTACGGATGCTTCGAGAGAAAAATTCTTCGGGTGATTTTTGGTCCCGTTCGTATAGATGGAGAATGGAGGAGAAGATATAACGACGAACTGTACGGGCTGTACAGCGACACTGACCTAGTTAGCAGAATAAAAGTCCAACGGCTTAGATGGCTGGGTCATGTAGAGCGAATGGACATCAACGCTCCAGCCCGGAAGGTCTTCGAATCCAATCCCGAGGGACGGCGCAGTAGAGGAAGACCGCGACTCAGGTGGCGCACTCGGGTGGGTGAGGACCTCAACCAACTTGGCGTGCGAAACTGGAGACAGCTAGCTAGGGACCGAGCTGGCTGGAGACGCATGTTGGTTGAGGCCCAGGTCCGCCCCGGACTGTAGCGCCACCTTAAGTAAGTAAGTAAGTAAATTTATTATTGTGACAGATCACCAGGCGCTCAGAGAAATATTTAGCGAAAAGAAAGGACACTTAGCTGTAGCGGTAGCGGCAGCAAGGCTACAAAGATGGGCTATCCAATTGTCGATGTATAATTTTGAGGTTAAATACAAAAGAGGTTCGCAGGTATCTAGGCTACCCGTGCTGGGTTCGACAAATATTCCAGAGGATTTCATAAATGTGCTTAAGTTTGGTCCTGACAACATGAAACTTCTGAAGCTAGAGGATGTCAAAACTGAAACGAGCAAAGATTTTATTTTGAGTAAGGTTTATAGCTGGCTTTTGAATAGGGACAACTTAAAAAATGATGTGGAAACGAAATATTATATAGATAGAGCTCAAAGTTTTTCGTGTAATGATGGTTGCATAAACTATGGGGACATAATTGTTATTCCACAAACTTTGAAATATGATGTTATCAGAATGTTACACGATACACATGTTGGAATGACAAGAATGAAAATGCTGGCAAGAAGTTATGTTTGGTGGAGGGGCTTAGATGCAGCCATAGAAGAGTTTGTTAAGTGCTGTCAAGTTTGCGCTCAGACTCAGAATTTTACCAAGTTAACTGAAGAATCGAACTGGATTCCTGGACATATTATAAAACAAATGTCTAAATCACTATACAAGATATCTGTAAATGGGGTTCAGAAAATAGCTCACATAAATCAATTAAAACACAGAAATTGTTCTATTCGATTTAGTCCACATGTAACTCTTATAAACAATAAAAATAGTAATGAAAACAAAGTGCAAAGTCAATTGCAATTTGAAGAGGAAAATGATGATTTTCATAGTGCAGAAGAAGACATTGTTAATGATAATAAAGAACAACTAAAAAAGCAATTTTTGAAAGATCAAAGGAAATTTAATTTGAGAATTAAACGTAAATGAAATAATTCGTAAAGAAAAGTGGAAACATTATTCTGTTATAAGTATTAAAAAAAATGATGATATGATGATATGACAGTAATGTTGTCTGTCTTATTAGTTTCATAAGTTGTTACTCTGTCGAAGAAGGAGGTAGAAACAATAGTAAGTGCAAAAAGAATCTAATCTAAAAAATTGTAATCATAATTTATTTTTGTAATCTTATATTTAATTAACAGAAAATAAATGTTTATCTGCCCAGATGAGGCCAAAGTATCTGAAGATATATTCATTTTTAAAAAAGACCCCTTCCGACAGAACAAATTTAATTTTTATTTGTTTAACCACGCGACAGCCGCCGCGCGCCGCCATTTAACTACTCAACATGTTTCACTCACCACCTCCAACCACTAATAGTGGAAATAATGAAGACGAGGAAGAATTCAGAAGGAGTGAGCGAAGAAACAAAGGGATTGCTCCGAAAAGGTTCGTAGAATACGAGCTATCGGTCGGAGAGAGTAGGAGAGATGCTAGCCAGTCGCAGCCGCAACTGGAGGGTCTATCGCGGTCTATAGCGCCAGCCAGGCGCGGCAAACAGCAAATAAGGAAAAAACAGGGTTAAGTGGTGGTGCCGCCAGCCAAGGGCAGCCACCCATAAACTCAAAGCCAAACCTTCCAACTGGTATCGCTGCTGCTAGCCAGCATCAGCCACCATTAAAAAAGTCACCGGCTGATGGTCTCGCTGCCAGCCAAATGCGAGCCCCATCAAATATTTTGACAGGCCAAGAGCTCGGTTGTGATATTACAGGCCGTACACTGTCACCACTGCACCATACACATAGCCAGCCAATAGATGACTTTGCTGCCAGTCACATGCAGTCATCATCGAATTTTTCAACACCCAGAGGGCTCGGTGGTGACTATGCAAGACGAACACTGACACAATTGACTGATTTTCCTGGCCAACCCGTCGACGATGTTGTTGCTGACCACATGCAACAATCATCGCAGCGTTCAGTAAGTAGAAATGGGTGCTGTGGTGGCTCTTTCAGACACACACCACCACCATTGAATAATCCGTCATTGCAGCCGGTTATCGGTGCTCCTGTCAGCCAGACACCACCACCGTTGAACAACCTAGCATGACAGCCGACAGCAGACCGGCCCACTACCAGTTAAAGTCAACCCGGTACTTTGTACCCCAATATTCAGTCGCAGCCGATATACACCTTCCAAACTGTCCACCCACAACCAATGAACGAAGGTAGCCGTTCACAGACATGTTAATTTCCATCTTACAATGATCCACCTTCATCAAACAAGACTTATGCGACACGCAGACCAAAGCTACACGATTTACCAGAATTTAGTGGTTTGCCCGAGGAATGACCGATGTTTATCGCCTCGTTCAACGAATCTACAGCTGCCTTTGGGTACACCCAACTGGAGAACATGCTTCGTCTTCTAAAGAGTCCTAGGAACGAGCCAAAAAGAACAGTCGAGAACATCTTGATTCATCCTAGAAGTGTGCCAGCGGTAATAGAAGAACTAGAAACAGTCTACGGTCGCCCTAAGTGCCTTATACGAAGTCAACTAGACAAAGTTCGATCTTGGACAGTAATTCCAGACAACCGGTTAGATTTGGTCATGCCTTTCGCAACAAAGGTCCAGAACCTCTGTACATTGCTTGAGTCGTTAGGAAGCGAACAACATTTAACGAATGCTATGCTGTTGGAGTTGTTGGTGTCCAGACTTCCACTAACTAAACAATTGGAATGGGTACAATTTTCGTATAGTATACATCCATATCCTAGCATGAGAGATTGCTGTAGTTGGCTAAAGAACTATGCCAAGTTTGCCAATATTCTTCATCTCTCACACAGAACAGCAACGCTAGGTCATCCTGGAAAAAACAAACATCATGAAAAGCACTCAATATTCCACACGAAGGAAAGACATAAAACTGCACCTACCGCCGCGCCACCGCTATCCACCAGAGAGAAAAAACTAATCGAGAGAGCCAAACTTCCTCGTCTCCGTCCCTTCGAAACCTCTTACTCTCATTTTTTATAGCGTGTTGAATTCGTATCGGTGTATGAATGTTTTCACCTCGGAGAAGAGTACACAAAAAAACATCATTTCCGGGAAATGCGACATTTCTCATTTTTGTTTATTGATAGCCAAGAAGGCTATGTTTTTTAAAGTCTCATTATAATATTTGTAATTCTCATGAATTTCTTTTTTTTTAATTTTACTAACATCTTGTCGTTTTTATATCTACAAAAATACTCCTATAATTCAAATTAATTCTAGCAAAACATTTTTGTTTGTCAATAAATAACGGGAGAAGTTATACTGGTAGTTCGTGGTGAATTTGTTTTTCTCTTATTTTTCTCTAAGTTACAGATAGATGGCATTAACAACCAAAACAAGGAAGGATGTGTGCAGAAAGAGTGTAACAAGGTTAAGATTTTAAAGACTAGACTTTATTTGTATATATGAACGAGTACATGTTTTTTATAAATGTATGTTATGTTTATTTCAATAGTAATACCTTAACTAAAAACTTAACTACTGTATTATCTAAAATATACTGCATTGAATTATAAAAGGTGGAAATAATAAAGTTCTACAGTTTACCAGGAATATTTATATACAATATCCATATCTTCTGCAATTGCGGTATCAATCGATATTTTCTGGAACTTAGTGTTAACGTAAAATTTATCTGTCATAAATTAATTTCAGCTTTTTTA
This sequence comes from Eupeodes latifasciatus, assembly GCA_920104205.1. Taxonomy (NCBI): domain Eukaryota; kingdom Metazoa; phylum Arthropoda; class Insecta; order Diptera; family Syrphidae; genus Eupeodes; species Eupeodes latifasciatus. The sequence goes on from OV049924.1 coordinate 224,364,946, forward strand.
TACACCAAAAAAATCAATTATGAAATTTGGCTGCGATAATAATTACTTGAACACAGCATTTTCTATGTTTATAGTTATTCAGGTTTAGCCTTTAACTTTGATTTGCATTTATTTATGAATAGCCTAAAAAGTTAAGCAAACATCTATGAATAAGCCACAATGCACTTTCAGAAAAACTGTAGTTAGAACTTTCCCTGACAGATTTTTCCTTGTCGCTATATAACTGAAAGATAAGATATAAATAGTTAGAACTGGAAAACTTATAAAAATGATGCATAAGACTTAAATTTTGGTTGAAGAACAAATTTGTATATTCTTTTCACAAAACCACTGAACCAGCCTTTAAAAGCAACACACTACCTTAGGGGAAAGCAGTAAGAATAGCTTATCACCTATTCACAAATCTTATGCAATGAAAATTGGCAACAGAAGTAACAAGTTGACGGTCTTTTTATTTAGTGTCTATTAAATCACTTATTTTCAGCATTTTGGAAATGTCGTGAGTAATGTAAAGAAAATAAACAACGAGTACACACAAATAAAATAGGAATGGAAAAAAGAGATGAGTATATAAAAATGTTTTCAATGTTCCATGTTTACATTCTGTAACTCTCGTTTTCAATGTTCCTGCAACTCTCGCATCGACAAAATTAAGTCGATAAGCTCTGAAAATTGAAATAAATCTGAGTTTTTTTTGCATCTTTTAACGGTCTGAGCGAAAATTAAACGCATAAACGCAGCTAATAATACAAATAATAGTTGTAGTGCTTTCAGAGTTTTATGTTTCTAGGTCCTAATTCTGATTGGACTGTTGCACCACCTAATTTATTTTACTTACTTAATTATTAAAACTGGCTTCAAATAACTAACTAATATTTATCTAAATGCGTAATTTAGAATTGTTTCTAAATCTTCATTGTTCTGGTACCTAACAAGAGTAATTAATTTCACTTCATATTTGAATGATATTACTCTCAAACGAACACAATGAGAGTACCAAAAAGTTGTTCATCCACAATTTTGAATTTTCTTTGAACACCTCTGAACAGCTGACTACATCCGCCATTTTTCAAAGGTGGTCGCCATTTTTCAAAGGTGGTGAGCAGAGAGAAAAGAAAGAAAAGTTTTTTCTCTCTCGTGGTGAGTATGTACACAAACTTGCATAAGTATTTGTTCCCCACATTTTTTTTATATGGAGTTAATACATATGCAAGTTGGTGGCCAAATCACAGCTTGTAGGCAAAAAGAGAGCAACCGTCGAAGTTGGTTCTCTCTATTAGTTCTTTTCTCTTTGCTAACCACTGCCAAGTTTGTATTCTTTGCTCCGCATTCCATCATCAACAGAAGTGCACAAATTTCCAGAAATTAGATTTGAAAGAAAGATGGAACTTGGTCAAGAAGAATGAAGTGTGTTTCTCATGTCTGATGCCGGGGCATATACCGCGTTTACAAGGAGAATTGAATCCGAATTGAATCAGGATTTAGCGCGCGTATAGACCATAGAGGAAATATATTATCTAGAATCCCGACTTAATGGGTTTGCTCTCTTTCGGCCTACAAGCTAAATTGAGAGGATTTTGTCCATAAGGATAAGTATGTGTTAGTTGTCCCGTGCATTTCTTATGGGAAAAAGCCATTATGAATGTAGTTGTCATGGAATTTTGTGCCCATATTGCTCAACCGCGGGGGAAAAACTATGAGGTGAACTGAGCCGTTCAAAAAACAGATCCGTTGAATTCAAAAATTGAAAAATTAATGCAATAATTTAAGAAAAATTAATTTTATGGTTCCTTTTCAGTGTAAACTATGCTAAAAATAATATTTTTCTGGTTTTGGCATACAAATTCTATGATTTTGATGAACATTTTTGATAAAAACAGAACAAATCATGAAGAAAGTATAGGCGCACCCTAGAACTGCAATGCGAACATGGTCCAATTTGAGTTGGTTCCCAGTTTTGACAGATCAACAGCGAGGTAAGTATTTTGACAACGAAAATGAAATCAAAACAAAAACAATCTATTGAACATTAATTTTTCTTTTAAAATATAATTTATGCAGATTTTTATTTTGAGAAGCATTATAGATTGCTTCTAACCAGAAGATTACAACAACCCGAAATCTAGATCGGTTAAATCGTCTCCATCTATTAAGTAAGGCACATCAATGAAATCCGGATCGAAAAAATTGGAATCGGCAAGTCCCAGTTGGTTTAAGCATACGATACGAGCAGTATCGCGGTCGTCGCGTGAAAATACGTTCATCAAGTCATCATCCAATTCGAACTCAATTTCCTCATCGTCTTCGTCGTCATCATCAAGCGATAAAGTTGAACTCTAGTGTGTCCAGTGCTGGGTGAAGCCTAGATGATAACCCCGAATACGGTGCTATTGACATGAGCCACGAAGACTTGAGTGATATTAGACATTTTAGGGACCACTAAAATGTCTATTCAAGATCTCTTTAAAATACAAATTAACCCGAACGGTAACTAGAGATAGAGGAAGATAGGAGCAAGTAACTGAAGAAACTACATAGCAGCCACGTCGACGAAGATGATGATGACGAAGACGACGAGGATGCAGGTGAAATTGTTGAAAAATGTAAGAAATATGACGAGATTTTGAAGCCGAAGCAGGGGTATGCCTTGCAGTAAGAAAAGAGGAACAGGAAAAAATCGATCTCGAAGATGCCAAGAAGAAGGAGGAAGATGCTAACATGTCCGATTTTAAAAAAGGGCAACTACTGTATCAAGAACAGCTACACCACCAGAAGTAAATAAATTTAAGATCCAAAACGAATTTGAATTGATTAAATTACTCATTTAAAGGTTGTTCCACAATATCAAATATCCAACACATCAAAATTATCAAGAACCAAACGGTCGTAAGTTCACGATAAAGTTTAAGAAGCTTGAAGCATGATGAGGATGTCATAAATTTGAAGACGAAGAAGAGGAATGTTTTGAAGGGAGCACAGAGGAACAGGATAAAATCGATCTCGAAGATGTTAAGAAGAAAAAGGAAGGTGATGAAAATTCCAATGGCTGCTCTTAGATGATTCTGAAAATAACAACCACTACTTTAAGGACGGAGCTACACCACCAGCAGTAAGTTTATTTAAAATTCAAAACAAATTTGTATTAATTTATTTACTCATTTAAAGGTTGTTTTACAATATCCAAGACATCAGAATCATCAACAAACAACCAGTCTGATTTCACTTCCTGAATAACACCACTACATATCTACGATGATTTAGATCCTTATATCCGCAGTGCTAGATAAAAAGGACTGCACATAGAGTTCCTCAAGAGGACTAGAGAGGAGTGCGTAAAACACGTGAAGTGATTGTACAAGGAGTTAAACTTCCAGCATGGGGTGATGAATGGAATTATCCTTTGATGCATTCCAAGTTCTCTCAGCTCTTTCGAATCTTGAAAAAAGCGGTAAAAATCGCCGCGACAGATGTAGCTGTAGAAGTAATTCATCTTTTACCAGCTCAACAAGCAACAACAGTGACACAGCGTTACCGGGAACACCCCAAACCGATCAATTGTGTTCGTCCAAATCACATTGCTCCTGTTAATGCTTTGTTGCAGCTTAACTTTGGGCTTAGAAGTAAGTAAGTTTACTCTTATGATTTTCTAGTTCTTAATTTCTTATGTTTTCTTTTGTTCTTAGTGTCCGAATGCCTGGTGGGGCTTCAATAAAGCATACATATCGATTTGGAATCGATCCGTTTAAAATGTCTCCTTTTTGATGAGTATATGAGTAAAAACAAGTTGTTTAGATTATATCCACATTAAAATTCACATTTGTTAAAAGTCCTTAACAATAATATTGTATTTTTTTTAATGATAAGGAATTATTTAAGTCATTAAACATATAGACTTCTTAATTTGTTAATCATGATTATTTGTTTTTAAAATAAAGTGAAATTAATAAAAATATGTTTTTAAATTCTATTCGCCACCCAACCTTATAAGGATTTTAGCGGCTATCTAAAATCATGAAATAGATTTTTTTTTTCAAAAAAAATGTGTGATGTTATTCCAAACCTACAATATCTTTCCTCAATATTCCGTTTAAATTGTTTCGTTCTTTTTATTACGAATTTGTAGTCTTAGGTTAAAACATCAAGTTCCTGTAGTAAATTAAAAATATACAAAAGTAATGTTGAAAAATAGTTTTGTAGCTAAAATCGAAGTTCGTTTTCGTATTCGTAATCAGCATCAAAAATTAACTCTTAAACGAACTATTTAAGACCATAAAAGGATTACAATCAAGGTTTTCAAAACTTTAGGTAGAGTCAAATGAAGACTCATGAGTCTGTTGACCACATGAAATCGTGAAGGAATACGCACGAACGTGATGAACTAAAACATAAGAAGAATAAGGATTACAAATATTATGTTTTTAATGCCTCAATAAAGAAAAATATACTTTATACAGCTTATTCGTTTTTTTTTTATTATTTTCAATACAAATATGAAGTTATAATTCACTAATTTAATATTTGACTTGAGTAGACAAAATTTAGGAAAACCAAAAAGAAGTGTTTTTCTTTTAAATATTTAATTTTTTTTTCAAAGTTTTTTGTTTTTTTTTTTCGAAATAAATAATAGCATTTAATTTTGAGAACAAAAATTTTACTAAGTTAGATAAAATTTTGAAATACATTACAACTTTATTTTAAAACTAACTGCGCCACGATGAACGTAGATTATCAGTGGATGATATTTTCAGCATGTCGTCGGATCAAATGAACGGCAGAGTCAAATCGATCCTCATTGCAGAATTTGTTCCAATACCGCTTCTTTTTGTTTAGGTGCTAAAAAAAAACATTAATTAGTGCTTTCAAAGTTTGTGACTTATGTAGAACTTACTTTACGACTCTTTGCACAACGCTTGGAACATCATTAGGGCAGTTTGTAGGGGTATTATGTGGCGATTTCAGTTAGCACTTAGCTTTGGTGATTCAAAAGACATTATGAATTCATGCAATTCAGCTTCTGTTTGTCAGTCTTTAAGTTTATAAAAATTGCAGGGAGTTCTAAAATAATACATACAAACTGCTGAGATTATTTTATATTTAATTTATTTATAATTCATTTTTTAAGAAGGCTTACCAATGAATTCCGACTCCCGTAATTAAGGAGGTTCTATATTGTCCCAACAAGTTCCTTCTAAACCGGAATTCGTATCAGCTACCTCTTCTATGCAGGCGGTGTCAGCCTCAAAAGCAGCGGGAAGCCCTAAAGAATCATATAATTTTAAATATTCCTGTTTGGATCACTCGTAAGTCAATTAACTAACCTGAATTGCCTGACTACTCTGCAGTTGCTGATACTGCTGTTGAGTCGTTCCAAAAAAGATTATTTTCTAGATATAGAAATAAATCTAAGCTTCGATGATTATGCGTGTTTTTGAGTTTCTTTCTTTTCGGGCATGTTTGTGACTGTATTCACATAAGTATATTGCACCAAGAAACCAAGAGTAACATCATCGCCTGGTTTGAGTCCTTCTTCAGGTGTAAAGTTCAATTTGAACTTTCTCTAAGTGATGAATCTATAAAAAAAATTGGAGAAAACATAGAATAGGAATTTCTAATTAGAATTTTCTGATTTTTACTTTGATTCCTCTCGTTGAACTTGAACTCCTTCGTCGAATTCCTTTGAATCGTCACGTTGATTTAGGACAAACGAAGAATCCAACATCTCTAGAATGACGTTTGTGGGACTTTTAACACAAGGTGGTTGCTCGGTCAGTTATGTCTGTCTCGATAGACTCGTGTTCAATGATGAAGTCGATGTTGCTGCAGCACGGTCGTCTTTTATTCGAAGTCGATCATTCGCCGTTCCTCTTCCTTGGTTGGCAGCGAACAATTGAATGCGATACTTGATCGACCCTGAATGGTACTCCGGCTTGATGGCATTGTGTTCGCATTGTCGACAACGCAGAGATCGCTTGACCCACAAACACTTCCGTTGCGGATAGAGGTTGTTCACACTAAATTGTTGTGACTATAAAGAAATTAATTTTCATTATATAAGGAAATCTCAAATGGAAGTTGACTTACTGTTTTTGATGTTGATTTTCTGTGTGAAAATCGATGGATTCAACTCGCCGACATCGTCAGTAGCTGGCGAGAGACTGATCTGAATCTGTTTGGCCTTTAGGGGATTCTTGTCGGGCCAGCCCATTTGCCTCCGAATGATTGCCACCGTTAAGCCGCTGAATTCACTTAATTTATAGTCAAGGTTGGAAATTTTTTGGAGTCTTCCTGCGATTGTAGTCTTGTTTTTCTTGCTTCTCTTGCAGAACTACCGACTGGTAGTACTCTTTACACCTAGAAGATGAATATTAAGCGAGTTGACTACGATATGAATGTTTCGATTCGTACTCACACAATTGATCTCCGCGCGCTGTTGCGTCGTTTTTTTTGAGCCGCTTGCATTTTATTTATTGGCAGCTGGTGAATAGGCCGAGTTCGCAGTTGCTGCTATTATGTCGTTCCAACACCAACACTCAGCTGCTGGGAGAAGGGCGTTAGCGGTCGACTATTGCATGGCAAAACTTCCACTTACATCATTGACTTGGTGGTGTTGTTGCTGCTGGTTTTGTTCCATTGAATGCGTTTGACTATTGGTAGAGATGGTGAAACCTCCACCGTCAACGCCTGCGGGAGCTATGCCGTTGAGATGTACATAAAAACACAATGGGCATTATCTGTCGTTAAAAACAATGATAATATTTTGTTAAGAGAAACATAATACATATATAAAAACTTGCCTGCAAATCAGCGCCTTGTTTGCTTTGTCTTCCAGATTTCTTCAGGGAAATTGCTTCCTGCATTATGGTATGTTATTGGCAGCATCTAAAATGAAAACACAGACTATAAAATAAATCGATTATTGTTGCACCTCCTTCACTGCAATTTGACTTACTTTTTATTCAATGGAGTGAACTTGTATATACTTTCTTCATTATAAGGAATCTTGGTCTGAAAAATATCAAATTATATTAAATATCAAAACAATTAACAAAAACTTACTCTTCAAATCCGAAATCCATTGTTTTGTTTTGCAAAATTGATTGTCGTTTTTGACAGGTCACAAAAATTCCATACGTTTCTATTTTAGCCCAATCCCCCATTTTGTTTTTTTTTCGCCACTCACATGTATTCACCGATAGCGAATTTGAGAGAGTTCACCTCGAATAAAATTTGAGGGTGTTTCAGGTGTTTCTGCTTTTGGCATACAAATTCTATGATTTTGATGAACATTTTTGATAAAAACAGAACAAATCATGAAAAAAGTATAGGCGCACCCTAGAACTGCAATGCGAACATGGTCCAATTTGAGTTGGTTCCCAGTTTTGACAGATCAACAGCGAGGTAAGTATTTTGACAACAAAAATGAAATCAAAACAAAAACAATCTATTGAACATTAATTTTTCTTTTAAAATATAATTTATGCAGATTTTTATTTTGAGAAGTATTATAAATTGCTTCTAACCAGAAGATTACAAGAACTCGAAATCTAGATCGGTTAAATCGTCTCCATCTATTAAGTGAGGCACATCAATGAAATCCGGATCGAAAAAGTTGGAATCGGCAAGTCCCAGTTGGGTTAAGCATACGATACGAGCAGTATCGCGGTCGTCGCGTGAAAATACGTTCATCAAGTCATCATCCAATTCGAACTCAATTTCCTCATCGTCTTCGTCGTCATCATCAAGCGATAAAGTTAAACTCTAGTGTGTCCAGTGCTGGGTGAAGCCTAGATGATAACCCCGAATACGGTGCTATTGACATGAGCCACGAAGACCTGAGTGATATTAGACATTTTAGGGACCAATAAAATGTCTATTGAAGATCTCTATCAAATACAAATTAACCCGAACGGTAACTAGAGATAGAGGAAGATAGGAGCAAGTAACTGAAGAAACTACATAGCAGCCACGTCGACGAAGATGATGATGACGAAGACGACGAGGATGCAGGTGAAATTGTTGAAAAATGTAAGAAATATGACGAGATTTTGAAGCCGAAGCAGGGGTATGCCTTGCAGTAAGAAAAGAGGAACAGGAAAAAATCGATCTCGAAGATGCCAAGAAGAAGGAGGAAGATGCTAACATGTCCGATTTTAAAAAAGGGCAACTACTGTATCAAGAACAGCTACACCACCAGAAGTAAATAAATTTAAGATCCAAAACGAATTTGAATTGATTAAATTACTCATTTAAAGGTTGTTCCACAATATCAAATATCCAACACATCAAAATTATCAAGAACCAAACGGTCGTAAGTTCACGATAAAGTTTAAGAAGCTTGAAGCATGATGAGGATGTCATAAATTTGAAGACGAAGAAGAGGAATGTTTTGAAGGGAGCACAGAGGAACAGGATAAAATCGACCTCGAAGATGTTAAGAAGAAAAAGGAAGGTGATGAAAATTCCAATGGCTGCTCTTAGATGATTCTGAAAATAACAACCACTACTTTAAGGACGGAGCTACACCACCAGCAGTAAGTTTATTTAAAATTCAAAACAAATTTGTATTAATTTATTTTCTCATTTAAAGGTTGTTTTACAATATCCAAGACATCAGAATCATCAACAAACAACCAGTCTGATTTCACTTCCTGAATAACACCACTACATATCTACGATGATTTAGATCCTTATATCCGCAGTGCTAGATAAAAAGGACTGCACATAGAGTTCCTCATTAAGAGGACTAGAGAGGAGTGCGTCCAACACGTGAAGTGATTGTACAAAGAGTTAAACTTCCAGCATGGGGTGATGAATGGAATTATCCTTTGATGCATTCTAAGTTCTCTCAGCTCTTTCGAATCTTGAAAAAAGCGGTAAAAATCGCCGCGACAGACGTAGCTGTAGAAGTAATTCATCTTTTACCAGCTCAACAAGCAACAACAGTGACACAGCGTTACCGGGAACACCCCAAACCGATCAATTGTGTTCGTCCAAATCACATTGCTCCTGGTAATGCTTTGTTGCAGCTTAACTTTGGGCTTAGAAGTAAGTAAGTTTACTCTTATGATTTTCTAGTTGTTAATTTCTTATGTTTTCTTTTGTTCTTAGTGTCCGAATGCCTGGTGGGGCTTCAATAAAGCATACATATCGATTTGGAATCGATCCGTTTAAAATGTCTCCTTTTTGATGAGTATATGAGTAAAAACAAGTTGTTTAGATTATATCCACATTAAAATTCACATTTGTTAAAAGTCCTTAACAATAATATTGTATTTTTTATGATAAGGAATTATTTAAGTCATTAAACATATAGACTTCTTAATTTGTTAATCATGATTATTTGTTTTTAAAATAAGGTGGAATTAATAAAAATATGATTTTAAATTCTATTCGCCACCCAACCTTATAAGGATTTTCGCGGCTATCTAAAATCATGAAATAGATTTTTTTTTTTCAAAAAAAATGTGTGATGTTATTCCAAACCTACAATATCTTTCCTCAATATTCCGTTTAAATTGTTTCGTACTTTTTATTACGAATTTGTAGTGTTAGGTTAAAACATCAAGTTCCTGTAGTAAATTAAAAATATACAAAAGTAATGTTGAAAAATAGTTTTGTAGCTAAAATCGAAGTTCGTTTTCGTATTCGTAATCAGCATCAAAAATTAACTCTTAAACGAACTATTTAAGACCATAAAAGGATTACAATCAAGGTTTTCAAAACTTTAGGTAGAGTCAAATGAAGACTCATGAGTCTGTTGACCACACGAAATCGTGAAAGAATACGCACGAACGTGATGAACTAAAACATAAGAAGAATAAGGATTACAAATATTATGTTTTTAATGCCTCAATAAAGAAAAATATACTTTATACAGCTTATTCGTTTTTTTTTTATTATTTTCAATACAAATATGAAGTTATAATTCACTAATTTAATATTTGACTTGAGTAGACAAAATTTAGGAAAACCAAAAAGAAGTGTTTTTCTTTTAAATATTTAATTTTTTTTTCAAAGTTTTTTGTTTTTTTTTCGAAACAAATAATAGCATTTAATTTTGAGAACAAAAATTTTACTAAGTTAGATAAAATTTTGAAATACATTACAACTTTATTTTAAAACTAACTGCGCCACGATGAACGTAGATTATCAGTGGATGATATTTTCAGCATGTCATCGGATCAAATGAACGGCAGAGTCAAATCGATCCTCATTGCAGAATTTGTTCCAATACCGCTTCTTTTTGTTTAGGTGCTGAAAAAAAAAACATTAATTAGTGCTTTCAAAGTTTGTGACTTATGTAGAACTTACTTTACGACTCTTTGCACAACGCTTGGAACATCATTAGGGCAGTTTGTAGGGGTATTCTGTGGCGATTTCAGTTAGCACTTAGCTTTGGTGATTCAAAAGACATTATGAATTCATGCAATTCAGCTTCTGTTTGTCAGTCTTTAAGTTTATAAAAATTGCAGGGAGTTCTAAAATAATAATGGGTGATTTTTTAAGAGCTTGAGAACTTTAAAAAAAAAAAACGCATAAAATTTGCAAAATCTCATCGATTCTTTATTTGAAACGTTAGATTGGTCCATGACAGTTACTTTTTGAAGATAATTTCATTTAAATGGTGACCGCGGCTGCGTCTTAGGTGGTCCATTCGGAAAGTCCAATTTTGGGTAACTTTTTCGAGCATTTCGGCCGGAATAGCCCGAATTTCTTCGGAAATGTTGTCTTCCAAAGCTGGAATAGTTGCTGGCTTATTTCTGTAGACTTTAGACTTGACGTAGCCCCACAAAAAATAGTCTAAAGGCGTCAAATCGCATGATCTTGGTGGCCAACTTACCGGTCCATTCCTTGAGATGAATTGTTCTCCGAAGTTTTCCCTCAAAATGGCCATAGAATCGCGAGCCGTGTGGCATGTAGCGCCATCTTGTTGAAACCACATGTCAACCAAGTTCAGTTCTTCCATTTTTGGCAACAAAAAGTTTGTTAGCATTGAACGATAGCGATCGCCATTCACCGTAACGTTGCGTCCAACAGCATCTTTGAAAAAATACGGTCCAATGATTCCACCAGCGTACAAACCACACCAAACAGTGCATTTTTCGGGATGCATGGGCAGTTCTTGAACGGCTTCTGGTTGCTCTTCACTCCAAATGCGGCAATTTTGCTTATTTACGTAGCCATTCAACCAGAAATGAGCCTCATCGCTGAACAAAATTTGTCGATAAAAAAGCGCGAAACACATTTCGAACCGAACACTGATTTTGGTAATAAAATTCAATGATTTGCAAGCGTTGCTCGTTAGTAAGTCTATTCATGATGAAATGTCAAAGCATACTGAGCATCTTTCTCTTTGACACCATGTCTGAAATCCCGCGTGATCTGTCAAATACTAATGCATGAAAATCCTAACCTCAAAAAAATCACCCGATACATACAAACTGCTGAGATTATTTTATATTTAATTTATTTATAATTCATTTTTTAAGAAGGCTTACCAATGAATTCCGACTCCCGTAATTAAGGAGGTTCTATATTGTCCCAACAAGTTCCTTCTAAACAGGAATTCGTATCAGCTACCTCTTCTATGCAGGCGGTGTCAGCCTCAAAAGCAGCGGGAAGCCCTAAAGAATCATATAATTTTAAATATTCCTGTTTGGATCACTCGTAAGTCAATTAACTAACCTGGATTGCCTGACTACTCTGCAGTTGCTGATACTGCTGTTGAGTCGTTCCAAAAAAGATTATTTTCTAGATATAGAAATAAATCTAAGCTTCAATTTGACCAAATTTTACAACAACTTTCGATGATTATGCGTGTTTTTGAGTTTCTTTCTTTTCGGGCAGTTTGTGACTGTATTCACATAAGTATATTGCACCAAGAAACCAAGAGTAACATCATCGCCTGGTTTGAGTCCTTCTTCAGGTGTAAAGTTCAATTTGAACTTTCTCTAAGTGATGAATCTATAAAAAAAATTGGAGAAACAACATAGAATAGGAATTTCTAATTAGAATTTTCTGATTTTTACTTTGATTCCTCTCGTTGAACTTGAACTCCTTCGTCGAATTCCTTTGAATCGTCACGTTGATTTAGGACAAACGAAGAATCCAACATCTCTAGAATGACGTTGGTGGGACTTTTAACACAAGGTGGTTGCTCGGTCAGTTATGTCTGTCTCGATAGACTCGTGTTCAATGATGAAGTCGATGTTGCTGCAGCACGGTCGTCTTTTATTCGAAGTCGATCATTCGCCGTTCCTCTTCCTTGGTTGGCAGCGAACAATTGAATGCGATACTTGATCGACCCTGAATGGTACTCCGGCTTGATGGCATTGTGTTCGCATTGTCGACAACGCAGAGATCGCTTGACCCACAAACACTTCCGTTGCGGATAGAGGTTGTTCACACTAAATTGTTGTGACTATAAAGAAATTAATTTTCATTATATAAGGAAATCTCAAATGGAAGTTGACTGTTTTTGATGTTGATTTTCTGTGTGAAAATCGATGGATTCAACTCGCCGACATCGTCAGTAGCTGGCGAGAGACTGATCTGAATCTGTTTGGCCTTTAGGGGATTCTTGTCGGGCCAGCCCATTTGCCTCCGAATGATTGCCACCGTTAAGCCGCTGAATTCACTTAATTTATAGTCAAGGTTGGAAATTTTTTGGAGTCTTCCTGCGATTGTAGTCTTGTTTTTCTTGCTTCTCTTGCAGAACTACCGACTGGTAGTACTCTTTACACCTAGAAGATGAATATTAAGCGAGTTGACTACGATATGAATGTTTCGATTCGTACTTACACAATTGATCTCCGCGCGCTGTTGCGTCGTTTTTTTTGAGCCGCTTGCATTTTATTTATTGGCAGCTGGTGAATAGGCCGAGTTGGCAGTTGCTGCTATTATGTCGTTCCAACACCAACACTCAGCTGCTGGGAGAAGGGCGTTAGCGGTCGACTATTGCATGGCAAAACTTCCACTTACATCATTGACTTGGTGGTGTTGTTGCTGCTGGTTTTGTTGCATTGAATGCGTTTGACTATTGGTAGAGATGGTGAAACCTCCACCGTCAACGCCTGCGGGAGCTATGCCGTTGAGATGTACATAAAAACACAATGGGCATTATCTGTCGTTAAAAACAATGATAATATTTTGTTAAGAGAAACATAATACTGTAATATTCGGCGTGGTCCGATAATTAAAACTTATTCACACTTCGTAAATAAAAACACAAATTTTCTTTATTTAAATCGATATAAACTTATTTATTGAACACTCAATTATTACGTTTCAAACACAGTCTTTACTTTTCAAACACAGTCTTTACTTTACAGCAATTCACAATCCATAATGAACCGCTTCGCTTCCAAGCGCCTATTTATATACCTCCAATCGGTTCGAGAATCTACGAGGTTGTTCTCGATGCTTAACGAAGTTCTCCACTTTATCACTAGATGCTTACCCCTTTCGAGGTTCTTGTATGCGCTGAATGAGTTCCCCTCTAAGCCACTAGATGTTTCTCGATGCTTAAGAAGCGAGTTCTCCTATTAGCCACTAGAGGTTTCTCGATGCTTAAAGAAGCGAGTTCTCCTATTACTACCACTAGATGTTGCCCCTTATTATTGAAAGAGATAAAGAGTGTATACACATTACATTGCCCCCTCCTTAGGATTGATCGTCCCGAACAAATCCATCGTTCTCATCACCGCTGTAGCGAAGTAGCCGGTCGCGATGTACAACTTTAGGTTTTCCTCTGACTCCCTTTTGTATCCGGTACACGACATCGTTGATTTTTGTAATGACTGTATATGGACCTTCCCAGTCCCGTTGAAGTTTCAGTGACAATCCTTTTTGTCGATGGGGATTGTAAAGCCACACCCGATCCCCTGCTTGGAACTCTGTTGTTGTCGCTCGTATATCGTAGCGTGTCTTCATTCGGTCACTGAACATCTTTATTTTCAACCTGGTATTGTCGTGGATCTGAAGGAGTCTTTCTCTGAGGTCATCAATGTAGTCATCGTCGGCTTGCGGTTCCGATGTGGGGCATCCAAATTTTATTTCGCTCGGCAGTCTGATGTTCCTTCCCATCAAAATCTCAGACGGTGTATGGCCAGTTGAGCTATTTGCACTTCGATACGCCATCAAAAACAGTGGAATGTGTCGATCCCAATCTCGCTGGTTGTCGTCCACAACTTTGCAAAGATGTTCCTTCAGGGTTCGGTTGAATCGTTCGACCATGCCATCAGATTGTGGGTGAAGTGGTGTTGTTCTTGTCTTCTTGATGTCAAGAAGCCCACAAACTTCCTGAAATATGTTTGAGTCAAAATTCCTTCCCTGGTCGGAATGCAGTTCTAATGGAACGCCGAATCTGCTCACCCAGTTGAAGACAATTTGGTCTGCGACTGTTTTGGCTTCTTGATTTGGAATGGCGTATGCTTCAGGCCACTTGCTGAAGTAATCCATGACGACAAGAATATAACGATTCCCATTATTTTTTTCCGGAAATGGACCCGCCACGTCTACTGCAATCCTTTCGAAGGGTGCTCCGACATTATACTGCTGCATTTGGCTGTGGTTCTTTTTGTTCGGGCCTTTGGTGGCAGCACAGGTATCACATTTTCGGCACCACTTCTCGACATCTTCCCTTGCATGTAGCCAGTAAAATCGTTGTCGAACCTTTTCTAGCGTCTTGTTCACTCCTAGATGACCTCCCGAAACTCCACCATGCATCTCTCGCAGAACATCCATAACCTTCGATCTCGGTAAGACTAGCTGCATTACATAAGACTTTCCATCTGCTGATTCCCATTTACGTCGAAGGACACCCTCTTGGACATGAAACGAGTCCCACTGTGCCCAATAGGCCTTCAGAGTCGGACTTCTATCGGAGATATCAGCCCATTCTGGTTTTTCCTGGTGTTCCTTCCAAGCGAGGATGGGTTCGATATCTGAGTCTTCTTGTTGAGCCTTCCTCAACTCGTCGTTGCTCCAGCCATAAATGGGATCGGCTCTGGTTCGTTGGACAGTAACCACTTCTTTTTCTTCTTGTCGTCTACAATGCTTACAGTCTTGTTTACATGGTCTCCGAGACAGTGCATCTACATTTGAGTGAAGCTTCCCCTTCCGATGTTGAATTTCGTAATCGTACGTCTGCAGCCTCTCAATCCACCTTGCCACTTGACCCTCTGGATTCTTGAAATTCAAAAGCCAGTTAAGTGCTCCATGGTCAGTTCGGAGAAGAAACTTCTGTCCATAGAGATACTTATGGAAGTGCTTTGTTGCCAAAATCAGTGCAAGAAGTTCTCTTCTGGTCACACAATAATTTCTTTCCGACTTCGAGAGTACCTTGCTGTAATAAGCAATCACCTTTTCTTCGCCATTATGCACCTGCGATAGTACAGCACCTATCCCGACATTGCTCGCATCAGCATCAATTATGAACGGTTTTCCTGGAGTTGGTTAGGTCAGCACTGGTGCATTACACAAGCGTTGCTTGAGCTCTTGAAAGCTGCGCTCGCATTTACCTGACCATCTAAACTGCTTTCCCTTTTCCGTTAGCTGATGTAGACTCTTGGCGATTCCAGCAAAGTCCTTCACAAAGCGCCTATAGTAGGTGGCTAGACCCAGAAAGCTTCGGAGTTGGTGTTTGTCCTGTGGTGTTGGCCAATTCTTCA
Source organism: Eupeodes latifasciatus (assembly GCA_920104205.1). Classification (NCBI taxonomy): domain Eukaryota; kingdom Metazoa; phylum Arthropoda; class Insecta; order Diptera; family Syrphidae; genus Eupeodes; species Eupeodes latifasciatus. The sequence continues at coordinate 224,380,617 of OV049924.1, forward strand.
CGGTGTCAACCTTATCAGGATCCGTTTTTACTCCTTGGGATGAGATGATATGTCCCAGATATTTTACTTCTGTTTTGAAGAGTGAACACTTTTCTGGGTTAAGCTTGAGGTGGGCTTCTCGAAGTCTTTGAAACACGGCTCTCAGATTTGTACAGTGTTCGTCAAATGTTTTCCCGTATACTATGACGTCATCCAAATAGACCAGGCAAGATTTCCATGTGAGTCCTTGCAGGACGCATTCCATTAGGCGCTCAAAAGTCGCTGGAGCATTGCAAAGTCCAAAAGGCATCACTTTGAACTGCCACAATCCGTTTCCTGTTGAGAATGCTGTCTTTTCTTTGTCTTCAGGATGGATTTCGACTTGCCAGTAACCACTTTTCAAGTCCAAAGTTGAGAACCATTGTGCTCCTTCCATTGCATCCAGAGTATCACTGATCCTAGGCAGAGGGTAGCTATCCTTCTTGGTCACATCATTCAACCTTCGATAGTCCACGCAAAAGCGGGTTGATCCGTCTTTCTTCTTTACCAGGACCACTGGAGACGCCGAAGGGCTTTTAGAGTTTTCGATCAGACCTTCTCCCTTCATGGTGGTTATCAGTTCTTCAACCTCACCTTGTTTGGCTAGTGGAAGGCGTCTTGCAGGTTGACGAATCGGCCTTGCATCCCCGGTATTGATTCGATGTTGCACCAGTTGCGTTCTGCCATATTTCCCTTTCGATGATGAAAAGATGTCTGCAAATTCTTCGAGGAGACCTTCTGCAGTTCTTCGTTGTTGGTGGCCAAGATTAGATGACTTGAGAATGTTCGTCTTTATGGAGTTCAGCTCTTCGGACTTCAAGGATTGCCTTGACTCTTCTTCGTTGATCCTTGTTATCGCTGATACAGATTCGCATTGTCCGACAATCTCACCTTTTCTAAGCTTAACTTCATACGGCTTGATGTTCAGTATTCGTACCGGAACCATGTTCTTTAATGGTCTCACAATAGTCTTCCCAATGGTGACGTTTTGGGAGGACTTTACAGATGCTGGTTCGACCATGAGGTATCGATGGCTGCCAGGTTTACCCTTCAATTTCGTCCACACGAATACTTCTGAAGAAGCAGGCAAAGTGAGATCTTCTTTGATGACGGTTTTCACAGATGACGAGGTCTCATACGAGTTAGTCCCATAGATCATCGGAATCTCGATGTTTCGATATTTCAGGACTTGGTTCCCGATGTCCAATATCACTCCATGATCTTTCATGAAATCGATGCCGACAATGCACTCGTCGCATATATCTGCTACCAGGAACGGGTGAGAGAATTCCAACTCTGCTATCCGAATCTTAAGACGTACCTCACCATAAACTTTTGCGGCCTCTCCAGTTGCAGTCCTTAGACGACAGCTGTTGGTGTTGTGGAGCCATGCCTTCTTGACGAGGTCTTGCCGTACGATGGACGCCGTGGCACCGGTGTCAATGGTAGCCACACATTTGTTGCCATTTATACTTGCTTCCACGGTCAGGCTCTTGTTGTCACGTTTCGTTTGAGAAACCTGGATGTCGTTTCTGGGGCCATCGATACCAGAAACCAGCTTCTGCCCCTCGAAGTTGGTTCTTATTCGTTTCCCGGGTGGGAAACAACTTCGGAAGCAACGTTGTTGGTGTTGCTTTGAACGGTTGAATTACTTCTATTTCCACAGTGTTGGCATGTGGTTCTTCTTCGTGGTAATCTGCACTGTCGCTGTAGATGCCCAGTCTTATTGCAGTTCCAGCATCGTGCTGGTCCGTCTCGCTGACTCCTTTCCACAGTAGCCTTCTGACAAGAACATTCTTGGACTTCTATTTCTCTTATGCGATGCACGTTTTGGGAAGCTTGTTCTGCAGCTTCCATCGTCAGAGCGAAAGCCAATGCTTCTGGTAATGTTCGCTTTCCGGCAGTGCGGATAGCCCTTTGGAGATTTATATCGCCCACAGCTCTCACAAAGGCTTCAACAGCAAGTTGATTTATTATCTCGTTACCAGCTGTTGGATATGCCAGGTGAACCAATCGCTCGATATCTGCCTGAAGCTGCTGCAGAGTTTCACCTCTTTTCTGTGTCCTGTTGTTAAGCTGAACTCGGAAGACTTCTGTCATGTGGCTATCCCCAAACCGCTGTTCGATTGCGTTTACCAGAACTGTGAAGTCACCACTTTTCTCTGCTGGGATGGTTTGTAGCAGTTCAGCAGCAGATCCTCTTAAAGCAAGCGTAAGAGCAATGTATTTTTCGTGATCGTCCCAGCCGTTTGTTAACGCTGCTGCTTCAAACTGTTTCTTGTAGATTGACCACGGAATCTGCCCGTCAAAGCTTGGAGGATTCACTTCTCCCTTCCTTGAGCACTCACCAGAAGGTTCTCGAGCTTTCATCTTTCGCACTTTTTCTAGTTCATTTGTGATGGTTTCGATTTGTTCGTCAATTTTCTCGAAACGTGCATTTTGTTTTTCGACGCGCTCGTCGACAGTTTTGATTTTCTCTTCGAAGTCCGCAAACCTGCCTTCTAAAAGGTTTTTCTGTTCGTCGAATCGCTCTAGGACATCATTCCTTTGAGTTTCTAGTTGTTTTAGGACATTCTGCTGTTCTTGCTTTGGTCGCTTCTTTGGCCTTCTAGTTGTTTCAGGACATCATTTTTATTTTCTTCAAATTTGGTTAAAAGAAGTGACATCATGTTAGATAAAGCAACATTTGCATTTACCTCTTCCACTTTTGCTTCTAATTCGAAAGCAAACGTATCTGGGTCTTCATTTTGCTGCTCCAGATATTCCTGCAGCCGTTTAACGAGTTCGGTTTTTACGCCTGTCCCACTTAAGCTACGTTTGCTTAGTTCGGCCTTTAGCTCAGGGACAGTTAAGTCTTTCAAAACTTTACTCATTTTTTATTTATTTTTAACTTCACTAATTCACACAAAATAGTTCAATCACTGCTCACTGTTTTTATTCTCAATAAGTTTTAATCCCTTATTCTGACACCAATGTAATATTCGGCTTGGTCCGATAATTAAAACTTATTCACACTTCGTAAATGAAAACACAAATTTTCTTTATTTAAATCGATATAAACTTATTTATTGAACACTCAATTATTACGTTTCAAACACAGTCTTTACTTTTCAAACACAGTCTTTACTTTACAGCAATTCACAATCCATAATGAACCGCTTCGCTTCCAAGCGCCTATTTATATACCTCCAATCGGTTCGAGAATCTACGAGGTTGTTCTCGATGCTTAACGAAGTTCTCCACTTTATCACTAGATGCTTACCCCTTTCGAGGTTCTTGTATGCGCTGAATGAGTTCCCCTCTAAGCCACTAGATGTTTCTCGATGCTTAAGAAGCGAGTTCTCCTATTAGCCACTAGAGGTTTCTCGATGCTTAAAGAAGCGAGTTCTCCTATTACTACCACTAGATGTTGCCCCTTATTATTGAAAGAGATAAAGAGTGTATACACATTACAATACATATATAAAAACTTGCCTGCAAATCAGCGCCTTGTTTGCTTTGTCTTCCAGATTTCTTCAGGGAAATTGCTTCCTGCATTATGGTATGTTATTGGCAGCATCTAAAATGAAAACACAGACTATAAAATAAATCGATTATTGTTGCACCTCCTTCACTGTAATTTGACTTTCTTTTTATTCAATGGAGTGAACTTGTATAAACTTTCTTCATTATAAGGAATCTTGGTCTGAAAAATATCAAATTATATTAAATATCAAAACAATTAACAAAAACTTACTCTTCAAATCCGAAATCCCTTGTTTTGTTTTGCAAAATTGATTGTCGTTTTTGACAGGTCACAAAAATTCCATACGTTTCTATTTTAGCCCAATTCCCCATTTTGTTTTTTTTCGCCACTCACATGTATTCACCGATAGCGAATTTGAGAGAGTTCACCTCGAATAAAATTTGAGGGTGTTTCAGGTGTTTCTGCTTTTGGCATACAAATTCTATGATTTTGATGAACATTTTTGATAAAAACAGAACAAATCATGAAAAAAGTATAGGCGCACCCTAGAACTGCAATGCGAACATGGTCCAATTTGAGTTGGTTCCCAGTTTTGACAGATCAACAGCGAGGTAAGTATTTTGACAACGAAAATGAAATCAAAACAAAAACAATCTATTGAACATTAATTTTTCTTTTAAAATATAATTTATGCAGATTTTTATTTTGAGAAGTATTATAAATTGCTTCTAACCAGAAGATTACAAGAACTCTAAATCTAGATCGGTTAAATCGTCTCCATCTATTAAGTAAGGCACATCAATGAAATCCGGATCGAAAAAGTTGGAATCGGCAAGTCCCAGTTGGGTTAAGCATACGATACGAGCAGTATCGCGGTCGTCGCGTGAAAATACGTTCATCAAGTCATCATCCAATTCGAACTCAATTTCCTCATCGTCTTCGTCGTCATCATCAAGCGATAAAGTTAAACTCTAGTGTGTCCAGTGCTGGGTGAAGCCTAGATGATAACCCCGAATACGGTGCTATTGACATGAGCCACGAAGACCTGAGTGATATTAGACATTTTAGGGACCAATAAAATGTCTATTGAAGATCTCTATCAAATACAAATTAACCCGAACGGTAACTAGAGATAGAGGAAGATAGGAGCAAGTAACTGCAGAAACTACATAGCAGCCACGTCGACGAAGATGATGATGACGAAGACGACGAGGATGCAGGTGAAATTGTTGAAAAATGTAAGAAATATGACGAGATTTTGAAGCCGAAGCAGGGGTATGCCTTGCAGTAAAAAAAGAGGAACAGGAAAAAATCGATCTCGAAGATGCCAAGAAGAAGGAGGAAGATGCTAACATGTCCGATTTTAAAAAAGGGCAACTACTGTATCAAGAACAGCTACACCACCAGAAGTAAATAAATTTAAGATCCAAAACGAATTTGAATTGATTAAATTACTCATTTAAAGGTTGTTCCACAATATCAAATATCCAACACATCAAAATTATCAAGAACCAAACGGTCGTAAGTTCACGATAAAGTTTAAGAAGCTTGAAGCATGATGAGGATGTCATAAATTTGAAGACGAAGAAGAGGAATGTTTTGAAGGGAGCACAGAGGAACAGGATAAAATCGACCTCGAAGATGTTAAGAAGAAAAAGGAAGGTGATGAAAATTCCAAAGGCTGCTCTTAGATGATTCTGAAAATAACAACCACTACTTTAAGGACGGAGCTACACCACCAGCAGTAAGTTTATTTAAAATTCAAAACAAATTTGTATTAATTTATTTACTCATTTAAAGGTTGTTTTACAATATCCAAGACATCAGAATCATCAACAAACAACCAGTCTGATTTCACTTCCTGAATAACACCACTACATATCTACGATGATTTAGATCCTTATATCCGCAGTGCTAGATAAAAAGGACTGCACATAGAGTTCCTCATTAAGAGGACTAGAGAGGAGTGCGTCCAACACGTGAAGTGATTGTACAAAGAGTTAAACTTCCAGCATGGGGTGATGAATGGAATTATCCTTTGATGCATTCCAAGTTCTCTCAGCTCTTTCGAATCTTGAAAAAAGCGGTAAAAATCGCCGCGACAGATGTAGCTGTAGAAGTAATTCATCTTTTACCAGCTCAACAAGCAACAACAGTGACACAGCGTTACCGGGAACACCCCAAACCGATCAATTGTGTTCGTCCAAATCACATTGCTCCTGTTAATGCTTTGTTGCAGCTTAACTTTGGGCTTAGAAGTAAGTAAGTTTACTCTTATGATTTTCTAGTTCTTAATTTCTTATGTTTTCTTTTGTTCTTAGTGTCCGAATGCCTGGTGGGGCTTCAATAAAGCATACATATCGATTTGGAATCGATCCGTTTAAAATGTCTCCTTTTTGATGAGTATATGAGTAAAAACAAGTTGTTTAGATTATATCCACATTAAAATTCACATTTGTTAAAAGTCCTTAACAATAATATTGTATTTTTTTATGATAAGGAATTATTTAAGTCATTAAACATATAGACTTCTTAATTTGTTAATCATGATTATTTGTTTTTAAAATAAAGTGGAATTAATAAAAATATGTTTTTAAATTCTATTCGCCACCCAACCTTATAAGGATTTTCGCGGCTATCTAAAATCATGAAATAGATTTTTTTTTCAAAAAAAAATGTGTGATGTTATTCCAAACCTACAATATCTTTCCTCAATATTCCGTTTAAATTGTTTCGTACTTTTTATTACGAATTTGTAGTCTTAGGTTAAAACATCAAGTTCCTGTAGTAAATTAAAAATATACAAAAGTAATGTTGAAAAATAGTTTTGTAGCTAAAATCGAAGTTCGTTTTCGTATTCGTAATCAGCATCAAAAATTAACTCTTAAACGAACTATTTAAGACCATAAAAGGATTACAATCAAGGTTTTCAAAACTTTAGGTAGAGTCAAATGAAGACTCATGAGTCTGTTGACCACATGAAATCGTGAAAGAATACGCACGAACGTGATGAACTAAAACATAAGAAGAATAAGGATTACAAATATTATGTTTTTAATGCCTCAATAAAGAAAAATATACTTTATACAGCTTATTCGTTTTTTTTTTTATTATTTTCAATACAAATATGAAGTTATAATTCACTAATTTAATATTTGACTTGAGTAGACAAAATTTAGGAAAACCAAAAAGAAGTGTTTTTCTTTTAAATATTTAATTTTTTTTTCAAAGTTTTTTGTTTTTTTTTCCGAAATAAATAATAGCATTTAATTTTGAGAACAAAAATTTTACTAAGTTAGATAAAATTTTGAAATACATTACAACTTTATTTTAAAACTAACTGCGCCACGATGAACGTAGATTATCAGTGGATGATATTTTCAGCATGTCATCGGATCAAATGAACGGCACAGTCAAATCGATCCTCATTGCAGAATTTGTTCCAATACCGCTTCTTTTTGTTTAGGTGCTGAAAAAAAAACATTAATTAGTGCTTTCAAAGTTTGTGACTTATGTAGAACTTACTTTACGACTCTTTGCACAACGCTTGGAACATCATTAGGGCAGTTTATAGGCAATTTCAGTTAGCACTTAGCTTTGGTGATTCAAAAGACATTATGAATTCATGCAATTCAGCTTCTGTTTGTCAGTCTTTAAGTTTATAAAAATTGCAGGGAGTTCTAAAATAATACATACAAACTGCTGAGATTATTTTATATTTAATTTATTTATAATTCATTTTTTAAGAAGGCTTACCAATGAATTCCGACTCCCGTAATTAAGGAGGTTCTATATTGTCCCAACAAGTTCCCTCTAAACCGGAATTCGTATCAGCTACCTCTTCTATGCAGGCGGTGTCAGCCTCAAAAGCAGCGGGAAGCCTTAAAGAATCATATAATTTTAAATATTCCTGTTTGGATCACTCGTAAGTCAATTAACTAACCTGAATTGCCTGACTACTCTGCAGTTGCTGATACTGCTGTTGAGTCGTTCCAAAAAAGATTATTTTCTAGATATAGAAATAAATCTAGGCTTCAATTTGACCAAATTTTACAACAACTTTCGATGATTATGCGTGTTTTTGAGTTTCTTTCTTTTCGGGCATGTTTGTGACTGTATTCACATAAGTATATTGCACCAAGAAACCAAGAGTAACATCATCGCCTGGTTTGAGTCCTTCTTCAGGTGTAAAGTTCAATTTGAACTTTCTCCAAGTGATGAATCTATAAAAAAAATTGGAGAAACAACATAGAATAGGAATTTCTAATTAGAATTTTCTGATTTTTACTTTGATTCCTTTCGTTGAACTTGAACTCCTTCGTCGAATTCCTTTGAATCGTCACGTTAATTTAGGACAAACGAAGAATCCAACATCTCTAGAATGACGTTGGTGGGACTTTTAACACAAGGTGGTTGCTCGGTCAGTTATGTCTGTCTCGATAGACTCGTGTTCAATGATGAAGTCGATGTTGCTGCAGCACGCTCGTCTTTTATTCGAAGTCGATCATTCGCCGTTCCTCTTCCTTGGTTGGCAGCTCCATAATGGTTGTGGTCATATCGTGCATAGTTGGGTTAGTTAGCTTGAGGATCGATTGAGTGGACGTGCCAGGCTTCAGTGGCTTTTCACAACGCACAAGCAGAACGTCGGACACATGATAGTTAGCGAACAATTGAATGCGATACTTGATCGACCCTGAATGGTACTCCGGCTTGATGGCATTGTGTTCGCATTGTCGACAACGCAGAGATCGCTTGACCCACAAACACTTCCGTTGCGGATAGAGGTTGTTCACACTAAATTGTTGTGACTATAAAGAAATTAATTTTCATTATATAAGGAAATCTCAAATGGAAGTTGACTTACTGTTTTTGATGTTGATTTTCTGTGTGAAAATCGATGGATTCAACTCGCCGACATCGTCAGTAGCTGGCGAGAGACTGATCTGAATCTGTTTGGCCCTTAGGGGATTCTTGTCGGGCCAGCCCATTTGCCTCCGAATGATTGCCACCGTTAAGCCGCTGAATTCACTTAATTTATAGTCAAGGTTGGGAATTTTTTGGAGTCTTCCTGCGATTGTAGTCTTGTTTTTCTTGCTTCTCTTGCAGAACTACCGACTGGTAGTACTCTTTACACCTAGAAGATGAATATTAAGCGAGTTGACTACGATATGAATGTTTCGATTCGTACTTACACAATTGATCTCCGCGCGCTGTTGCGTCGTTTTTTTTTTGAGCCGCTTGCATTTTATTTCTTGGCAGCTGGTGAATAGGCTGAGTTGGCAGTTGCTGCTATTATGTCGTTCCAACACCAACACTCAGCTGCTGGGAGAAGGGCGTTAGCGGTCGACTATTGCATGGCAAAACTTCCACTTACATCATTGACTTGGTGGTGTTGTTGCTGCTGGTTTTGTTCCATTGAATGCGTTTGACTATTGGTAGAGATGGTGGCACCTCCACCGTCAACGCCTGCAGGAGTTATGCCGTTGAGATGTACATATAAACACAATGGACAGTATCTGTCGTTAAAAACATTGATATTATTTTGTTAAGAGAAATATAATATACAAAAAACTTGCCTGCAAATAAACGCCTTGATTGCTTTGTCTTCCAGATTTCTTCAGGGAAATTGTTTCCTGCATTATGGTATGTTATTGGCAGCATCTAAAATGAAAACACAGACTATAAAATAAATCGATTATTGTTGCACCTCCTTCACTGCAATTTGACTTACTTTTTATTCAATGAAGTGAACTTGTATATACTTTCTTCATTATAAAGAATTTTGGTCTGAAAAATATCAAATTATATTAAATATCAAAACAATTAACAAAAACTTACTCTTCAAATCCGAAATCCATTGTTTTGTTTTGCAAAATTGATTGTCATTTTTGACAGGTCACAAAAATTCCATAAGTTTCTTTTTAGCCCAGTCCCCCATTTTGCTTTTTTTGCACCACTCACATGTATTCACCGATAGCGAATTTGAGAGAGTTCACCTCGAATTTGAGAGTTCACCTCAAATAAAATTTGAGGGTGTTACAGGCAAGACGGGTACCGGTCGGTTCTCTTGGTAAGTATATTTCTCTATGGTATAGACCTGGATCGGATCGAAATAGGATTACTCGATCCAATCCCACTTACCCTGGTTACAAGAGGAGATCGAGGAATCGAATCGAATCGAATTGAGATTTCGATCCAGGTATATGGTTGCACTGAATCGAGGAATCGAATTCAAATGGAATCGAAATGACATTTTCGTTTTATTTGAGTGCGTACAATGCCCTCAACACAAAGACGCCCACCAAATTAAATTCAGCTTAGAACAAACAAGGGGGAAGAAACTTAACGTACGCACACAAGCAAAACCTCACACACCAATAACTCGATTCCCCGATTCAGGTTTACAAACAAATTTTCGATTCGATTCACCTCTTTCAGTGGGATTGGATCGAGTAATCCTATTTCGATCCGATCCAGGTCTATACGGCGCTAAATCCTGATTCAATTCGAATTCAATTCTCCTTGTAAACGCGGTAACTGAAAGAGGTGAATCGAATCGAAAATTTGTTTGTAAACCTGAATCGGGGAATCGAGTTATTGGTGTGTGAGGTTTTGCTTGTGTGCGTGCGTTAAGTTTCTTCCCCCTTGTTTGTTCTAAGCTGAATTTAATTTGGTGGGCGTCTTTGTGTTGAGGGCATTGTACGCACTCAAATAAAACGAAAATGTCATTTCGATTCCATTTGAATTCGATTCCTCGATTCAGTGCAACCATATACCTGGATCGAAATCTCAATTCGATTCGATTCCTCGATCTCCTCTTGTAACCAGGGTAAGTGGGATTGGATCGAGTAATCCTATTTCGATCCGATCCAGGTCTATACCATAGAGAAATATACTTACCAAGAGAACCGACCGGTACCCGTCTTGCCTGTAACACCCTCAAATTTTATTTGAGGTGAACTCTCAAATTCGAGGTGAACTCTCTCAAATTCGCTATCGGTGAATACATGTGAGTGGTGCAAAAAAAGCAAAATGGGGGACTGGGCTAAAAAGAAACTTATGGAATTTTTGTGACCTGTCAAAAATGACAATCAATTTTGCAAAACAAAACAATGGATTTCGGATTTGAAGAGTAAGTTTTTGTTAATTGTTTTGATATTTAATATAATTTGATATTTTTCAGACCAAAATTCTTTATAATGAAGAAAGTATATACAAGTTCACTTCATTGAATAAAAAGTAAGTCAAATTGCAGTGAAGGAGGTGCAACAATAATCGATTTATTTTATAGTCTGTGTTTTCATTTTAGATGCTGCCAATAACATACCATAATGCAGGAAACAATTTCCCTGAAGAAATCTGGAAGACAAAGCAATCAAGGTGTTTATTTGCAGGCAAGTTTTTTGTATATTATATTTCTCTTAACAAAATAATATCAATGTTTTTAACGACAGATACTGTCCATTGTGTTTATATGTACATCTCAACGGCATAACTCCTGCAGGCGTTGACGGTGGAGGTGCCACCATCTCTACCAATAGTCAAACGCATTCAATGGAACAAAACCAGCAGCAACAACACCACCAAGTCAATGATGTAAGTGGAAGTTTTGCCATGCAATAGTCGACCGCTAACGCCCTTCTCCCAGCAGCTGAGTGTTGGTGTTGAAACGACATAATAGCAGCAACTGCCAACTCAGCCTATTCACCAGCTGCCAAGAAATAAAATGCAAGCGGCTCAAAAAAAAAACGACGCAACAGCGCGCGGAGATCAATTGTGTAAGTACGAATCGAAACATTCATATCGTAGTCAACTCGCTTAATCTTCATCTTCTAGGTATAAAGAGTATTACCAGTCGGTAGTTCTGCAAGAGAAGCAAGAAAAACAAGACCTTGACTATAAATTAAGTGAATTCAACGGCTTAACGGTGGCAATCATTCGGAGGCAAATGGGCTGGCCCGACAAGAATCCCCTAAAGGCCAAACAGATTCAGATCAGTCCCTCGGCAGCTACTGACGATGTCGGCGAGTTGAATCCATCGATTTTCACACAGAAAATCAACATCAAAAACAGTAAGTCAACTTCCATTTGAGATTTCCTTATATAATGAAAATTAGTTTCTTTATAGTCACAACAATTCAGTGTGAACAACATCTATCCGCAGCGGAAGTGTTTGTGGGTCAAGCGATCTCTGCGTGGTCGACAAAGCGAACACAATGCCATCAAGCCGGAGTACCATTCAAGGTCGATCAAGTATCGCATTCAATTGTTCGCTAACTATCATGTGCCCGACGTTCTGCTTGTGCGTTGTGAAAAGCCACTGAAGCCTGGCACGTCCACTCAATCGATCCTCAAGCTAACTAACCCAACTATGCACGATATGACCACAACCATTATGGAGCTGCCAACCAAGGAAGAGGAACGGCGAATGATCGACTTCGAATAAAAGACGACCGTGCTGCAGCAACATCGACTTCATCATTGAACACGAGTCTATCGAGGCAGACATAACTGACCGAGCAACCACCTTGTGTTAAAAGTCCCACCAACGTCATTCTATAGATGTTGGATTCTTCGTTTGTCCTAAATTAACGTGACGATTCAAAGGAATTCGACGAAGGAGTTCAAGTTCAACGAGAGGAATCAAAGTAAAAAACTGAAAATTCTAATTAGAAATTCCTATTCTATGTTGTTTCTCCAATTTTTTTTATAGATTCATCACTTGGAGAAAGTTCAAATTGAACTTTACACCTGAAGAAGGACTCAAACCAGGCGATGATGTTACTCTTGGTTTCTTGGTGCAATATACTTATGTGAATACAGTCACAAACATGCCCGAAAAGAAAGAAACTCAAAAACACGCATAATCATCGAAAGTTGTTGTAAAATTTGGTCAAATTGAAGCCTAGATTTATTTCTATATCTAGAAAATAATCTTTTTTGGAACGACTCAACAGCAGTATCAGCAACTGCAGAGTAGTCAGGCAATTCAGGTTAGTTAATTAACTTACGAGTGATCCAAACAGGAATATTTAAAATTATATGATTCTTTAGGGCTTCCCGCTGCCTCTGAGGCTGACACCGCCTGCATAGAAGAGGTAGCTGATACGAATTCCGGTTTAGAAGGAACTTGTTGGGACAATATAGAACCTCCTTAATTACGGGAGTCGGAAATAATTGGTAAGCCTTCTTAAAAAATGAATTATAAATAAATTAAATATAAAATAATCTCAGCAGTTTGTATGTACTATTTTAGAATTCCCTGAAATTTTAAGAAACCTAAAGACTGACGAAATAGAAGCTGAATTCCACGAATTCATAATTCCTATTGAATCACCAGCTTCTGTTTAGAACTAACTGGAATCGACACAAGAATGCCCCTAAAAACTGCTCTAATGATGTTCCAAGAGTTGATGCGCAAATGGTCGCGAGCCGGCAACCTTCACGTAGTGAAAATGTCCGATTGGGATTTGCCTCGTAAAAGAATGTGAACCCAAACGACTTAAGAAGCCACATATTTTCAATCAATGCATCAACTTACCTTATTCCAGAAATGGTAAAATTATAACACATCAATTTGTGACAATTTTACTGACCAGAATTCTCATGATGGCAAGGCTACTTCAAAGTAAATTTCACATTAACAACAAAACTTAAAAGCACTAATTGATGTGTTTTTTTTTCAGCTACAAATCAAAACGAAGCTTAGAAGTCGATTTGACTTCTGCCGTTCAGTTGATTCGACGATATGCTTAGAATCTCATCCATAATTAGTAGGAATTCGTCGTGGCGTACCTAGTTTTTAAATGAAGATGTAATTTTTCAAAATTGTATGTAATTGAGTATAATTTTTGTTTTTAAAATTCATTGCCATTATAGATTATAGGTTTTAAAATGTTTACAGCTAGATTCCCAAATTGAGTGAAATTAAATCTAAATCTAAATTGAAAATCAAGTGAAATTGTTTTCAGGGTTCTATCATTATATGAAATCTATCAAAAAACATTTTGATTGACTGTCATAAATTGTATAATTTATTTTGTTTTGTTCTTTTAATTGTTTTAGTTTTGTTTTGTTCTTTTAATAAAATAAACAAACAAATTATGAGTGCTGTATTCATTTCTACCGTTTTGCAAGTTCAAAGTATGTATATTGCTTGCTGACGGATGCATCTAATGCAATAGATATTGGTGATGGAGCGTAAGTAATGAAAATTAAAATAAAAACTTTTTTGCTATTTTTTAAGATTTTTATCGTATTACCGGATTGATGAAGACGATTTCGAATGTTATTAGAAACGGTTGCGGGGTATCTTACAAGATTTCCGATTTGTTTTGGAAGGTACTTTTCAAAGACCGACTGGAAAAGACTCTGATGTTGCTATGTGTGGAAAGTTTTGGCACGTGTCTTTAAAGTTTTAGAAAGTTTCATGAATTTGGATAGCCTCTAAAAGCCTTATATGTATGTTTTGAGTATGTCAAAAAGGTATAATAAAATTAATTTTGATATTTAAGGGAACATTAATACAAAATTTACGTTTTCGATCATTGAAGGATACAATAAAATTAAATAACATAAAAGCTGATATTTCATTAGTTACTCGCTATGTTTCAAAGCTTTTTTTAATAACTTACAGGCTTTGAAGGGGTTATTAAAACCCTTTATGTTTTGTTAAAACACTATGCGAGCGTCAGGAAAATAGGGAAGGATTTAAGAGGAGATACCGGTGCACATTGGTCTTCTAAATGACGGGAATCAAAAATCATTGAATAATGAAAATCTCATCATTTTCGTATGTACTATTTTAGAATTTTCTTATAAAGACAGGAAAAATAGAAGCTGAATTCCTAAATACCGAATGCCTATTGAATCACCAAAATGCCGTATCCCTTAGCTTTAAATTGCAAGATGATTTAGCAAAGTAGATATCTTTGCTTTTAGGTACAGTTTAAATTATTTTGGTATTTTACTTGGTTTTCGTAATTTCTTATTATTTATGAAAGACTCATAAGTCTTCATTTCACTCTACCTGAAGTAGAGTGTATGTTTTTAAATAGTTCGTTTAATTTTTGATTCTGATTACGAATCCGAACTCCAATTTCAGCTAGGTACATGTGGTTAATAGAGCTGAAAATGATAGATCGAATAGGACATTTTTAGAATATGCCACTTGTTCAGATAGTACCTGTGGCTGGTGTAAGTCGCTTGAAATTGATAATTACCCGCCATGGATGAAAGTGATCGTTTACCAACAAGTCAGAACAGAACAATGGTGAGAAGACCACGACGACCACATTTTAAGTTTGAGAGAAAAAAAAAACAAAATGCTTCTTACCCAGATCCAAGTGGAAGTTGGGTTGCAAATTAGAATGCATTGCTCCATTAGTTTATTGAAGAAAGAACTGCAGCATCAAGTGTTTTGATATGCCCAGGATTAATAGAATGTAATACTTCTTTTTGTCTTGGTAAGCAAATCTTACATACATCAAGGTCTATAAGAAATTAAAATATTTGCATCTCGTTAAATATACCACCGTATGATTAAATTTTTTTTTTTTTAATATATGTATATTGTTAAAGAGCCGCAACAACAAATAGATACAATAAATACTCACAAATAAATTGCATTGTATTTGAAGAACATTCAAACCTAAAAGTAAAAGAGATCATGGTTAAATTTCAAAGCATTTCCTCACCACCCATGAGGTATGCTATTTAGTGCGATACCGATTTTTTGATAAGGTGTTCGTTCCCCAGGAGGCCTATGCACCAAGCTTTAAAAAAAAACCGAATTAATAATGCATTCAATTTTTATATATATACCTCCGAGTTGGCATTCCGATTCCGAAACCTAAAAAAGACATAGCCTCCATTATCGGCTACCGTCCAATTTCTCTTTTCCCATGTATTTCTAAAATCATGGAAAAAATAATCACGAAGCGTCTTCAATGGTTTACACAAAGAAAAAAAATCTAATTAGCCCCAATCAAGTTGGTTTCAAACCAGAAAAGAGTTGCATCAATGCACTTTTACATATTGATAACTACATAACAAATCCTCTATCATCCCGGAATCATGTTTCAATTCTGTCAATTGACTTCGAGAAAGCTTTTGATAAAATTGGGATGTATCTTGTTGTGAACAAGCTACACTCTTGGAGGGTAGGTCCTAAAATAATGCAATATGTAAAATCATTTTAACTAACCGAAGGTTCTGTGTAAAAACTAACAACTGCTACTCTTCAACATATAAGCTACACAACGGGATTCCTAAAGGCTCCCCGCTATCAGTGGTCCTGTTTCTTATTGCCTTTCAAGAAATATCAATAATTGTAGGTAGACATAAACTTCTAGACCATTGCATCTGTGCAGATGACCTCTATGTCTTGAGTAAATGCAATGATCTAGACAAAACTAAAGAAATGCTCACTAATCTGATAAATGAAATTCTTGTATGGTCGAATACATCTGGTGCAAGACTTTCACTTCAAAAATGCAAAAATCACTTTGTGATGACGTCACTCCCAGCAAACTGAACTCCACAGGCTTAACTCATTTATATTTACTCTTATTTTATTTTGGAGATTTGTATATCAACCAATTATATTTAAAGAAAACTGTTCAACCAATCAGATCAAGAATTTCTTTTTTGAAATCAAAGTAACCTTCATCGGAATTCAAAATTTAACTAATCAAATTTGAATTTACGCATATTAAGATGAGATAGGAAATGTGCACACATTTCAAATTTATCCCCACTTCCTGAAAAAAACAGCAGGGCTTGTGTATGTTAGTAAGAGGAAAGTAATTGATTTGTTTTGTCAGTAGGTTTCTGAACTCCCAGCCGAAAGTGTATGCACGCGGAAGCTCTTTTTCCTTATTGTTCATAGGTTACCGGAAATAGCCCACACGAAAATAGTAAAGACAGCCGTCCTTGTATGAGTTGAGTGGTAATATACTAGCTCAGTAGGAAATTTCAAAAATTCATCGGTGAATCACCAACTTTTTCCTTGGTGAATGGAAGCTACACCCCATGAAAACATGGTGAAAACATCAATGCCATTAACATAGGGATTGGATTGGCGTTCACCAAGTTGTGAATTTCATTTTTGCGGAAAATGGACTTAGGGAGTTTTCAAAGAACGACGACGATTTGGTGTATTTCAAAGTGAATTGTAGTTGATGAAAAATACCGTAAATTCACACAGGTGAAATCACTAGGTTAGTGGAGTTGCTGATATACTTGGTGATGGATATGTGATGAATATTCACCAAGGAATTCACAACTTGGTGAACGCCAATCCAATCCCTATGTTAATGGCATTGATGTTTTCACCATGTTTTCATGGGGTGTAGCTTCCATTCACCAAGGAAAAAGTTGGTGATTCACCGATGAATTTTTGAAATTTCCTACTGAGCTAGTATATTACCACTCAACTCATACAAGGACGGCTGTCTTTACTATTTTCGTGTGGGTTATTTCCGGTAACCTATGAACAATAAGGAAAAAGAGCTTCCGCGTGCATACCCTTTCGGCTGAGAGGTCAGAAACCTACTGACAAAACAAATCAATTACTTTCCTCTTACTAACATACACAAGCCCTGCTGTTTTTTTCAGGAAGCGGGGATAAATTTGAAATGTGTGCACATTTCGTATCTTATCTCAATCACGGTTGCCACTTGAAAATAAACTTTGTGTCCAAACTTGAATATAAAAATGACCACTTTTAGGCAAAAATGACCAACATAATTTAAGTCCGAAATTTTTGTAAACACATAACAATGAATTCATCACCTTATTTTTAAAACAATTTTCTATATTATGCAGATCACAAAATCCCTACAAAACTTTATTATATTAGATTAACCCAAATAAAGGTAACGAAACATAAAAAAGCGTTAAAATGTAAATGCAAAAACATAATTTAAGAAAATCTATTGCTCTCTAGACACTATGACTATTTTGTTATTTTTAAGCTCTTTAGCCAGCACATAATCAAAATTAAGTCAATTCCTTAATTTTTAAACATAATTCTAAAAAATTTTTTTTAGCCGCATCCGAGCTGTGTAGGGGAGTCATCAAATTATAATACAAACTCGTTTAAACCATGTTTTTCAATCTGACTTTACCCCAAAAATTCCCATTATGTCCATTTTATCGTTAAGATTGTTATTTGTTGACTTCATCATCGGGATAACTCTAAACCCAGTTAGAAAAAAAATCAATTAAATAATATGATATTGAAATTTCGGAATCCGACAAAACACTTTTTGGAGTTAGTTAGTTAGTTAGCTAGTAATAATAGCTTTAAAAGTTCTGAATACAAATTTAAATCATTTGTTTTTACATTAATTTTTTTTATTAAAAGTAGTATGGTTCGATTTTGAGAATTTTTACGGCTTTGCTTCTAACATAAACATGTGTAATGCGTAGATAATTCTCTCTGTTCCCTAAGTCAAATTCAAATCAAGAGTTTATATTTTTAAGAAAGTTAATATTTACACAAAGTTAGTTTACGTGAATTTAACCGTTGGCGTTGTTTCATGTGAGTATGGTAAACGAAGGTTTTCGGACTGAATTATCTTTTTTCGTCTCGGAAAAAAAAGTACCAAATGGAATAAAAAATGACCATTTGACCAAGTGAAAAAATAATGACCAAATTTGGTCACAAATGACCAACATGGCAACCGTGATCTCAATATGCGTAAATTCAAATTTGATTAGTTAAATTTTGAATTCCGATGAAGGTTACTTTGATTTCAAAAAAGAAATTCTTGATCTGATTGGTTGAACAGTTTTCTTTAAATAAATTGGTTGATATACAAATCTCCAAAATAAAATAAGAGTAAATATAAATGAGTTAAGCCTGTGGAGTTCAGTTTGCTGGGAGTGACGTCATCACAAAGTGATTTTTCCTTTGTAAAACACAAACCAGTGGGAAATAAAAACACGAAACTGGTATTTTTGTTTGCAAATTATCTTTAATGGAATCGTATTTTTAAATTTTTTTTTTTTAAAACGTCGGGTACAGAATTTCTCCACAGAAATTTTATTTTGAGTTTCAAATTTAAAAATTGTTCAAATTTCGTCAGTATAATGCAAAAAAAATGTTTGAACTTTTGAAATTAATTTTTAGGGGGAAGGAGTTTTTGAACCAAACCGGGATAAGAGCACTTAACTAGCATAAAATGAGCCCTAAATTACCCCATCATTAGATTTTTAAAATTTTGTTTTGTTTATAAAGTCTCCAAAAATTTCAACTTTGCGACGTGATTAAGGGGGTAAGGGCTTGAGATACCAAACTGAGTTTCACTAACTTAGGAGCCCAAAAAGAGCCCTAAATTCCCTCATCATCAGTTTTTTGAAATTATGAATTTAAAGGTGTGGTGTTTCTAGCTTGACGTCAAGCTGGGAACACCACAAGTTTGAGGGGGAAGGGATTTTTGAACCAAGTCGGGATTAGAGCACTAAATTAGCCCAAAAAGAGCCCTAAATCAGCCCATCATTAGATTTTTAAAATTGTGTTTGGTTGAGAAAGTCTCCAAAAGTTTAAGCTTTACGACTTAAGTTTGGGGATATGGGCTTAAAAAAACAATTTGGAGTTCCGCAAACTAAGGAGCCCAAAAATAGCACTTAATGACCCTATCATCGGTTTTTTAAAATTTTGTTCGGTTTAAAAAGTCTCCAAAAATTTCAACTTTGCGATTCAATTTAGAGGGTAAGGGGTGGAAATACTAATTTGGAGTTTCGCTAACTTAGGAGCCCAAAAAGAGCCCTAAATTCCCTCATCATCAGTTTTTTGAAATTATGAACCTAAAGGTGTGGTGTATCCAGCTTGACGTCAAGCTGGGAACACCACAAGTTTGAGGGGGATGGGATTTTTGAACCAAGTCGGGATTACGGCACTAAATTAGCCCAAAAAGAGCCCTAAATCACCCCATCATTAGAATTTCGAAATTCGATTGTGGTGTTTCCAGCTTTACGGACCACTTTTATTTTCACCGGCGCGGCGGCGGGTCAAAAATAAACGAAAGCGTCTCATTCGCTTTTGTCTAAGAGAATGGATTGCTTATTAGCACGGGTCTAGTATGCGAACAAGCTTCTATTTTCAAGGCAGAGGCTCATGCTATATTGGAAGCAGCCAAAACTTCTCTAAAAAAGAAAGGGAAAATACATTATAACATCAAATTAGAGACATTCTCATTCGTTCACCAACAAAACTAAAATTAATATGGACCCCCGGTCACACAGGAATTCAAGGAAACGAATATGCCGACGAAGCAGCTACTGTGGCTCACAAAACACCACTCTACCCACTGCCAATGCACAACCCAACTAAAACTCGAAACTTTTTTCACGAGAATACCTACTAATTGGCCAGAAGGAAACATAATTTGTGTATCTATAAAAAAGCATGATTATGTTAAGATATATTTAAAAAACAACTTACCTGTAAAGAGAGAAAAAACGCTTCAAAAAGATTATTAAAAAGTATTTTTAAAAAATTGAATTCTGTTCTGATTAATTTGAATTTATATTTATTGTCTGCAGTCTAGACTTCTGTTGATCGCAATCAAAAACATTATATTTTTTTGTTTTCATTTTCGTAGAATTGTCAAAATACTCACCTCGCTGTTAATCTGTCAAAACTGGGTTAAACTCAAATTAGGCCACGTTCGCATTGCAGTTCTATGGTGCGCCTATACTTTCTGCATGATTTTTTTTGTTTTTAGCGTAACTTTTCATAAAAATCACAGAATTTGTGTGTCAAAAGCAGTCAAATACTATTTTTAGCACAGTTTTCACTAAAAAGAAGTTGCAAAATTCATTTTTCTTAAAATATTGCAACAATTTTTCAATTTTTGAATTCAACGGATCTCTTTTTTGAACGGCTGAGTTCACCTCACATTGTTTTCCCCCTAACTGTGCATACTGAGCACCAAAAGCCCATTACAACTACATAGAATCTGGATTTTTCCATAAGAAATGCCGGGACAACAAACACATGCTTATGCTAATGGGCAAAATGTGCTCAATAAAGCTTGTAGGTCGAAAGAGAGCGAACCCCATAAGTCGGTTCTCTTGGTAAATATATTTCTCTATGCTCCTAGATGAAAACAAGTATACACCGATAGGAATTCAACAAGTTATAATAAATGGAATCGAAAGGTTTTCTGGGGAAGGAGACGAGGCAATTTGACTCTCTCGATTAGTTTTTACTCTCTGATATGGAGTGTCTTTTGTAGTGTATTTGACGGATGTCTTATTGTTAATTGTTATTGATCTTTGGATTCGGATCCGTATTCGAACTGATGGAAACTGGACATAATATTTTTATAAATTAAAATGGTTTCTTTGATTAACAAAATAGAGACATGTCATAATGAGATGATTCATGGCTCTGAACTTGATTATTACTGCCTTTATTTAGCTACGTGTGCATCAGATAATGCAGTTAAAATATTTGATATAAAAAACGAGGAGCATGTTCTGGTAGCGGAATTAATGGGACACAGGGGTCCGGTTTGGGAAGTTTCTTGGGCACATCCCAAATTTGGAAATGTATTGGCATCGTGTTCATATGATCGCAAAGTTATAGTCTGGAAGAAAACTGGATCTGCGTGGCGCAAATCGTAAGTTACATTTTTTTTTAAGTTACTGATTGCCAAAATAAAGTGCATTTTTGCAAGTAAATAAATGCAAATTTTACCGTAGTAATCACCTTTTTGAAAATGAAAAAAAAAATACATAATATTCTACGATTTTTTTACAAAGTACAAATTTTGCATTACGTTTTTTTTCGATTCCGATGGAATTCATGATGGGCCTGAATAATTAGGTTTACGTGTTCATTTGTAGTGCTGATTCCGAATAAAATTAAAAAACAAATTAGATGACGCAGCAAGCAGTTAAGAACTAGGGCCTAGCAATTTACAAATCCCAACCATTCCTGTGTGCGGGTCATTTCAGGGATGGAGAGATATAGTTATTATGCCGAATCCAAACGGCTAATTTGAGAAAACCCTTTTCATGACAATTAGTCTAGAAGGATTAGTCAGTTCCTCGCAAGACGCAGTCCCCTTAAAAAAAACTTCAGCTGGCACAGGCAAGAACTGAACAAAAGACATCTACCATAACAGTCCAACGCACTAACCATCACTTTACGGGTACTACGCTGAATTTCAGAAGATGTTTTGTTTGCCAACAGCACTAGTGAGCGATTCTTGACATAATTTGCATGTAAAACGATCGACGACTCAACTACAGTGCGTTTGAAACGATATGATTAATTTCTGGATTGTAATGCACGGTGTAATTCAGTCGAATACGTTTGACACAAAAAGATTTAAATTTCTTTAAGCAATACTCACCGCCGTTATGCAATTGCAATTTCACTTTCCATCTTCATGCAATATACCATGTTTGCACGCGAAAAATCATCAGTAGAAGCAACCAACGACGATCTGGAACCATCATGCGCAATTTTACTCAATTGACGAATTGACATCAAAATCAAATTACATTTAAGATTTTTAAAAAAACGTGTTTTGAATATTTTTTTTGTTGTTATCTCCTTTAAAACAAATTTTAATCGCATTGTCATTCATCGCCAAGGAATTACCTGTCTTTGTTGTTGAAATATTTATCGGTTCAATTGTATGTATTTTGTTGAAAAGTAATTATTGTTAACGATATGATGAATAGCAGCAGAATCAAGAACAAAATGAATTTCTTCAAAATCATAATTTCTTTTTTTTTTGGCTATTTACTTATACAGGAAGACGCAGTATCAACGTTGTTCACTATCGACTTGCCTTTGATAATAAGAATTCAGGATCGTCATTTGTTTTAGCACAATTTGCACCTCCATTTTTATTAGCATAATTGAGAATTTACTCTTGGGTTCATAACCTGTTGGTTTGGTGAATTCAAATAATATTGTTTTTATTTATAGAAAAAATTAAGAATGAAAAATACAAATTATACAAAACAAATTTCAATTTGTTATAATAAAATTATAGCAAAGTAGATATTCTAGAAATAACATCCGAGATGGAAAACTGAACAAGCTATAATCACGCTGCAATAAAACTCAACATATCTATCCAGTAATGTAGTACTTGTGGCGTGATGGTTAGTGCATAGGACTGTCATTCCAGAGGTCTTGGGTTTAGTCCCTGCCTGTGCCATCTTAAGTCTTTTAAGCACTGCCCCTATAATTGACAAATCCTCCAAAAAAATTTTTGTCATGAAAAGTGCTTTTTTTTTTTAAATTACTGTCGATTTTTGAATCATTGACATTGATACGAACCCCATTGATATGTACTTAAATAAACGCAACTAATTTGTGTTTAAGTGCACAATCGTATTCTGATGTAAATTTCACCACCTTGTTACTCTGTACATAACCTTCGTGTAGCAGCGAATGAAACGTAAAAAAACATTACTCTTATTTTCTTCTTATATAATTGTCAAGTAATCTATATAAAACCTATCAATCTATCTACTTATTTTATATAGATATGAGTACAGCAGCGAATCATCTATAAATTCCATTTCCTGGGCACCACATGAATATGGCATGGTTTTGGCTTGTGCAAGTTCTGATGGCTCCATTTCGTTTTTGAATTTCAATCCTGACCACGGTTCGTGGGACTTCGAAAAAATTCCGAACGCACATGCCATTGGGTGCAATAGCGTGTCATGGTACCCGTCATTTGCCTCAATGGGTACACTGAAGCATTCCACGAAGCGTCTTGCTAGTGGAGGTTGCGATAACTTTGTTAAAATTTGGATCGAAACAAATGGCCGCTGGTTTGAGGAAACTCGTTTGGAAGCGCATTCGGATTGGGTAAGACATGTTGAATGGGCTCCTTCTTATGGAGGATGCAAAACACAAATAGCGTCTGCTTCTCAGGATCGTCATGTTATTATTTGGAGAAGTGACAACATGATTTCATGGACATCAATTACTCTTAACGTTTTTGATGATGTCGTTTGGAGTGTTAGTTGGTCCCTGACTGGAAAAATGTTGGCAGTAACCGGCGCTGATAGCAAAATATCTGTATGGAAAGAAAACAGCGATCACTAC